>BCIA01000004.1:2425050-2470041 GCA_001599815.1 Furcasterigmium furcatum
AGCCCCAATTCGAAGTTCGCCGACATCAACGCTATCCATAGGGCCCAGATTGAGGCTGGCGATAAAATAGATCAGATAGATGGATCCAGCGACGATGAAATACCCAGTGGCCCAGAGGACTGTATCACAGTTGCAGCGTAGCCAGTTTTAATTGATCTTGAAGTTGGTGTCGCGATTCTGGTGACGTTTTTTTGGGGTGGCCAGGTGAGGGGGGTGGCCAGGTAATGGGTGTGGGACGTTACACCACGATATTCTCCGGGAAATGGTATACATACTTCCTTCGCCCTCTTTTCGACACCGTCTTGGTCTCTTGCAAATACTGATACGGCGTGTCCCTTTCAACAGGCACCTCGGCCTGTCCAAAGACCTGTCTCCGTCCTCGCGAGGATTCGACAAGGACTTTACCTTCCTCCCCGGCGCCGGTAACCACTACGGCTTCGAGCCCCAGCTGCAAGACGACGTCTACTTCCCCGCCTTGTCGAGCAAGGGACACTGGATGGAGGACGGCTCGCCCTTCGATCACGAAGATCTCCCGCAAGACTTTTATTCGACGAAGACATTCACGGATAAGCTGCTGGAGAAGCTCAGGCTCAGGACAGAACAAGAGGCGCAGCAGCCATTCTTCGCGACTCTGGCCTACACGGCACCACACTGGCCCCTTCAGGCGCCCAAACAGGTCGTGGACAAGTACCGCGGCATGTACGATCAGGGTCCAGATAAGCTTGCCGCATCCCGCCTCCAACGGATGATCGAGCTCGGCATCGCCAGCGAGACGGAGCAAGCGCCGCCTCCGGTGGGAAACCCGGCATACGGATGGACTTCCATGACGGCCGACGAACGAGCCCGGTCCGCCAGGGCTATGGAGGTATACGCTGCAATGGTTGAGGTCGTGGATGACAACGTCGGGCGGACACTCGAGTACCTTCGCGAAACGGGCGAGCTGGATAACACCTTCGTCTTGTTCATGTCGGACAACGGCGCCGAAGGAGCGTCGCTGGAAGCAGCACCGGTGAGTCCAGACTTCCACCGCTTCGTTTTTCGGCAAAATCTGACGAATCTATGCTGCAGATCATGGGAGGCACCAAGACAATGTCGTACATCTTCGAGAAATACTACAACAACAGCATCGAGAACATCGGGAGCCCGGACTCCTTCGTCTGGTATGGTGAGTATAGCGTGGAACACCCTGTGCTCGTCCAGAATAGTAGACTAATTCCTTCGGTAAGGTCCCCGCTGGGCCTCGGCCGCCTCGGCTCCTAATCGCGGCGTCAAGTCGTGGGTTCTCGAGGGCGGCATTCGCTGTCCCTGCATCGTGTCCTTCCCTCCCCTGGACACCTCCCCCGCGGGAGTTACCCACACTTTTACGAGCGTGATGGACATCCTCCCGACAGTCCTTGACCTTGCGGGCGTGGCCCCTCCTGGGAACAAATTCCGCGGGCGTGATGTGGTTCTGCCCCAAGGGAAGTCCTGGGTCGCACACCTGAGCTCTGGGAACTATGCGCAGTCCAGCGTGTATGATGGGAGCGTCGATATTCACGGCTGGGAGTTTCTCAACCACAAGGCAATCAGGAAGGGCGATTGGAAGGCCGTCTGGATGAGCGCGCCGCGTGGGCGAGATGCCTGGGAGTTGTACGATCTTGGCCGGGACCGTTCCGAGACGTGCGACCGAGCCTCGGAGCGTCCGGATATCCTGGAAGAGCTGATATTCCACTGGGAGCAGTATTACTCGGAGACGGGGATGATACCGACTCCCATGTTTGGTCATCGGATGTAAGCCGAAGGAGAGCAAGTGTAATCTTTGTTTGTAGTACTGCTATAGTAGAAGCGGCTGTTCTACTGAGATCCATGGCTGTCCTCGATTTGCCCAGCTGTGTCAACAATATCAAATGAATACGGAGAAAAGTTATGAATGGTTTCCTACTTTACTACCTATAGTTCTATCGTCACGAAAAGATCACAAACACGCAGCTATTCCCGTTTGCAAAGTATTGATGTGTCAGGGGTCACCCACGGAGTGACCACAGTCACTAGCCGATCTTTCAGAGCAATTCGCAGCGGGTAGGACACTTGTAGGTCGCTTCCTATTGTCACGAAATAGCGAGGTCACCCGGCTGTCGGTCCCCTAGCGGTAGCTGAAAGGTTGTCCGGACGAGTCACGGTCGTAATGTTCACAGCTGGCTGAGCCGGGCCCAGAGGGATACCATCGCGACGAGCTGGTTCCGGCTCCCCACCTAGGCCTACTTAGCAGGCTGCAGCTATAGGTTTAGGTAGTATCGCTTGGGGTCGGCAAAGCTGAATAGGCCTAGTATTCAGGGACTAGGACCGAGGACGAGTTCAGGCCGAGTGTCGTGGCCGGAGCGATCGTGTTGCACCCATAGTTCGAAGGGGAGTTTGGTGGATGCGAAGCGAGCGTCCATGGCGTGCGAGTCCGCGTCAAAAGACAGGTAGGTCCGCACGGCGTTGACCGCGCCTATGCACCATGCAACATCATGACCGAAACCGTCCCGGGTACTGAGCTCCAGCTGTCCAGATAATAATAGAGACTTGACAATTTCACAATGTCCATTCCTCGCCGCAGCAAATAATGCCGTGGACCCTTGCCAGTCAAGTTTTGTCGGGTCGGTGGCTTCGGTTTTGAGAAGAAGACGAGCGACGTCGACGTGGCCGTTGCGTGACGCGAGAAAGAGTGCTGTACGGCCCAATGAGTCATATTGCTGGATTGGCGTACACCCATCGTTGTCGCGGACCGTGATGTCCGCACCCTCCTCGAGAAGAAGCTTCACAGCCTCCGAGTGGCCATTATATGATGCTGCAATGACCGGTGTCAATCCATGGTTGTCGGTGACCATGATGTCGGCACCATTCTCGAGTAGAAGCTTCACAAACCCCGTGTGGCCGTTGTATGATGCTGCGTTGACCGGTGTTACTCCATCGTTGGTGGCGGCCGTCATGTCGGCACCTTGCTCGAGAAGAAGTGCCCTACGGGCGTTGCGACGAAATATCCGCATGCGACACCCCCGTCATCTGCGCTCCCTCGCCTGATTGGCGAAGTTCTGACTTGACTCGACATAGACTGTCTTGCTGATGCTCATGTCCCGTCTCGACAAGATCGAATCTTCCTCCTCGTCTCTGTTGTTGACACTGCGCTGGCCGGTGTACTGTCTGTGCGTGTTCCCGCTCCAGTGGCGCGTGTTCGACAGCTGCACCTGTCCAGACGATCTTTGGCCCTGTGAGGTCCAGCCAAAGCCCCAATTCTTAAACAAGGGCCGGAAAGTGGCGACACACGCTGCGGTGATGCCGAGGGCCGGTTCTATGACAGACCAAATTGCGACGTCTCTGACAAAGAAAGGCGTTAGAGGAAGAAGACTGGAAGGTCGGGGCAGTTTCCACTCACAGTGACTTGTAAATGAACTCATGCCCGGGAGGGAGTCGTGTCACGTAGGGAATGCGAACGATGAGAGCAACCCCAGCACTAGAGCACAGAGGTCAGCCGTAGCCCAGAGGATTTACAACCCCGAGGGTTCATGTCCTGCAAGACTCACACCATGCCCAAGCTTAGCAGTACCGCGATGATGGCCTTGGTCCGGTTGTTGAGCTGAACATGCCACAGAAGCATGACAGGCAATAGGCCCAAGCACCAGTCCGAAATGGCCGAGACGACGCTGTGTACCGTGGTCGAGTAGGTGACGATGAGCTTTTCGTGGCAAAATCCCTCGGCGCCGTGGACCTGCGTCCAAAAGTACGCAGGCGGGCTGCACTGGAAAACGAGAATGAAGAAGAACACGACCGAGACTGCGGCAATGAGCCCAAAATTGACCCATATGATCCAACGGTGTATCCTGGAACTTGACAGGCGAAGCAGCAGCACGCAGACAGACGCCCGGATCGTCATGGTGATGGGCGGGTAGAGCACCATGCAGAGGTACCAGCCGCGGAGGGAGCGCGAGGCTTCGTCCGCGCTGTACCGAAGGGAGGAGTGTTTCCCGGTCGCGCCGTTGATGACGCCGTCCATGGCGATTGCGGCGTAGACAGCGTAGCCGACCTGTTGTATCACGAAGCATGAGCCGGGGTATTTGTTGCTACAGTGCCACCCTGATGCACTACTTGTTTGCGGGAAGATCGCGGGGAGAAGGAGCACGTACCAGGGCACCATAGATCAGGTAATCGTCGAGGGACTGGTGCTTGACGACGAACATCTTGACGTAGACTCGGACGATAACGCTGATTCCAGCAACAACGAGGAACGCCATTTGGACGTACAGCAGCTCATTGCCCCGATCAAGCTTGTCCGGGAGGTTTTCTGCGGGAGTCGCCATGTTGGGAGGATGCCGGGCGGCAGAAACCGGGGTGAGAACGAGGGTCAGAGGCAGATGGGCGGCGAGGGGTTCATATGCATCCCCAACCTGCAGATGTTCCGTCGGGGAATTCCCAGGGCAACGGAACATGTCCGAAGCCGGAAAGGGACGAGGCGCTCTTCTACCAGCTACTAGTAGTCGAGTGACGGTGACATCCCGGCGCCCTGGCTGCAGGTCCCCAAGTCCGTTACGGGAACCAGGAACTTCATGGCTGCGGCCAACAGACTGCGCGGAGCATCTCTCGGGGGTATGGTAGGTGCGGGTGGACTGGTTTTCTGCCAAGCGAGACCGAGAAGAGAAACAAGAACGCGGGGCATTTCTCCTAGTATCCAATGTGATGCTGTGTACGTACGCCACAATAGCTGAATTCCGGGGTTGCCCAGCGCTAGTGACCGACGGAGAGGGAGTTGCATGTCCTCCCCATATTCTCCGGGTCTCAGCGGTGCGCACCACGTGAGAATCGCGTGAGCAGACTCGTACTAGTAGCGTCTTTGCCTGGATGGCGTTCTGAAAACGGGAAACATCTAATTTATGGGGGGGCTGGCAAACAGTCTTACTGGCCACTCCTCAGGGGTTAGGTCCGTGGTGTCGGCCGAGACGCAGCCATCCAACTTGATGTACAAGCATGGGATAATTACAACACGGCCTCGGCCCTCGGCATCTGCCCCGCATTCAATTCACGGCCAGCCGCGACAGCCGCACCCCAGATTCCCCTTTTTGTATCGAATAAGCCGAGAAGTTACTCTAGATGACTTGTAAGGAGTGCCGAGCGCCTTCGCCCTGGTCAATTCAAGGTATCTGATGTATCCTGTCATCGAAGCGAGGAGCTATGGTTCTAGTGGAGCCATGCCACTTCCCGACTAGGAAAGCAGGGCCGATACCCCGGAACTGACCTCCCCACCGTCACAGTATATCCTGCTCGTTGACACCGACCATACAATGTTTGCATTGTAACCCGGGCGGAAGCTGATTACTGTCCTACTGTAGAGCTTCGCTTGGCCTCCGACAATTCGGCGCTAGGCGTGAAAAATAATAATACCATAGGAAGCGGGCCTAGTCACTAGGTGAAGTTCGGGGGGGCTTTGTGTAGCTAACGGCGGCTTATACCATCGCCGGTAATCGCCGGGTCAGCCCGGAGGTATTACTATCCTAACTCCCCCTCTAGCTTGAGTTTCGTGCTATCAGCTGTCCTAAAGTTTAGCCAGGCGTTTCTAGGCTTATAGTGCAAATCACCCAGTATAGCCCGAGAAACGCCTTGCTTTCCTTGTTGTTATATATAAGGTAAAGGGGGTATATATATACGCTAGGGAGCGAGAAGTGGAAAATCTATAATAGGCAGGAAATAATATCTCTATTAACTACTAGTTCTTAAGTCGCAATCGTTGGCGTCGGCTAAGTCGGCGGCGCCGCGGCTTACGCTATGATTCTTACCTTTATCGCTAATAAGCTACTGCTCGTTAATAGCAACGCGGCCCGGAGGGATAGCTAGGTCTAGGACCTATTAGATACGGCGTACGCTAGTAATAGTAGAACCTGGGTCCTATAAGGATTATACCGTAAGGCTTCTTAGTCCGATATCGTAGTTATCACGGCGGGGTCTAGAATCACTATAGGTCTGCTTTAGCAGCTCGACGCTATAAGGAATAACGCAGGCTAATCTGCTCTCTAGGCGAAACTCCTCTTAAATACTTATACCGGAATATATCTATTATCCGGTCTGTCGTAAGCGCTATAACGCCGCTTAGGGAGGACGCTATTATCCTTATAGTGTTAAATCCCGTTGATATCCTCACGACTCTGGTCCAGGGCCTATCTAAGCTCCCACCGGGGCAGGTTATAGGCTCGGGCACCTTTCTCGACTTAGTGCGGCTTCGTAGACTAGTAGCGGATAAAATAGGGGTACGTTCGGCTCAGTTTATAAGGTTCCTCTCGACTTACCTGCTCGCAGCTTACGGCTCCTTCGATAGACCTGTATGTTCTAGGCGTCCACGAGCAGGCCCTAGTAGCAGCATGGTCCACGGCAACCACAGTCGGAATACCCATAGATATAGCGATGCCACCCGAAGTCCACCTCGATCGGGCTGAACTATCAAGGGCATACAGTTTGCTGGGGTCCAGGCCTGCTCAAAGTACTTGATCGGCAACGAACAAGAGACACAGCGATCAAACACGGACGGCACCCATGTCAATGCTATCTCGTCCAACATTAACGACCGCACCCTGCATGAACTCTATCTCTGGCCCTTTGCCAATGCAGTCAGGGCGGGCACCGCCTCGATCATGTGCTCCTACATTGCCTGAACCAAACATACACCTGCGAGCACCCCGGACTTCTGAATGGCATCCTCAAGACCGAACTGGGGTTCCAGGGATACGTTGTCTCCGACTGGTTCGCGACTCATGCAGCCGCGGATGCAGCCAATGCCGGGTTGGACCTCGAAATGCCGGGCGTGGCAGCGGGATACCCTGGGGCGAGTACCTTCTTCACAGATCTTCTGAAGGAAGGGTACCAGGTCGGCGGCTATCGCGTCGTCGTCTTCTTTCCCAAGCTTATGCCGCAGCAGCTGTAGCGCCTGCGACAGCCAAGACATTGCCGAGACTACCTGCGAGTCGTGCTGCCACGTCGCGACTGCGTGATGTGATAAGGATCGATCCGTTGGCGCTCTGCGGGAGATACGCCATGAGCGGCTCTCGGTTGTCTGTCTGCCTCGCGTGGAAGACCCGGCCGTCGTCGGCGTTGTCGAGCACCATCAGCCACCGTTCGTTAGCCTCGTCGCACAGCCAGTCGCGCACCAGCCGGACTCCGGTCGCGGCATCCCGACAGCCGCAGCCTCTCGGCGATGGTCCGGTACGCGTCCTCAAATCGCTGGGTCGCTGGGCGGTGCCGGCGTGCACCCAGAAGACGAACGTGTCGGGCGAGGCATTTCGGATGTCGTGGGCGGGGCGGATGGCGAGCTGCGATTTGCTGCGGGGGTCAGCAGTCGGCCTGCGCTATGGAGGGCGCGCCAACCCGATGCTGCCAAGGCGGGCGGCGCGGTGCGGCGGCCGCTGGAGGGAGTCGAGCAGCCATGCTGTGATAGCCGGGCGCTCGACAAAGTCGGGGTCTTGCTCGAAGGGCACCGTCGAGAACGGGGCGGGGGCAGGGCCAGGAGCAGAAATAGTTGACATTCAGGGTCCCACCAGACATCGACACGCCCGCAACAACGTTGCGGCCTCTGGTGTCCCCGTTGAAGGTAGCTCCAGACATGGCACATAGAATTATGAACACAGGTCGGTGATAGCACGGAGTTCCGGTTACGGCAGTGCAAGATGTACCCTGACTGACCATATCGCGCAAGGCTGGGCGTCTTGAAGCATGTTAATTGGATCACGGCTTACTGCTTGGTAACCTGGTCCTGGGATACGACATCCGAGCGAGCACGCTTAGATGCGCATGTGGTATTGAGCCGCGAAGGCGATATATTGGTATGCGGTGTTGAACCACAGGGACACTCTTCGAAACTGCGGTGTCAGACCACCAGAAAATTTCATAATGACCAAGATGACCGCTTCCAACCGTCGAGCTGTCAGGAGGCTTTGTTAGATCTTTTGTAGACTGGAGAAGAAGCCTTGCTCGAGGGGCTTTTTGCAATCTGTGCAAGCTAAAAGCCTAGTAGGCCGTTGGTAAGAAAGGAGTGTTAGAAAATACACAAATCCCGCAACAATCGCGACAGTATTGAAGGAGGCTCGGTTGAAGGGCCAATACCGGTGGTGAGCATGACCACCGAGTGAATGGGTGATCCTGGTCGTGTGCTGCGCCGGTACGAACCACCGTTTTGGACACTATCGACTAGCACTCAGATCACCAAGCAATCTCAGAGTAACACCGACCATCTTGGCTTGTTCTTGAGGTTCTTGGGTCGACCAAGCCAACTCATTTTTGGGCGCTCGTAACAACCGTCGTTACGAGAGGGGCTATTCGTAAAGCCGAAAAGTCTTGAGAATGCTCCGACTATCGCGTGCACTTGGTTACAGCCCTGTCTGACCTTCCACTTTGAGACTCGCCATCACATATGACAACAATTGGCAACTTGGCATGAAGGACGCATAACGCAAGAGTTCAGAGCATGCATGGAGGGCGAAGAACTATAAATGCAATTGTTGCCACTACCAAAATACCATCCGCCAGGCCGCTCACCTACACACAACATCCAGCTTCCTTGGACTCATTCTCTTCAATTACCATGCAGCTCGCGTTCCTCCTTCCCATGCTGGTGGTTTCTGCCAGCACTGTTGCCGGCAGTCCCACACCGGAGGTTGAGGTTCGTTCCGTAGAGAGGATTCTCTACAAGCGCGGCGATGTCCTCGACAAGCGCGGCCTTGAGCTTACCGCCCTGCACGGCGTCGATATCAACGAGAGTATGAGCCTTGTACCCGAGCCTCCGGATCTATGACAAGCTAACAACTCCCAACTCTAGTGTTCCGCCATTCGCTCGTCAAGCGCTCGGATGGGGACGATATCACTCTCTGTGTGCACAACAGCTTCAACGAGACCCTCGTCAGTGATGAGGACCATGGAACCCTGGAGGAGCGCGGCATCCGTCTCGTGGGCACGGCCGACTTCAAGACGGACTCGTGGACGGCCGCGGGGGCCAACGCCTGCGGCCACAGCACGTTCGAGAGTCTCACCAGCTCGACCCTGGGCGCCTTCACAGGGGGCGTCCACGAGATGGTCTGGTGGGGCCGCGGCGTCAGGGGCGGCTTCTGGATGACATATGGGACCAGCACCATCGGCTCACATACGGGCCTCGTCATCGCCGGGTCCAACAGCGGCGCGAACGCCTGCTTCATGATCGCCAGGACGCGCTCGTCTGACAATGGGAAGGAGTACGTGGTGGGCTCGTACGACGTCTCCGACCTCGCGCGCGACTCGCTCCGGTTCGAGAGGCAGTACCCGGCGCCCGTGGGCTGGAGGACGGCCGCGACTGGAGACATGGGCTGCCTGCCGAACCAGGGGCCGAATGTGCGGACAAACTGGAGACTCACTTATATCAATCAGCGTGTCTGAGGGAGGTCCTTGGGCGTTTCCATTCACTCTCGGGAAACTTTCTCCGAAAAATAAAAAGTCAAGCCAGCTACTGTACGAGTAGATATAAGAGTTTCTAGTTTGGAGTGAGCAGCAGGCTGCGGGGATTGAGTCTCTGCCAAGCAAAATGAGAGGCTCTCGTTTATTGTCGTCTTGTTACCCCTCGGGGGCTTAGGATCATTACTTCCCAGGGGGTCTCTCCTTTGCTCGGGTACTAAATAGGTGCATTGGATCCTTAATTATCATTAGTAATATGGAACTAACTGGCGTTAGCTATGAGCGCTGGACGAGCTGCCACCCTTTTCCCACCATCGGTGTCCTTCAAACCCTCTCAGCGTACAAGCTGATCTGCTTGCAGACGCCTCCCTCGGTCTCCTGACCAGCCACCCCGATCAAGAGGTTAATTGAGTGCGCGAAGCCGTACTCCTATGGAGAATCCCCTGGGTCCAAGCCCTAGTGCCGAGGCGTTGGCCCGACCTGGGCGCCTTTCCCCAGGGAGCCTGGCGCCAAAGTCTTGCGGGGGGAGATCCGTGTCAGAGCGATTGGATGACCGGGATGACGCGGTGAACCGTCATGGTCGCCTGCCTGCCGCCGAGGGCTTGGTACGCGCGGGGTCGAGCTGGGCCCTCTTCTAGTATACTTACCTCGGCGTCGAAGTAACCAGCGTCTTTCGGCACAATTGGCAGCGCGTTGGACACTCACTCCTATCCTCACATGGCGGATTTGCCCACTTGATACCTGTGTACCCCTGGATCACGCGATCGACACCAAAATGGCGTATTGCCGAGAACGACCGCAAGCTCCCGGGACCCAAGCTGCTGGGTTTTGAAGTATGAAAAAAGGATTGAGCTCGCTGCACTCCCGTCCGTCCGTCCATCCGTCCAGCCGTGCTCCCGCTTTTCCATCTCACATTGTCCAAAATGTCATCACAGCCAACCACATCACCATCCACTGAACAGGACAGCGGATCGCCCTCGTTCGAGCTCCACCACCAGCCGCTTCGATCTCGCCACGGCAAGCGGCTGCCCTCCAGCGGAACGGGGGGACAACAACCCCTTGAAAAGGCCAATGACCCCGACAGCCACCGAAAACGACGGCGTCTCAACACGACAGACTTTGCCACGCGCAAACGCACAGCGGAAGCATGCCAGTTTTGCAGAGTCAGGAAGGCGAAATGCGACAGCGCTCGGCCGCGGTGCGGTTTTTGCGCCCGGCACGACGCGAGATGTGTGTACAAAGACGCCCAGCCGCTGGCTACCGATGATGGCCCAGAGCCGGAGCCCATGCGCGTTCGAAACGAAGCGGCCGCTCAGAGCGAGACAATCTTGAACCGTCTGGACGAGATCAAAGAGCTCCTCCTGAGACCCCAGGGGAACACCGCAAACCCACCACCACGCCCAGTCCCGTCTCCTGGTCCCTGGGCGAGGTTCACCCACATGGCCGTCGGTGGTGCGAGGGGTCCGACGAGGCATGGACTCCCGTTTGCAGACTTGCGATGCGAAGGTCTCTTGAAGTGGCCGTGCCTGGCGAATGTCATACCAGAATCCGCAGCAAACATCGATTCTTTCCTCCTGAGTCCCGGATACACGGAGGCGAGCCTGTCGCGGACACCAGAGGGAAGCAGGTCTGTTGACGAAGATGCTCTGGTCGCCCTCTGCGGGAAATTCCTAGCAGGCGTACACCCTCGAAACCCAGTGCTTGACGATCACGAGCTACTCCGTCACGCCCGCCATGTCGCCGCCAACGGCTTGCGGTGGGACGCCCAGTCTTGTCTGGTAGTAAGTTGGCAGCAACCCACCTCCCTCGCCTGACTCTCTGTTCGCCGGCTGACGAGGACCTCCTACCACACAGTTACTAGCCTGTGCTCTGGGCTCATTCGTAACGCCATGGGTCAAGCCAACGGAGCAGACAGGCCCGTTCGACGAAGAGACGCTCCGAAAGGCCACGCGTGCAGAAGACCGAGAGGGAGCAGAGGCGTACTATCTAGCTGCCCAGAAAAGACTCGGCCTGCTAGGAAGCTCGGTACAGGACATACAGTGCTTCTTCCTCGCTTCCATGTTTGAGAAGACTTCTTTGCGCCCACTTCGGGCGTGGCATCACATCCAACAAGCGTGCAGTCGCCTCGAGGCGCGGCTGCTCCAACGGGGCGAGAGACCTCTGACCCCCTTTCGAGAGCTGCGTCCGGAAAACCACCATCTCGAACAGCGACTCTTCTGGTCTTGCATTCGTGCTGAGAGGTATGTATTTCCGACTCACAACGATGGCCCAAACTTACAGTCATCTACTTAGTGAGCTTGTGTTCGAACTCGGTCTGCAGCCAGGGCATTTGGAGAACTACTCGTACCCTGACGCGTTCCCAACCCCTCCGAACGACCTCTTCTCAGAGGTCGAGTCAGACGGAGCCTCTCCTAGCTCCCTTGCGCGAATCTCCATCGAGAAGCAGAGGAGGAAAAACGAACAAGGCTGGTGTTTCTATCTAGCGGAGATCTCGGTGAGGCGGACGGTGGACGAGACATTGAATCTGCTTTACAGCCGGGGACCCGACTACTGGATGGCCAACCCGTCCTACCTGATCCGCCAGTATCACGAGTCCGACGAGCAAGTGTCCATGTGGTATGCGAGGCTCAAAGCAAACGGCATGAATGACCGCTGACACGCCATCCTAGGCACCGCCACATCCCGGCGCTCCTCCAGTTCGAAGACAGCTCAGCAGCCAACGAAGAGCTCTCGCAAGGCCTGCAGGGCCGAGCCGCCATCTGGCGCGAGTACGTCCTGCGACCGGTGTTCTACTACGTGCTCCACGCGTCCGAGGACCAACATGTTCCCTCGGAGGCATACGACCTCGCGGCGAAGGAGATTCGCATCTGCACGGCCACCATCCAGCGGTGCTCTTTCAACCAGAGGAACGGCGGAATCTGGTTTGTCTGCCGCAACATATTCACCGCCGCGTGTCTGATACTCGCCGCCGCGCTCCATCCGCACCGCGTACGGCCGCCGCAAAAGTGGCAGGGCCTCGTTGAGCTTGCCATCCAGACGCTGCACCGATGGGGGAAAACCGCCCATGATGTCCAGCGAATGGGCGATGTGCTTTATCACATGTACCAGGAGACGTGCGGGCATGATAATGTATTCTGAGAGGTTGAGGAGAATCTTTCAAGCACAAGTAATGGACTGGGAGGCGGAAGTAATATGACAGCGCGGTTCGTTGTACCTTCAGTACGGCAGACTCATCCCGCTCCCTTCCAGTCAATACGCAGGTGGCCTGAGGCGCGGCCATCTCTTCCTCAAAGACACTGGTGGTACCATTCGTTGATCACCTGACAGGTCCACGGAGACACACACCGAGTCGGCCCAGTGAATCCGTTTCCACCACACTGCTCCCACCTGTTCGCCTGGCCACCGGTCGTGGGCGTTGGAGGGTTAGGGGTGGTAGGAGGTGTCGTGGTAGGAGGTGCCGCGGTGGGAACAGGAGGAGCCGGTCCCGATCCAGCATATCGAATGTTCGGGCGCGGCGGCTTGCTCATGTTATGGCCGATGAAGTAGTCCACGTGATGGCTCTGCACGTATCCCTTGAGCGTCATCGAGTTCCGGTACGCAGGGTTATGCGCCAGCGTGTAAAGCCTCGTGTCCGTCGGCCGGTCCGTTGTGAAGATGATGAGCTCGTCGTAGGCGCCGCTTACGAGGATCACCTCCTCGCGCCAGTCGCCGAGGATGTCTCCGTGGAAGGCGGGATTCGTGCCGTCGAAGCTGCCGCCGCCGAAGTTCCAGGTAGTGACGAGTCTTGGGACTCTGCCGCTCGCCGACGGGGCGGTCCAATCCCACTTCTCGATCTTGCCCGCGTTGTACAGCTCCATGAGTGTGTCGCCGTCCCAGAAGAGACCCAGATGAGGCCAGGGAGCCAGGCTCGTATCCGAGACGGTGAGCTGGTTGCTGGGGGCGTTGTACACGCCCGAGAAAGACCAGGCCTCCATGCCGGGGCGTGTCGGGTCGATGTCGCCGACCAGTCCGCGGCCGACATCACCTGCATTGGAAGTAGTGTGCGTCCAGATGATTCTGCCCTGCGTGGCGTCGTAGTAGTACTCGAGAATGCCGTTCGGGTTGCTCTGCTGTACTCCGAATCCCTGGAGTCCGGCGCGGTTGGGATCCATCTTTGCGATGTGGAATCGATCGCCGTGGATGATTCCCTGGGGCCCCAAGGAATACCGCAGCTGTCCATTGCCGTTGAGCGTGAACCCAATCTCGTGGATCTCGTCCCGGCCATCACCGTCGACGTCGACGATGCGAGTGTTATGACCGTCCGCGGCGTTCTGGTTGTCGCGGCGCCACTTCCACAACATGCTTAGAGCATTGCCGTTGAAGTTCCAAGCGGACATGAGGAGGTTGAAGTCCCCGTTGGTCTTGCGGTTCTTCATGTACGCGACCAAGGAAGGTCGCTGGCCATCGAGATAGCCAACGCCGAACCGTGCCGCCAGCGGGCCGTCGCTGAGGTAGTCTGTCGGGATCTGGGCTCGGGCACGCAGGGCACCGGTCCTGCCGTCGAGAATGGCAATGAACTGCTCGTTATTGTTGCCATGGGTGAACCTCTGTCCGTTGCCGAAGGTCACTCCATTAGAGATGCGGACGGCAACCTCTGCACGGCCATCACTGTCAAAGTCGTAGACAGTAACACCATCCCAGTGGCCGACGTTGTTGGCAGAGGAACCGGGCGAGATGTTGTTCTGGTTCTGGCTGTTGGGTCCCATGTTGACCTGCCACAGGAACGTGCCATCGCTGCGATACGCCTCCAGCAGCTGCGGCGACGTCTGCCGATCCAAGACGAAATCATATTCTCCGTCACCGTCCAGGTCTCCCACCCAGACGAACTTGATGGGACCGCCACCCCGAATGGGTACGCGCACAACAGGCTCGACGGGCTTGTTGGCCGGCAAGGTGAAGGTTCCACCGACGGCCTCCTCTTGCCCGTTGACGACGGGGCGGACAGTGTAAGTGTTGGCCTGCCCGAGGTTGGCCGTGCGATCAACATAGTTGGTGCCGCCAGCAAGGGCATTGCTGTTCAGACGCACGGGGCTGCCGCTCCCTGAAGCGCGGTACAGGTTGAAGGCGATGTTGTCAGGGTCGAGACCTAGAAGCCTCCAGGAGACGAAGACGTCCGTGTTGCTGGACCTCACGGCCACGACTCCACGACCAAGTCGCTCCATGGTTCTTTGGGCCTCGGCAGCATTGGAGAACATCAAGGCCGCAAAGGCCAGAGCCAAGAGAGCCTTGAGAAGGGCTTTCATGTTGAACTGGTTGGGCTCACAAGCCAAAACAAAGCTTTGAGGAAAGCCGGCGAGAATGGCGTGTCAGAGCCCATCCGAATGGAGATATCTGGGGCCCTGCTGATGATTATATACTTTCATCTGGCCATAATGTCGTGATTTGACTCCTCCCGGGGAATCGGAGTGACGCCCAGATCCTTAGCCCGCAACCCGAGGACATTGCCCCGAAAAGCCACATTGCGGGAGCCGTGGTTCCGAGATCTCTGGTTCTGGGCCGACAAGGCCAGCCTCAATGGCACCCTGAACGGAGATGTAGGGTAGGATCGTGGGGAACTACCCCAGACAAGTCCCAGATCCGGCAACTAGGCCGCGTCTGTTATATGAGTTGACCACGGTCATGCCGGGAAGTTTCTCCGCCCTGGACCATCGGGGTGTTTCCCCGACGTAGTTTACTGGCAAGATACCTTTAGCTGAGCGCCTCGGGCTTCGGAATAGAGTCAAGTCCTAAACCGAGCCAATGGATTCTTTGCGCCAGACCATCACCAAGAGGTTTTATATTGCAAGGAATATTATCCCGTCGAATAGGAGCTGCGGTGGCTTTCAACTCACAGATTCCAGTAGACCAACTAGTGTGAGGGGAATATATTTTTGGCATCGTGCAAATACAAACTTGCTCCATGGAGTCATCTTTTCTGTCCGTTGCGACATGCACGACGAGTTGCGTCTTCAGTCCTTTCAACCGTAATCTATGTTTTTGATTAAGTGGCGTCGGTGTGGCCACGTACTGCTGAAAGTCTACACCTTGTTGTACAGGCTTCCACCAGCTTCAAGATCTCGAGCCACGGCTTCCTCCAAGCCAACAATGCTGAACAGCTTCTTCGGGGTGAACTCCTTGTCCAAACCAGTCCGGCCCGTGTCCTTCATCTTCTGGAAGACATCCTTGACAGCCTGGTACACAGGCCCAATAGACGCGAAGGGGAAGATGATCAGCTTGAAACCGAACTCCCGGGCCTCCTTCGGGGTCCAAGAGGGCGTAGCACCGTGCTCTACCATGTTAAGAAGCATGGGGGTGGGAGCCAGCTGCTTGCACACCTCGCGGGCCTCTTCCGCTGTGTTGACGCCCTCAAGGAAGCCGACATCTGCGCCAGCAGCAACAGCAGCCTTGAGTCGGCGAACAGCCTCGTCAAACCCGTGGGTTTGCAGAGCATCAGTCCGAGCAATGATGACAATGTCCGAGTTGAGACGCTTGCGCTCATGGTATGCCGCGGCGATGCGTGATGAGAAGGTCTCAATGTCGACGACCGACTTGCCGCCGAGGTGACCGCAGCGCTTGGTCTGGATCTGGTCCTCGATGTGAAGACCAGCGACTCCTGAACGGTGGTACTGCTGAATCGTGCGAGCGACCATGTTGGGGCCGCCGTAACCGGTGTCCGCATCAGCAATGAGGGGAACTGAAGACTTGAGGTTGGCAATCATCTCGGCATGCTCCCGCATATCGTTGAGGGATGCGAAGCCGAGATCGGCCTGGCCGAGCTTCGACGCAACGGTGCCAGCACCCGTCTAGGGTAATCCGTTAGCATTCCCATTGGAATGCCCTTTCCAGATAGTCTCTCATTTAATGTACGTACCATGTAGATGCAGTCGAAGCCGACTTCATGGGCGATGCGGGCACTGAAGCCGTCGTAGACTCCGGGAGCAACCAGGATCTCATCCCGCTGGAGCAGCTGCCTCAACTTGGTGGAAGCACTGGTTTGCGTAGCGGCATGGCCGTTGGAACCGTTGGAACCCATGGTGATAGGAGTATAAGTTGGTAAGGGTGATGGTGTTTACGGTTTGGATTTGGGAATGTAGCTCACCACCATGACTTTGATGCAATGAAGCATTCACACCATTATATAGGCACCTGTACGTTAACCCTCGGTTCCGATCCCGGTGCCTTCAAGTCGGCATTCCACGTCATATCATGTCTTCTCCTCGGCTTAGATCTGTCGAGCGAAAGGGTCGTGGCCGATCGGAAAGCTTGCATCACATCGGCGCCGATCGCAATGCCGATCGGATTTTATCATCCTGCCACCACTTCCGCTTCCCCATAAAGTGCCCGTGGAGAGTGGCTTGGAAACTTCTGGGGACTCCGGACTGAACCCCGGATTCGAATGCCTCTCCGCGAGCGCCGTTTGCCCGAGGTGGACGGCATTGGGGCTGGACGAAGGCCGACGCGGACACCAGGTCGATTCCAATACCAATCTACGCGTAGCATATTAAAGCAGCGCCAATGCGTGGTATTCTGATAGAAGATAGCTTACTACAGGTTGAAACCAAATGTCCAAATCGCTAATTGTCGATTCCACTCGGTTGGGATCGAAGCATCCGAGGTGAACATTCGCCTCTTGGGACGACTCCCTGCTCCCTAACTTCAATCAAAACCGTCACCAGCGAGGCTAGCTAGTGACGTGGAACTAGAAACGGCTCCAGCTGTCTGTAGTAGAAGTCCGCAAGCGCCGGCTGGTCTCGATGATTGATGCGTGGAGCCACGCCGTTCCTTCTCGTCCAGCTTTCCTCTGTTTCAACCAGGTTCTGCTCGCCCCTTTCGTGGCCAGAAAAGCGATAGGACCGGAACTCCGTATTCTTCCAGGCCGTGGCTGTGTTTCATCAGAGGAACTCGCGATGCCAGGGGACAATGCGTTTCTTACCACTGTTCGGTTCCACGCCAGCATAGTCATCGGTCAGGAAGTGCAGAAAGGCGCCATGGCAGACCACCGCAACATGATCATTCTCTCCTAGGCCCTGGCCGAGCTGATGTAGTGCCCGTCTCGCCCGAACCGCGCGCTGTTGCAGGTGGCCCAGCTTGACCTGCCACGAGATCCATTCAGGGACGCAATTCCAGCCCGCGGTGACTTGGCCTATGTCGAGAAGGTGACCAAACTCATCATGCAGAGCCTGAGGGTCGGAGCCAGTGTCGCAGGGCGAATCTCCCACCTCTTTCAACTCTGGAAGAACAATGATCGGGGTGTCTGGCGACGGCGTGAACGCCAGCAGACAAGTCGACAGGGTTCTCCGGAGAGGCGATGCCACGAAGCGAGTCAGCTCGCCGTGGTATGGGAATTCCTCCTTGAGAGCCTTGCATTGCTGCTCTCCAAGTGGTGTCAGCCCGGGATCCTGAATCGACTCATGGTCTCGCAAGAGGTTGTGAAATCCTTGGGCATGGCGGATCAGATGAAAGGTCACCGGCATGGTGAAATTGTCGGGTTTTTTTTTCCTCGCTCGTCTGGATTCGAATTTTGCTGGGAGTACTGACAGACCTGGACTTGCAGCATTTTATTCGAAGTTCTCAGGGAAACGGTAGCACTCGCGTGTGTTGCCACTCTCGTGGACTGATGTGGGGGTTGAAGGTCTCGAGACGAATGTGGAAGTGATGCCGAGGGCGACTCGGCAAAATTGCCTTATGTATATTTCACGTCGTCCTACACCTCTACAACATATCAATACATTCTCCCAAAATCAACTGTATATATAAAGTCAGCGACCTAGGAGGTTTTTCGTCAGTGCACAGCCTGACAAGGATACATCATTTTGCCTTCATTGTCTGGACCATCCAGCCATTCTCATCATGCGTCACGACGTGGATGTTCTCATCATCGGCGCTGGCATGGCCGGCATTGGCCTAGGCATCAGACTCATCCAAAAGCACGGAACACGCAACTTTGAGATCATTGAGAAAACCGAGCATGTTGCCGGAACCTGGCAGCTCAACTCGTATCCTGGATGCGGGTGCGACGTAAGTCACTATGTTGTCCTCGCGACATCCCGAACCAAGACCTGGTGCTAATGCCATGATGGATTGCCCCAGGTCCCCTCTCACTTCTACTCATACTCCTTCGCCTTGAACCCAAATTGGTCCAAGAAGTTCGCCCTCCAGCCTGAGATCCGGGCATACTTTGAGGATGTCGCGACCAAAAACGGCATTCCCGATCATGTTCGATTCGGGCACGAGGTCTTATCCGCGTCGTGGGATGCGACGGCCGGCATATGGCTTGTCGAGATCCGCGATCTCAAAACGATGAAGATCTTCCATCGCAGAACCAAGGTCCTCATTTCAGCCGTCGGCGCACTCTCGACACCCAAGAAGTGTGAGCTTCCCGGCGCAGAGTCGTACCGAGGACGCATCTTCCACACCGCCAAGTGGGATCACTCCTTCGACTGGAAGGGGAGGGATGTCGTTGTTATCGGCAATGGATGCAGCGCAACTCAAGTGGTGCCATCCATCAGCGAAGGACCCGGCGCCGTGAACAAAGTTGTCCAGTTCAGCCGACAAGCCCACTGGCTGGCCGAGAGGCCGAATCCCGAGTACTCGTCGCTGTTCAAGTTCGCGATGAAGTATGTTCCACTTGCCATGCGGATCTACCGTGCGAAGCTGTACTGGGAAAAGGAGATGGATTTTGCCGGTTTTGATCTGGTCGAAGGCGCGGGCATTCGCAGGCGTTGGGCCGAAGAGGCTACGGAGTACATTCGCAAGAACTCGCCAGAGAAGTACCGGGAATTCCTAGTGCCCAAAACCGAGGTTGGCTGCAAGCGGCGTGTGAACGATACCGACTACCTGCTCAGCCTGCACCGTTCGAACGTCGAGTTGATCTACGACGACCCTGTTGCGGAGATCGTGGTGGAGGGTGTCCGGACAAAGGCTGGGTGGACTGTGCCTGCGGACGCCATCGTCCTTGCGCATGGCTTTGAGACACAAAAGTTTCTCTTCCCCATGAAAATCTGCGGCGAGGGCGGGATTGACCTTGACGAGCATGTGAGTGGTGCACTGGTTTGATCTCTGGCATCAATATTTAGAACCTTATTCGCTAACAGCCTCAGTGGAACCAGGTTAGTGAGGGAGTCTCGTCATCCTACCTCGGCACATGCGTTGCTGGATTTCCCAATTTCTTCATCATGATGGGTCCAAACACTCTGAGCGGCCACCTTTCCGTCATCTACACCACGGAGTGCCAGATTAACCTCACGATGCGGCTCATTGCTCCCGTGTTGAGGGCAGTGAACAACAGCAGCTCCTCTCTGCCTGCTCTCGGAAGGTCAGCAGACATAGTCGCCGTGAAGCCCAGTGCCGAAGCGAGAGACATCGCCGAGGTGCAGCAAAAGGCGAAGAATTTGGTTTGGGCCAGTGGTTGCACTTCTTGGTTCATTGAGCCACTTACCAAGCGGAACAGCATCATGTTTCCAGACTGGCAGTACCGATTCTGGATTCGGAGTGTTTTTGTTGACTGGAATGACTTTTCTTACACTGAGTCTCGGGATCACACTGTTGCGAAGAAGCTCCGCCCGCGAGCTTGGTCGCTGCTTACGCTCGTGCTAGGTTTGGCTACGGGCATAGGCGCGTGGATCTATGTTAGAATTTAAGCCGTATCTAGTCCTGACGAATTCGAATCTTCTGAATTTCAAGTACATATGTATTGCAGTGACACTTTACCGTTCTACCGTAACATGGGTTCTCCAGCTGGATAGAGATTCCTACAGCACTAGCCCAAATTTGGAAGAGGACGGGGGCGGGAAGTCATGGGACCAGCAACCGAAAAGCGGCTCTTATTAGTCAATCACGGACCGGTCCTATGACATCGGACGACGCCCACCTTCGTCACCGCATCTCAACTTGACTTTCTTTCGACAGCGTGGAACTACCGACAAGATCAGGGCCTCGTCCACCGGGTATCGGAAGTCTCCCCGCTGGGTGATCGCAGCTGTTCAGCATGCGATCGCATTTCGGTTGGTGCGTCCGACATTGCCAATGGCTGCCGCCGTGAGCGTTGGGCTGTCTGTTGACTTGTCATAGCTCGACATGCAGACTGAGAAAGTTGAAGTGCGACGAGGTCAAACCCGTGTGCGGTCCTTGTACAAAGGCATCGCGGATCTGTCGATTCTCGGAGAGCACTGTCTTCCGCCGCTTCGAGGGTCCCGACAGGTCCGAGCAGTCCGGCAGCCTCTTCGATGATGACACTACCTGGCTCCCTGTCCCAGCAAATTGTTCGTCCAGCCCCCACTAGTTCATGTTCTTGATCCCAGCTAACCTTTCGTTACTCTAGTGATCTTTCTGAATGTAGAAGACCCCTACGAGCCGGATGTCTCTCCGCCCCCGGGGCTGGAGCCGGCGTCCACGCAGGTGTCGGATACACAGCACTCAGGCCCGGACGTTGGCGGCCAGCCACCAAGCAATTCGGATGAAGATGCCATGATCTCTCCAAATCCATTCATTACCCTTGTTACAGACGATGTCAAGGTGTTGGAGCTTCAATTGATGAGACAATTTCATCAAGTGTTGAGCAGGTGGTCAGTTGCCGTCCCGCTCACCTCCCGCCCTGTCATACGTACACTGACAGATCTGCAGGATGGACATATTCGACACAACTGCTTTCTTTTGCTGCAAAGTCCCCACGATGGCGATGAAGAGCCCATTACTCAAAGCTGCCGTCTGCGCCCTTGCTGCGAAGCACCTAAGCCGAGTCGATCAGCCTGCAGTCGCCAACGCCGTTGACCGCCTCCTATCACAAAGGCCAAGTCCGGACGCCGAGACGAATTCCCAAGCTTTTTGGTCATCCCAGGCGGTCGAGTATCATGACCGTGCAATTTCCATTCTCAAGGAAGAAATAGATCTACAGTCCTCTGACGACTGTACCGCCGATACCACAGCGAACTCGTTGCGTATCACGGCCTTGTTTGCTTCTATCGCGATATTAAGCATGTTCGAACTCGCGGATGCACCGGCAGATGGGTGGAGAGCTCATATGCTCGCTCTTCCATGGTTCAACGCAACAAACCGATCAGAATTCAGCGGCTCTTCCTTTCCCCCTGCGATCGTGAGAGGTCCTATCTTCTGGAGTCTTGTACGGCAGGACTTCTGTTTTGCTTGTAGGTCTGTCGCTTGTTGCTAGTTGGAATACTTGGACTTATCAGGTCATTGACAGTCATGAACGAACGCCAAACACGGCTCAATGTCGACGACATTCTCTTTTGGCAAAATCCAGGCCTGGCCACCGATGCCAACGGCGGATTCTTGCCTTTTAGTCCGTTTGACACCGCCGAGTACCGCGCATCAACAGATATTCCCGAAGATGCGAGGAGCAACGAGCTCTTTTGGTTATTAGGGAAGATTGTCAACTTCTTGACGTCGGGCGACTCCGTGAATCCTGAGGACTATGCCCTCCCTTCCGACCAGCGGTTTCCTCTTGGTGTGACCCAAGAACAGCTGCTCGACAGGTGGAAAGTCTTGGAACTCGAGCTCCGGAAGTGGCTAGGAAGTCTTCCATCAACCTTCGAGACCAGCGCGAGAACAAGCATCCCCCAAGGCCCCTCGTCCGCTGATCAACCCGAGGGTCCAAGCCTCCAGCAAGTCTGGTACGAGCTCCCGATCTGTGCTGCAACGATGCAGGCGTACCACATGGCCTCCATCCTACTTCTCACCAACAAGCCTCAAGAGTCGACGGCCATTCGCTCAACACTTTCAGCGCGGTTCAGACACTACCGCAAAACTCAGGAGGTGGTACTGTGGCATGCTCGCGAGATCTGTGGCATCAGCCTTGCTGATCCTCCAGATTCGGTCAGGCTGCAATCTGTCCTACCTTTGCTTGTTGCAGGTCAGGTGTTCTACATCCCGCACGAGCAGGAGATTGTAACAGCATTACTTTCTGCGATCGAGAAAGACCTGGGCTGGGCGACACATCACCACCGGCAGAGGCTGAGTTCAGAATGGACCAAAGAACATGACGTATGAAAACTCATTAGCTTAGTGAGGAAGTCTGAGGCTTCCAGCGGCCATACAAACTTGCGGATGAGACGGGTCACAAATACCTCTTGATTAGGTGCTCACTAGCCAGCTCCAGCACGTCCAGCATCTCGGGACCCGGCAAAGTCTACGGGCTTCGTACTATAAGTCTCTGATTGCGGAACTTGATCCATGTCGACTGGGAGTCGATCACGAAGCCTTCGAAGTGATCAGCTCCCATCTTCAGACAGTGCAATGCGCACGAATGATAGCCGGCAGGTCGAATTTCATTGCCTGTCTTCTGCATTTAGAAAGCAGTCCAACAAAATCACCCAGCTTTCAGAGACGTAGGTGATGGAGCCCTCGGAAAGATTTCCACCTTGAGAGAGACAGGAACCGGGATGAGACATTCCAGAGGATCCATGGGGGTCGGTATACTTGGTCTCAGCCAGCGACTTGGTGAGAGTCCACCTCGGCAGATTTTCCAAATTTGGCGATTTCCCAAAGCAGCGGGTCCACAATTATTCGTTTCCGGAAGAGGAATTCCAACCGGCAGCCATTTCACCACCTTAAGAATGAAGGCCATCTGCCGGCATGCTGTCCTCGTCGACTTCACCCTTGACTGTCAAACACAGCGCAAGCATGTCGATGCGTCTTGGTAATAAAGTCGCCATTGTGACAGGCTCTTCTTCTGGCCTCGGCCGGGCCATAGCCCTCTCTTACGCTCGCGAGGGAGCCAAGCTCGTCTGCGCCGACCTTCGACCAACAGCCAGGGCCGAGGTAGGGGCCGAGCTGGCTATCAATACCGACGACCTCATCAAACAGAACGGGGGCGAGGCCATTTTTGTCAAGACCGACATGAGCAAGTCGGATGAAGTCGAGAATCTGGCGAAAAGAGCTGTCGAAGAATTCGGACGAATCGACATGTAGGTGTCGCGGACTGGGGGAGATTTACATGCGGCTGGTGGCAACGACTGATGTGTTTTGAGCAGTCTTGTCAACAACGCAGGAATATCGATCGAGGCAAACCGCTCTCCGGCCCGCATCCATGAGACCCCAGATGATACCTGGGACGTGACCATGGCTGTCAATGTCAGGTCGGTGTTCTTGGCATCCAAGCATGCCCTGAAGCAGATGCTGTCACAGGAGAAGGATGGTCGTGGTGACCGAGGATGGATTATTAACATTTCCTCCATCTTCGGCCTCGTTGGAGGTCGTTTCAATTGTGCGGTCCCCCTCCGAGCATGGCTTCATGGAGCTAACGGCCACAGGCTCCTATGCTGCATCCAAGGGAGCAGTGTCGAATCTCACTCGACAAATCGCCATGGACTATGCATCAGACGGGATTCACTGTAATGCCATTTGTCCGGGTTGTATGTTAACTGGTATTCGCAAGACTGAGAGCGGATCGAGTGTTAATGCATGGCAGATACCGAAACCGCCATCTTCAAGAATACCGTCGCGAATCTGGATGACCTTGAGGGCATTCGAACAAGACATCCTTTGCATGGGATCGGGATGCCAGA
Source organism: Furcasterigmium furcatum (assembly GCA_001599815.1). Lineage (NCBI taxonomy): Eukaryota > Fungi > Ascomycota > Sordariomycetes > Glomerellales > Plectosphaerellaceae > Furcasterigmium > Furcasterigmium furcatum. The sequence goes on from BCIA01000004.1 coordinate 2,449,008, forward strand.
GGACATTGTGGGTGCAGCCATCTTCCTCGCCAGTGCAGAAGCTAGATGGATCACTGGGGTTTGCCTACCAGTGGACGGCGGGTATACAGCTCAGTAGAAACGAAGATGCCCAGGTTTACATCGAACACTCCAGACCTAGTGGATCGACTCATTCTGACAGTTTGGAAAATATTCGGTGTCACTTTTGAATTAGCCTTGAGTTCCGATCTCGGTACCTTTAAGCCGTTATCTCACGTTATACGTCTTGCCCTCGGCTTAGAGCTCTTGAGCGAAGGAACCCGGGCCGATCGGAGAGCTTGCATCACACCGGCGCCGATCATCTGGCCGATCGGCTTTCTTTCACCAGCGCCATTCCGATCATGTCGAACCTAGCAACCGCTACCCCGCAAGCTTCCCAAGTTTTCCGGGGCGAGTCAAGGAAACTCTGGGGACCCCAGACCGAACGCCGAGTCCGATTCCCCATCGGCGAGTGCCAATTGCTGGCGACCTCTGGATCCAGTGCTGGACCCAACCTTGAGTGTATAAGTTGACCGGTCCCCATGGATGTCTTCTTCACACAATCAGACGAGTATCTGATCTATTCATCATTGCTTAACTTTGATACAACACATTTCATCACCACAAGGAGTCTTCGACATGACCACCGAGAAGAGACCCGAGTCTGGAGTCGCTGATGATGTGGTTGATCACATCTCATTGCACGCCAAGTCAGCTTCAGCGTACCAAGAGGACGCTACTGTGCCTCAGCATAGCACTCTTGGCCATCATGAGAGCCCCGAGTGGAAGGCTGCTGAGAGGGGTCTGGTTCGCAAGCTGGACATGACCCTGCTGCCCACTGTCTGGGTCCTCTACATGTTCAACTATCTCGACAGAAACAACATCGCGTAAGTCATCAGCAACGTACTCCCTTCCGCATGACGAGCTTGCTGACAGATCCCTTTTCAGTCAGGCGCGTCTCGACGACTTCGAAGCTGATCTTGGTCTCGTCGGGAATCAGTTCAACGTTGCAGTTTCCATCCTCAACGTTGGCTACATGCTGGCTCAGCTCCCCTCCAACATGCTGCTGACTAGGACGCGGCCCTCCATCTACCTCCCCTGCTGCGTTATCGTGTGGTCTGCCGTGTCCGCCGCCACTGCCGGAGTCCAAAACTTCTCGCACCTCATCGCCGTCAGATTCTTCCTCGGCATCGTCGAGGCACCGTTCTTCCCAGGCGTAAGTCAGAGACCGCAACTCAGCCTCGTGGTTCACACAGGTCCACTGACATCTGCTCGGACAACAGGCTTTCTTCATGCTGTCAGCTTGGTACACCCGCAAAGAATTGGCCCTTCGAACAGCCATCCTATACTCCGGCCTGGTTTTGGCCACCGCATTCTCCGGTCTGATTGCGGCGGGCATCTTTGCTGGTCTTTCCGACACCCTTGGCCTCCACGGCTGGCAGTGGCTCTTCATCATCGAGGGCGCTGGAAGCGCCGTCGCCGCTATCTTCGCCTTCATACTTCTCCCAGACTTTCCAGAGTCCAAGACAGGCAGCGGCAAGTGGCTGCTAAACCCGGCGGAACGCGAGCTGGCGCAGCAGAGAATTGCTCTGGATCGCGTATCCCTTCCCCAAGCTGACCGCTCCGTGTGGCACGGCCTGAGTCTCGCGGTCAAAGATCTCCGTACTTGGATCTTCGTTGTGATCCTGTGCGCAAACCATACAGCATACGGATTCAACAACTTCTTCCCGACGTAGGTCAGCCCTTTACTCACCCAAAAGAATTCTCTAACCCAATTCTCCGCTTCCAGCATCGTCAGATCTATGAACCTGGGCAACCGGACAATCACCCTGATTCTCACAGCCCCTCCTTATCTGTTCGGCGCCGTCATCTCCTTCCTCGTCGCCTACTCGAGTGACCGTTTCAACGAGCGTGGCTGGCATATCAGCGCACCCATGGCTGTGGCAATCATCGGCTTCATCATCTCTGCCGCGACGCTTAACAACCCGGCTCGATACTTCGCGTCCTTCCTCTACTGCTCCGGGGCATTCGCCGCCAACGCAGCCGTGTACTCCTGGGCCGCGTCGTCCCTCAACCAAACCCCGGAGAAGAGGGCCTGCGCAACTGCAATCGTCAACTTGCTGTCCCAGTTCGGAAATATCTGGAGCCCCTACTTCTTCCCGGCTTCGCATGGCCCTCGCTACGTCATGGCGATGCTGCTCATGATGGCCTTTTCAGCACTCAGCATTGTGGCTTCGCTGCTGATGAAGTATCTGCTGAAGAAGGCCAATACAAAGCTCCTGGCGGAGGCAGAGGATACTGGTCGGCAGCCTCAGCTCTACACGACTTGAGTTTTCAGGTCGCCGCGCACAGACCGAGTCTCTATCTGTTTCACCTTCAAATCTTTATCTTCTTTTGGCATCTAAGGTACCACTGTTTTCATTTAACTACGCGTTTGCATCCAATTCATCAATGGTCTCCAGGACGTGTGACATACCATTAGGCACCAACTGATGGCCGGAGATCTTCGCGCTGTTGATATTGGGCAGCTGCAACATACTTTAAAGGGACCAGATGCACCAGCAAGGGCGAAGTTGCTCCTGTCAAATTCAAACGCCTCATACCATCACCCAGAATGTCAGTTCGCTTGTGTGTTTAACGTTGCTTCGTTTAGCGGACCACCCATGTCCCCAATTCTCCTGCGGGCCGCTCAAGATTGGGCGATCTCTTCTCATCAATTATGACCGGGGTGCCCCTCCATTGCATCCTTCCCGTGCTAGAAAACGGACCACCAGAATTTACATCCAAAGCGCACTTGGCGTTTCCTCTTTCCGCCGCTTTAGAGGTGATCAAGAGAGCCACCTGGGCGAGTTTGGGTCCTCCTCCCCGCTTGATCCCACAGTATGGCCCTGCCATTGTCATGCTTTGGAGTACAGTGGCAACTAGTAAACTCTGCCAGGGGTGCACAGCTTTAAGAAACAAACGCGTCGCCTCCATCAACCCCCAAAATGCCAAAAATGAAACACCCAGGCCCTCTCGGACCCAGGCGCCAGGCTCATGATTCAGGGGAGGCTCGAACTCCCGACCTTCAGTGAAACTCGCTGCGAGCTTGTTAGACTGACGTGATAAACCAACTACACCACCGAACCTGAAATGGGCTGATTCAGGGGAGGCTCGAACTCCCGACCTTCAGTGGAACTCGCTGTGAGCTTGTTAGACTGACGTGATAAACCAACTACACCACCGAACCCATTTGTTGGCGACTCGGCGAGAAATTAGGGTTCATGAGGACGAGTCAGGAGGCGGGAAGTGGCGAAAATTGTGGTGTGACGGGGCGTGAGGGAAATATCGTGGAAGAGGTGGAGAATCGGAGCCGAGGATTGGGGTCTGGACCCTGAATCGAACACGGAGAGAGAAGGGTCTTGGTGGGCTGGTGATTGGAACGGGACTTTCGGGCAGGGGTGGGAATTTTCAAGACATGCCTATGAACGAGAACGAGGTACTCCCTCTTAATAAAGCCAGACAAGACCTTGTCATTGGGCATGGTGCACTCATTTGTTCCTCTTATTATGTACATAGCATTCGACTCGGGTTGGTCCAGTGTGGTCAGAGAGACGTGACGTCTCCAGCACCATATCGTGCGGAGTGCGGAGACTGTCCTGCCAATTCCAATATGGATGCGCCAAGGCAACCCATGAAATCCAAAAACAACAAATTCCCATAGTCGGAAGTCCGTTGCTGGCTCCTGCAAGAGACTGATCACTCCTCCGACGCCTCAACTCGACCGAGTGAACAATCGGCTGGCTAAGACAGTCCTGCCACCAACGCATTTCGCACTTACACCCAGTCTATCACCTCCGAGTACTGCTTCAGGACGACAGCGGCCTCCAAGCCACGAGCCTGGACCCCTGACACGGCAGGTGTCACACGGATCTCCATTGATCCCTGGTCAAAGCAATCGAGGTCGCTGTCACGGACACAGACAGGCCAGAGAGTCCGAGACAGCATGTCGCAGAGCATGCCCTCGGGCACTGAGAGCAGATCCGGTCCCCGAGAATAGGGGCTCTCGCAGAGCTCGATAGCGCTGTGGGCTTGGCGAGCCGAACGAATGAGTGATTCACCTCGGTCGTTGCTCTCGACGTTGTCGTGTTGGGTGGCGTTGGCCTTGTCGTCGACGATAGCTTCGCGGGTGTAGTTGACGTTGCCACTCATCTCGCCGCCCAAACTTCGCTTGTTCCGGGGTCGGCCACGACCATTTTCCCAGATGAAGGCGGGACTTTTGTTGCCCCTGAAGAAGTGAAGGGACGGCCCGTTGTCGCAAAGACTAAGTACCATCCAGTTAGCACCAGAAAGTCCAGTCTCAAGCCAAGTACGTATGCCATTGACTCGGTGAATCGCATACTAATCTCTGCCCTTATGCTTTGCGACGTCAGGGTGAAAAGAGGGAAAGTGGATTTGTATCCCCTTGGTCAACTTATCACCATTCTTGTCCATCCATGCACACATCAGCTCTCGGCCTTCCAAGTGAATGCCCGAGTAGTACCTTCCAAGAGTCAGTAATCCATACCTAGTGCCAATGTCCAGTGAGGCAAGAATGGCATCACTCACCATTCTCTGCGGCAGTCGCGTGCCCAATTGCCTACCCAGCCGAAGGATTGGCCATCTCCAAAAACACTGATGATGTAGGCAATGCAGATGGCATCATCGCCGGCAGTGAGAAGAGCGTACGTGGGCTGCTGCGCTGTCTTCAAGTTCACGGTGAACTGTTTTGTCTCGCCGTTGGGGATCTTGCCTCCCCTGTGATCACCAAGGTGGTCGCCGACGTCGTTGAAGATGGCGAATTCGGGCGCATCGCCTCCGGCGTTTGTCAGTTTTCGCCCTGGCTTTCTCGAGGGCAAGTTCTTTGAGCTGTCTAATCCTACGGCGATCTTGTACGTGACTTGGTGACTGGGCGGCGTTTTCGGCCTCAAATCCTTGCCGAATTGGATGGTTCCATAGAGACCTCCCGTGGTCCCGATGATGGTCGAAACAAGCTTGAGGGCGTCGAGGATTCCAAGTCCCGCTGCTATGTACGACGCCATTTTGAGGAATTTGAGTCGGGCTGATTGATGGACATGAACTAGTGATGAGATGATAACGCAGCCAGGAGCAAGGCACTTTCGACAGGGGCGGCGAGCTGTTCAAATAACCCAACAGCAGGAGTTTCCGCTGGATTTGCAGGGCTGAGAATGAGTCCGCCACGTGCTTTGTGGCGGGACGTAAGTTCGCAGTCGAGCGCCTCCGGAATGGAGGCTCACCTCACTTGCATGTGACCATCGAAGGAACGCCTCATCGGCCGAATTCCCTGTTGTGACACGCGATTATGTGCTCAAGGGACTGCCTATAGTGTCTCTCCATTACCACCCTGTCACTCCCGCCCGCCTGGTAAAGCCGGGGGCTCTTGGTATGTTTTCCCTTCTTGTCTATGGGGGTGTATTGCACCATCATAAGTGATTCGTGAGTGAGGCCACCACGGTTGTATTGTATTACCCCGGACCGTTCTGGACCTCACAATCCGGCCGCCTCCCCCTCTCCCACACCAAGTACACGGCAAGCCCAACCATTCAATTCAATGAATATGGAGTTTTCTCAGCGTCATGCCCATACGCCTCTTTTGTCATGAAAATCGTGCGCGCGCCTCTGTTGTCGTCCTCGTCTATTCGCTCAAATCACAATGCGACAAGTCGGTGCCAAGACATCCCTCCAACAAGATCAATCGTCATGTACGATTGTGAGCTTCAAATGTCCGCGCGTTACGTCCAACTATTAATCTCCTTTCTTTATTCAAAGGGCTGCATGAGCTTGTTAGCCATCACCTTGCTATCGAAGCTCTCTATATGTGTCGAGTGGCACCAAGGCTTTAACTTTTCTTCCTCGCGGATCACTTCCGCGAAACATCGTAGCCATCCTCCTCTGGGAAACGCCTTGTTCACATCCACCACCGAGTCATGGTGAATCATTCCATTGAACCCCTCAATCGTGGGATACTCGCCCACGTTGTCATAAATCGTCGCCAGTTGGATGACCTGTCCCAGGAATGTGATATTCCCCTCGAGGCCAAGGTCTTGGTGGCGAATGATGGCTTCGGCAACGGCTTCTGCTTGGTCCGTTGGGGAGCCGATGGACTCGAGAAATTCAAGGGCCTTGAGGGCGCCATAGAAGTCAAAGGACATGCGGGTGGTGGAGAGGAACTCTTTGGCCGTGCCCAAGTCATGTAAGAGGCAGGTGAGGGCCAAGGTGGACGGTGAGAAGCCTTTGCCTTGCTGTGGGAATTGCTGCTTGATGATGATCGAGGCTGGCCAAATCGTCAGCTTCCACCCTCAACCTTGGGGCATCAATCTCCGCGACACATCCTGCTCACCAAAGTAATAGACTCGCATGGAATGGTTGTAGGTCTGTCTTGTCAGACGCTCCCGTGCGAACACCTGGGTCTTTGTCACCAAGGGATCCTGGGTCGGAAACTCAATATCGGCGGTGACAAGTGGTTGTGGCTCGTGGATGAATGGTTTGCCCTTGAAGATGATTGCGGCATCGACAGGGACCGCGGTCCATCCGTTTCTCGTAGCGGAATCATCACCCATCTTGAGAAACTAGGGTGGTGGCAAAGATTGAGCTTGGAGCCCAGGATGGTGTGAGATCTGTCGAGTGGGAGAGGGAGGGATGAGTCGATGCTTTGCAGCTTCCCGGCTACTCCTCCTTCTCGAACTATTTATAGGCAAATCGACGGAGAACGGCTAATTCATAATAGCCTCGGAGGTCAGCCATGTAATATTGGTCATTCTTTCGTAGCTTCTTGGTTCTGCGCGCTTATTCCCGATCGCAGCATACAACACGGTCGAAAGGTCGGCCGTGAGTTGCGAGTCTGTCGCCCACTGCTTCCCCTATTCGGACTAGCGAACATCACCGCCCGCGAGTGCCGGGTATCCCGGAGAGGATGAACTCAGAGTCACACACCGCGTCATCCGCTACTGGTAGTCTGCAATACTTAGTAACGCAATATGCGTCGAACTGCTTGCCGAATAAAGACAAGCTGTTGGCACGTAAACACGGATACGCCGTTCTGCCATCCCCGAAGTGAGGACTCATTCGCATCCTTGCGTCGACTGCCGCCGCTCAACTGCTTCTTTCCGTTGTTCCATGTGAAAGCCCACACATCGGCAGATCGAAGATGGGCTATCGCGGCAAGCCAAGTGCTTCTTGCGAACGCTGCCGGTCTCGCCGCCTGAAGGTAAGTAGGTGACGACATAAGTCTGGGGCGAGATGCCAGTTGGCGTCACATCACGATCGTCGATCAATACTGATCAATTTCTCGACTAGTGTAACTACGCGAGACCTTCGTGCGCTTCATGCATTCGAGCAGGTGTCGTCTGCACAGGATACCGGGATCAGTCGGACTCTGGCTTCCTGGATCAAAGTGAGGAGATCGCCCGCAACTATCACCGACGCGCCAACAAGAGGCGCCCCGCAACGAGCCCGCCCGCTCCAGCAGAAGATCTCGCGGATGCCTCCGTAACCCCCACAACCTTGACGGCCAGTAGTCCTTCGCGGACTCTTCCTGCACCCGTGCAAGACGTCGCACGGTGCTACCTCTTCGCAAACTACATGTCCGGGGGTCCTCGAACCCGTCACATGGCGTATCTGGTGCCCCTCATGAAGGACGTACGGAACAGCGCTCTTGACGCCGCGGTAAGCGCTGTCGCGCTGGCAGCTTTCTCTAACATGCATGCCTCCCCCAAGACCATGACGAAGGCACGTGTCGAGTACTCTACAGCCCTGTCCGAGACAAATCAGGCTCTCAGGGATCCAGTTTTGTGCAAGACGGACGATGTGCTCGCAGCGGTACTAATGCTGGGCATGTTCGAGGTAAGTCAACGCGTAGAGAAAGATCCTGTTCTGGGACTAATTGACGTAGCTTATAACCTGCATCGATACATCATTCATTGATCGTTGGGCGAACCATCTTGATGGAGCCACGAAGTTGCTAGAGGTTCGAGGCCCAGAGCAACTTGGTAGCCCCCAGGGGCTGGCGATGTTTACACAGCTACGAGCCCAGATCGTAAGTTGGCGGATCACTGCTCTGTGTCTCCCCTATCACTGAATGTGCCACCATCGTAGTATTGAACTCTTATGGACGATATATTAATATGACCATATAGAGCATTAGCAAAATCTATCAAGAGAAGCGCGGCGCACCAATACTCGTCTCGCTATCCGAACAAATCGCACAATACCGACCACCAACAGATCGTATAGTCGATCAATTCGGCTTGATCGTGATCAAAATCGCCGACTTTTTCGCCGACGTGAAAGAAGACTTTTTCATCGAGCCCTTCGAGATCATTCGGTCCGCCTTGAAACTGGATGCAGAACTTGCGTCTCTTCTCCTCACAACCCCTTCTTCCTGGAACTACAGGGTCGTGCATATTCCTACATTGCACGGCGTGCCCGTGATTCCGCAAATTTGGGGCACTGCGTACCACGTGTACGACAGTACTGCGGCTAGTTCCATGTGGAACAACTACCGCTGCGCCCGGATCGTCCTCCACGAGCTGATAATGAGCATTTTGGCGGATATTAACATGTCAACAGAGGAGGCATTCGGGCTTCCGCAGCGGCTGAGTCTGGAGACGCAGTGCCGCCAGACAACAGCGCAGTTGGTCGACGACATATGCGCCAGCGTGCCCTATTGCCTTGGCTCGGAAATAGAAACGGACCTCGAGTCTGCGGTTCCTGGGTCAGGGTCTGCGGGCTTCACATTGCCTGGGTCAGGAGGTCTTACTCTGATATGGCCATTGCTCGTTGCTGCGAACTCTGGGGTCGTTTCCGAGGATCATCGCACCTGGATCGGAGGTTGCCTGGACAAAATTGGACATTCTACGGGTATCAACCAGGCGCTGGCAGCATCAAGGTTGCTCCGGGACCGGATGGTGACGCGGGCGTGGCTCTCCCCGGAGTACGAGTTTTCCACGACGCCGGCATATGAAAGCCCTTAGCATTGCGCCTGGTATGTGTTCAAATAGTCCAGAAGCAAAGTAAACATCCTTCTTCCACTATGACATCAATAAGTACTGTCTAAATGCTCATGGCCGTCACGTAACCCACTGGGGTCAGCATGGAAAGAAGAATCGCAGAAAGCTTGTTTCCGCAATGATCCCGGGATTGTTTATATCCGGTCTCAACGGTGACAATCTGCATACAAATGCTACTATCAACGCTAGGAGATGCCGCACCGAAGTACATACTATTGTGGGAATAGCGCTACTCCTAGGATCCCTAGTACAGTCACGGGCCATCGTGCTCCAAATGAACAGCAAGTCGAGCGATCCGTAGCAAGAATGATCCAAGCGCATCAATATCATAACGGGTGAACTGAGACAACTCCAACGGCACGCCAGCCGAAAACACAGCTTGCCTTTGCTGTATGACGCGCACGACACCTGTTGTTTGCGTAGTCAGCGTCTAGCTCTGCCACATGTGCCATTGTTCACCGTAGAGCATACCTTTCTGGGCCATGCGTGACAGTGAAATGTATTCCGGGCATTCCCTAGGTTGCCTTTCTCCCTTCATGTAAGGGCTGAGCGTCCGATGAGAGGTATGTGTTGTACTCAGAGTTTAAAAGTCCGCCCATGGCCGTTTCATTTTCACACTGGAGGTGTATCACAGCAAGGTCTCCTTTTCGAAAGCACCCCAAGTTCACCGGCAACTACCAGTTCAACCAACTTGATAAATTCAAGTCCAGAGAAATCCTATTGATCATCATGGCTTTGGGTCCTCCAGGTTATGTCTCTATTGTTGAGATCATAGTGTATCTCCCAGCCTTCATCGCAGGTGTCGTTGTCACCTCTCGTCACGGCGTACACCGGGCCTCGGGTTGGATTTACACCCTCATCCTCTGCGCCGTTCGCATAGCTGGTGCCGTGTGCCAGCTTCTGACATATCACGACACATCTGAAGGCCTGCTGAAGGCGACACTGATCATCGACTCGATCGGCATATCACCCCTTCTCCTCGCCACTCTGGGAATCCTCTCACGCTTGTAAGTCTACTCTGCAATGTTTTTATGCAGGCCTAACGCATACTGCAGCGTTGATTGGATCAATTCTCGTGGGAAAAAGGTTTTCAGCATGAAGCAGTTCCGTTTGGTCCAGCTTCTCATCACTCTTGGCTTGATTCTGAGCATCGTCGGTGGAACAAGCGGCTCGACAAGTGATGGCAAAGTCACGGTCTCTACCGAGGCCAAAGCGGGCATCATCCTTTACATCGTGGCTTTTGCCGGGATCACCTTCATACTGGTGGTTTCATCCGGCTACAGAACCGCCGTGCCCATCCAAGAACGCCGCAGCCCTGTTGCAGTGGCTGTGACTTGGCCGTTCATTCTTGTGCGTCTTGCATATTCTGTGCTGGCGACGTTCTTGAACGATCATGCATTTTCGGTTGTCGGTGGGAACGTCGGGGTACGCGTTGGTATGGCTGTTGTCGAGGAATGGGTGGTGGTTATTGCCTACCTGGCTCTGGGATTCAGTCTTCAAAAGCTGCAGCCCGAACAGCAAGGAGAGCTTGCCAGCCGACAATGGAAAGAGAGACGACAAGGCCGCCGCTGAGCTGTGTTACTCCTTGTCAAGAGATGTCCCCATCCGATTCCGCCAACCACCACCAACGGCCAAGACCGGAGAGCCTAGAGACAATGCCAGCACCAGACCGAACCGCCAACCAGCCCCCTAAGCCGCCACAACCCCCTGCAATGTCAGACTTGGTGTGCGAGTTTGCAATACCTTCATAGAAGAGACTTGTTATCTTACGTCATGTATCAATTTTATCTCTCGACTAGAGAACTGGTCCACATCATTCCTTCTTGCTAAGTGACTACGTTAGAGTGTTGTCTCCGCCGGGGTAAAAGGTTATGTTCGTCAGTCAACTGTAGATGGATACACATCCTGGCTCCCAGAGGAAGCATCACCAATGCTGTAGTGTAGTGATATAACCTTACGATATTAACACTAGACACCCCTTCCTCTGCCTCATTACCCTCTCCTCCCACTTCTTCCTCGCCTCTACCTCCTCGACACCCTTCCTCTCCAGCGCGACTTTAGCTTCGACGTCTGCCTTGAACTTTTCCTTGAACTTCCGGCGCGCAGCTCTGTGGCATCGTTCGTCTCGGCTCCTAGGGCAGACTTAGGCGCCGGTGTGGATCCCCGGTCCGACGTAGTGCCAGGCAACCCAGCCCTGGTTTCTGCAGTCGTTGGAGCCCCGTGCACAGTAGAAGAGGGCCTCTCTGTCGTTGGTTAGGGGAGAACGCTGCTCTCCCGCGGGCCACCACGAATCCCAGGCAGAGCAACTGTTACTCTCTCCGTTCTCAATTCTATAGCCCTGGTATCTGCCCATGTGTCTCACGCAGATCCTTTCACCAGGATTCCCCGAGCAAGTCATTGAGTAATCATAGGTCCGAGTCCGGGAAACACTGAAGTCACCGTTAACCCAACTGTAACTTGCCCCAATACTAGCGGAGAGGGAGACAGAGTAGGACTGTCCCACAGTGGTACTGCAGGTCGTACCGCTGAAACAGCCGATGGTCGGCTAACCCATGCAAGAAGCGTCAGCACATGATGCGGATGAGGAACAGATCCATGTCAGGATCAGAAATTGCTACTTACGGTGAGTTGCTGGTGTCGTCGGTACCTCTTAGGCTGCCTGTCCTGGGCAACACGGGTTCTGTGCCATACAATGCAGGGCTGCCGTTTAGATAGACCGGTCGAAGACGGAGAGGCGGGGTCGGGGCTCGTGTCGGTGCTCTCATCCTGAGGCCAGTCCTCTTCGACGATGTCGTCCTCGTCGGGATGAAACGGAATAGGCACGACCCCCGGGCTTTTCGCGGACGGGAAGCAGTTGTTGATGTAATCCATCGCCGATGAAACGGGCAGGTCGTCGTGATCCTGCAGAGGGATATTGCACCTGACTTCGGCAAAGCTCGGGCTCCAGTAGCCGCTACAAATGCTGTCATCGGCAAGGTCGTGGGTTTGGGTCTTGCCGGAAATGGTCACGACCATGGTACCCCTGGCCTCGGCGTCGGCGTTGACCTCAAAAGCTGAGCTGCCAATAGTAAGCTCCTTACTGCACGCCGAAGAAATGACGGATCCGTTGAAGCTGGCGCTCGTCATCTCCTCACCCGTTGCAAGAAGCGTAGCCCATTGAACAAGCAAAGTCTCGGCCACGGCAACGTTTAACGAGGCCGCAGAGGCCAGAGCCGAGAGGATGAGACTGCCTCTCATGTCGATTTTGTTTGTGATGGTTTGAAAAGAATCTGGCTCAGCTGGCAATGAGACAGGTGAAAGACACCTTGACTGTGAGCGATATGGGGCAGGAATAAGTAGGCTTGAGGAGAGCTCCGGGCTGGCCTTTTATACAACGATGCTCTGCGGCCACCCATGGGATGGGTCACGTCCATCTCGTGGCCGACCAACGGTCATTCACATTATCAAATGGGAACTATGAGGGGTTGGATACTTGATCTCCCCGAACTGCCTACCTACTTAGGTCGAAATTGCGGCGGCTGTGCCGCTTGCGCCGCCGTGATGCAGTTCGAGGAGGTTCTCGGCCTCGGGGCAATAGGCCAATAGTTGCATGTCGCTGACGGGGGCCCTTGTAATGGTGCAAGCGTGAGCTTGGCGAAGGATTTATGAAGAGACGGCATTCAGAACTGCAGATACAAGTATTCGCCAACGACCACCCCTTATCTCGGCTAAACAATTCCCGCAATGTGGCCCGTACTTGGCGGTATGAGCTTTCGGACATGTTGGTATATTCAAGTGTGGGGGGGCAGGTCAATGTGCTGTGTGGGTGACAAGGACGGTACTTACAGTGTTGGTGGCTGGCTGTCCGGGGCTGTGATAACGGCGAGGTGGTCCAGGTCTTCCGCCCAGACCTGACCCGTTAACCATCCCCGCCAAGGGGGCTACAAGTAGTCGTGAGTCGTTATTTTGGCTCCATACTGCGCCGCTCCTGGCACGGTACCTTCCAGGTTCAACAGAACAACGGCTTGGGTTCTTTTCGGACCCTGGTTCTCTCGTCTGGACTGGCTTTTCATCCTCCGGGCTGTCGTCGTCTCCGTTGCCCGTCTCGTTCCCCTCGACCACCCGCCTTGCCCTTCACGCGATCACCTGGCATGGCTGCCAGCAGTTAGACCACACCCCTAATCCATGCCGCCCGTGAACAGCACAGTTGAGAGACCCTCATGCATCTGGTCGATTTACATAATGTATCCCGGTTGAACCCCGCGGTGGATCATCAGGTCTTTGCGTCGAGTGAGGAGGCGTGGGGGGCTTAGAGGCGGCTCGAAGTTCAGGAAAACGTGTCCAAGGTTCTACCAGCTGCTGAAGCGCATCATCGGGACATCCTCGAAAGACCAGGGGCCTCCGCGCTATCTTCGAGGCCGGGAGAGAAGCATCGACCCGATGAGCTTACAGGGTTAACTAAGATGGATGGTATTTCCAACAGTATATTACGGAGTCACATCATCAGGAGGAACAGTGACGGGGAGGAAGGGGCCGTCAATATACGACGAAAGAGAACATGGTGGAGACGCCACAGCTGGCCGCTAAGATCGCACACGGGGTCTCGCTGGCAGTATACGTCGTACATAGAACTACGCCTTTGGACGGATCGCTTTTAGCAAATCCTCTGGTCATGCTTGATTTATAGAGTCGAGCGGCTTGTCCGCTAGTTCTCACAGCTTTGCTAGCCCAGGAGGCTCGAGTCATCGGCAGCATCTCTCATTTCCTGCTGCGTAAGACACCGGAACACAGGGTTAGAGACAGTTCCAACGGCACGGAGGAGAACAAGCTCTTTCCTTCGAGTCCGAAGCAAGACAGTCTCGAGTCGGAATGCACAGGGTCGGCTCTCAGCCCCGAGGTTTCCGCGGCGCTCGCTTGCCCAGCAGTGAAAGACATTGGGCGCTGAAGGAAAACTTGGGTGAGACGGTCCCCGCGGCCCAGCCACGAATAGTTTTCATACCCTCTTGGCAATGCGATAAGACTGGTTATCTCTGGGAACTCCCCTGTCTCGCCGCTACCAACACTGCACGAACGAGGCACAGCAGAGGCAAAGAAGAGGCACAGAAGAGGCACAAGCACTCGGTACTATTACACCGCCCATCTTTGAGCGATATTACGACGAGAATGCCTGTATGAATCCATCCTGTGGAGCAACCCGTGCTCTGATTGACCGCTTTACGCTCTTCAAGGTTGTTTCCTTGGCTCCCCTGTTCCTGCAGCCACCTGAACACTCAAGCATGGGTAGTGCACGTGTTCCTCGTTGGTCCGTCGCAGGCCAGCATCACTGGTATGTTCGGCCGTGGTCCAGATTCTCTCGGCAACTCCGTGCGATCCTTGCATTCAGAAGTCCCCCCGCAATACATGATCTTGCCTAGTGTGGAAGGAGTATTGGCGATAACGAGAAGTATAAGAGTATGGAAGGCCGCTCCCATGCACCATCGTACGAACAACTCAGAACTTGCCATCACAGTTACTAAAAGACCCACGACATCTATCGAAAATGCACTTACCTACCCTTTTGGGAGCTTTTGCTCTCGCAGTTTCTTCCGTTTCTGCGTTCCCGGCCGAGTTCAACATTACCGAAGCCTCGCCTCAGCGCATTGCCGTGAGGAGTCTGTGAGTGATATGTCATGCTCGGAGTTAGTCATTCAGTACTAGACACTAAGTGATTCTCTCCATAGGGCGGAAATCGATGATGTTCTCGCTAAGCGACAGAGCGGTGGCGATTGGTGTGCTAGTTCGTGAACCCCATTTCTCAACGTCGTGCTCTAGACTCTGGTGCTGACTTGTCGTCGATAGTCTTCCACCGTGGAAAGGGGTGCACTGGCGCGCTCGCCGATGTCTGGTGTGGCACGGGCCCCTCCAAGTGCGTTGTGCTGCCGCACGGATCAGGGGGCAAGATACAGTCGGTGCAGTGGCTGCCACGAAGCGGAAGCAACAGTCTCCGGGTTGCGACCAACGAGAACTGCCGGGCTTGCTGTACTAACAGCTGGGGCCCGAGCACTACCGGTTGCCGTAGTCTCACTGCGAATGTGAGCCTTTCAGGCCTCGCGTCGTTCCAGGTATTCAGATAAACGGCGCTTAAGCGTTATTCCGGGGGGTAATAAGGCTTCTTTCTATAGGTAATTTCTAAAAAGCTTATATAAGGGTATAGGCCTTTTAAGTCTTATTTCCGCGAGGCGTATCTTTTAGTATCCTATCCCCCGGTTACACTAAGGTTTATAAGTAAAGCTAACTAAATAAAGCGGCCTAGTCCTTAATAACCTTACTTTTATAAGTTAAGCTATCTATTAGATAGGGTTATTATAAGGAGCGGAATATTATAATCTATATATCTCTACTAATAAAGATATAAGGTATTAAGGTAGGTTTATATTATTAGTAAGTTAGGTAGGCTTATTTAGTACTTATTATCATAATTAAATCGTTTCTTTATAAGAGTTTATAAAGGAGCTTTCCCTATTTAAGGTAATATCTAATAAATACTTAAGTTAATCGCTAAAGTATTTAGGTATAGTTTATAGGCCCTAGGACGTCTATCCTAGTATACCCATTTCCTTTAGTTAGATTACCTTCCTTAGTAATCTATTATAGAGTATAGAGCGTTAAAATCTATAAGCCACTTAGCTTATAGCTTACTATAAGCTAAGCTCTATCCCCAGTTAGGTAACTAATTATACAACCACCCGTTCCTTATTAATCCTATATCTATTATATATCGGCGTGGGAGCTTAACCCTACCTTAGTCCCTATAGTTCTAGGCGTTATAATAGCTCCTCTAGTAAGAGGTTAGAGTTATTATAATAAGGGAGTAAGTAATAAGACGACTTATAAAAGGAGAGTATAAAATCTCGCTCTTCTAAAGAGCTTTTGATAAGGAGGCTATAAGGGGTTTACTTCTTTTACGCGGGGACACCTAAAGCAAATAAGTATATAATACTTAGTTATATAGCGTAAGCGGATAAAACGCGACTTAGTATAATTACGCGAGGTCGAAAAATATAGGGGTACCTCTAAAAGTTAAAGCGGGTAGAGAGATTTACCTGCTACTTTAAGTACTTCCTGCCGCAGGAGCTTAATTTAAAAGTCGAGAAGTCTAAAGAAGAAAAAAAAAAGGCCAAGCATCCTGCCTTGTGAATATCGGAATGATGAGCTTTTGCCCCTCTTGGAGAGAGACACTAGTTTATCGTTTGTCGGCATGATTCTGGCCGAATTGTTCACGGATCCCGGCTACGTGCTGATGCGTCGTAAGCGATGCGACTGGTATGGAAATGAAATATCTTGCCGATTGGCCGCCAGCGAAGACTCAGCGCCCGCGGGAGGGCGGCGCTTACGATTCGCGTCCTTTTTCCGGGCAGGCCGTGAACCTTTCCTTTCTTGGCAGGCATTTCGGGTCTTGTCTCTAAGCTAATTCCAGCCAGGCTTGGGGATCGGAACCAACGAAGTAGCCTTGCAACTGGAGTTGGAGAAACATCGAGCAGTCACCTACGCGGACTGTCGGCCGCGGCCAAGCAGAGGGGATGATATAAGAAAGGATATTCCGCTTGGAAATATGCCCTTTGATTCATCATCATAAAATCATTTGTTACATTACGCATTATGGGTTTACTGAGAGACACGATCCGGTCCGCTGTGGGAGCCAACCAAGTCAATAATGGCTTTGACGGACCTACTCTGCCCTTCTCCGGCAAGAAGAGAAGTAACAGCTACTACGGCGGCGATAGCGACTTCACTCGCACTCGTACAACTTCCCGTTATGTTTCGGACCAGCAGCAGCAAGACGCAGCTGGATACCAACCCGCCTATTCAGTCAGTCGCCCAAGTTCGGGCCGTTTCCGACCAAGGGCCTCCGAACATCTTGACTACGATCAAGACTACTCCAGGAGCTGCCCCATCTATCCTCAAAATGGTGCTTCATACGACTTTGGTTCAACTCGAATTTCAAGCAACGACCATGCGCCAGTGCAATTCTCCTCACTGGACCAGATGATCCATGCCGAAACCTATCGGTCACCATCAGCCTTGCCCAATAGCGGTCACGTAGCATCATACGGCAACCAGTATGATCACACTGGTGGCCGTCTGTACGACGATGACACGTTGGTGCCGCGATCACTTGCCATGGATGTCAGAGGTCCACCCTCTCCAAGCAGACAAGCCTACTTCCGTCCGTTGGTTCTGCCGCAGGTTGCTTACGGAGCTGGACACCCTTTTCTTCGCGGTTACAGTGATGAGCTCGCGCGTTATGGCATCAGCGAGGCGGACTTCGTCGCAATACTCGATTCTATCAATGTTGCCATGGTGCCGAATCCAGAGAACCAAATCTTTCAGAAGGGGGCGAACATAGCCGGATTCTTCCTGTAAGTGCCGTCCCACTCCCCTCAAGTGTCACAAGGAAGAAACTGACTTCGAATCCTCAGGCCGGGCGCTGCTTCCATAGGTCTTACTGTTGGGCAGATCGGTGCCGGACTTGGTACGGCATATGGCCAGGCATCCTCAATTTCTAGGCTGTTAGCAAGCGCCAACACGGCGGTCTTCTTGCAGAGGGGGCTTGAGATATGGCAAGCTGGGCTCCCCATGCTAATTGCGAGGGCTGCTTGCTGACTCCATGAATGTAGCATCTGCACGGCCAAGGATGTTGATGCCGAGGTTGGAT
Source organism: Furcasterigmium furcatum (assembly GCA_001599815.1). Classification (NCBI taxonomy): domain Eukaryota; kingdom Fungi; phylum Ascomycota; class Sordariomycetes; order Glomerellales; family Plectosphaerellaceae; genus Furcasterigmium; species Furcasterigmium furcatum. Next base: position 2,466,726 of record BCIA01000004.1, read on the forward strand.
TCGCTCCGAAATCAACCGACTCAGGAACGGCGCATTTCACGTCCCCTGAGCAAAGAATAGGGGCCTATGGGGATTTCGTCGCCCCCCTTTCACATCTGCTGCCGCCCCTAGATCAGACAGGCCGCACCGACCCTCTTGCGACCTTCGCCCGAGGACTCACGGATCGAACCACGCAAAAGACGTTGACCAAAGCGCAGAAGGATGCGGCCAAAGGAAAATATAAAAGTTTCGACGCACTGGAGAGTGGTCTGAAATGGGTGAGTCGGGGGACGTTCTGTTACCATCACTACGTCCGTGCTAACAACTGCATCAGATTATGGTCAGACAAGCTACTCCTGATGCTGTGGCACGCTTGGAACAAATCGATCGTACCACCTTACGTGGGTGACATGCCAATCGATGTTGAGCAGACGAACCATCGTACTTACCGAGGACGGTTGGCCACAGTATAGCTCAGAGAGTTACACGAACACTATCAAATCAATGCGGATTACGGCCAGGCCAGCTAAGATGACCCATGTTCTCACAGAAAGTCTCCAAGGCGACCTTGGGCCTAGAGACAGAATATGCAGACGGTATCACAAGAGGCGTTTGCTACTCGGATGTATCTTGCAGTCAAATCCGAACGCACTTGACGCGCCGGAGAGCTTTGAATTATATGCACACAGAATACAGACAGGCCGAACTTCGTGACGCACTAGAGATTACAGAATCCAGTACACAGAGTCACAGACACACAGCGTTCCTCACTTCCACCCGCCCAGCTTGACGCATTTCTCGATCCACGCCCGGCGGGGAGTATGGGGTTGCTGCTGCTGCTGTTGCTGACGATGCTGCTGCGGACGAGTCACACCAGCTCCCCAGCTGGTCCATGTGCTCTCGCTCATGTTGCTTGTCGTCTGCTCAGTAGGGGCCATCGACACGGCACGGGCGTTGAAGGGGTGACTCTGCTGTTGCTGCTGCGGCTTGGCTGAGCCCATCAGATTGCGCTGGAACCATGTCCCCGAGTTCCTCGCGTACGCGGACACGGGGGATTGTCCATTGTCGCCCGGCTCCGAGTAGTGGCTTGACGTGACGCGCTGCACGGCCAGGGGCGGAGGGACTAGAAGCGTCCTGTCGTCTTCGGTAGAATTGCCTCTCGATTGGAACACGGCCGGAACGGCGGGGACAGGCGGCGCTGACGGATCAGCCGGGACAGCAGCGCTCGTGGTAGAGTACATGCTGTTCCGGCCGTCGACGGGGTTGAGCTTGAGTGGGTTGTGGCGACGGACCCAGTTGGCGATGGACCACCGCAGTGTGGGCTGGACAACAGGGATAGGCTGCAGAATCGGCAGCTGTTGGGACGGGTCGTATCGCTTCTCGTTCAGATACCCGTGAGGGGCCTGTGTCTCCTGCTCGGGTTGTCCTCCACGCTCGACGTCATACGCCGCCGTCATGAGTTCGTCCATGAGGCTCGAGGGCGACCTTCGGGGAGCCCCTCGGTCGGGGGGGATGTATGCGTTCGCCATGTACGAGTTGGTGACGGGCGGGTTCGAAGGCGGAACGAGCTTGGACATCCTCTTCTTACGTCGATACATGCAGAGAAACCAAATGCTGCATGCGGCACAGAGAACGATGAACGCCGAGCCTTTAGAGAGTCAGCACACCAGACCTACACGTCGGCAGGGGGCAACCAGGCATATCACTCACCCACTGAGCCAAACACAATGCCCAAAGTCGGGTCCTGGGCTTGGCGTGAGGGATCAAAGGCGCCATCCTGGACCACCGGCCTCGACGTGAGACCGTCGGTGGCACTGGGAGAGATGGTGGTCTGCGATCCAGCTGGCAGCCCGGTAGCGGAGGCGACATCCTCAGGGAAGCTCGAGGTAGTCGGCGAAGGCGAGTCTTCCCCATCAGAAGATGAATCGCTGTCCGACTCCTCTTCGGGCACTTCCACTTCCACCGGCGGCGAGACCACTGGCGCTGACGTGGCCGCGGGCGGCGTTGCCTCTGGTGGCGTTGTCTCTGGCGACGCCGTCACCGAGGGCGGCAGAACGACCGAAGGCACCTCTTGTTCGGGCACCTCGATCTCCGGTGCCTCAAGCTCTGGCGGAGGCGGGGGTTGTGGCTGTAGCCGGCCTTGGCGGATCTCAAGAGACCTGGGCTTCGTCTTGCGAGTGATGCCGCGTCGCAGTGTTCGTCTACGAAGGTCGGTCAGCAAGATCAATGAAGCAACGACATGACACAGCCACATACCTCTTGGCAAGTCGCAGACCCAGCGGGTCTTCCATTACCTCCAAGCTCATGAGAGTCCGCGACGGAGTTGTCGTGCAGTCCATGTCGGCATCGTAGCCGGCGTCGGCGTCGGTGAACCTGTCGGCCATTTTGAAAAAGGGATCCAGGCCAGATGCTGGACGAACGAAAGACGAAAGGAAACAAAAGGCCCAGCCTGGTATAGGAAACAAGGGAAGAAGGGAAGGGCGAGTGAGGTCGAAAACGAATCACAACATCACTGGCGACGTGCTGAGACGGACGGGGGAAGAGATGGGATGATATGGGAAGCGATCTCGGCAGGGAAGACGGGGGCGGGCTAAGCGCTGCTTCGTCGTGTCCTCCGGCCGCTTCCACTAAATTGGTAGGCACTATCTGCTCTGGACTCGTCGTTGCAAACAAAATGGACCGCCCACAGGCTGGGATGGCCAAGTCGATGCACATCGGACGCAGTCCGGGGTCGCTCGATGGCCGTGTGTCGGGAGGCCGTGAGGGTGTCCGGCGGGTCCAGGAATAGCTCAATCCCGGGCCTCCATCACAGCGCCGAGGTACCCTCCCGAGGAAGCGCAGTGCCGTGAGACTTTGGGCAGATGGGGGAACGATAGACGGGTACTCGTGGTGATCTCCGCACAGCTTGCAGGAGGCTCAGCAGTAGGCGGTTTCAAGACCCGGCTATTGTTTCACTCCTCAAGCACTGGCCTCGTCTCAACCTGCCCCTATGATCTCTTTTGTCGGCTGTTCATTCGTCAATTCGGCTAGCAGGATATTTCGGTCAAAGTGGGGATGCATCCAGAATCGGGTTGGTCAGTCACGTCAAATCAGGAGTTCACCATGCCGCATTTTGGAACGACAATACATCTGCGTCGGCGTCGGCAAGCGGCTGTTCTCGCCTGGGCGTGCGTGGAATATCATCGCTGCCGTCTGTGGAGCATTCGACCGCGGCGCCTGGGCCGTTGGTGGCTGATCAGAAGCACGACCGGGTGGCAACGAGCTGTGAGACCGAGTTCTCTCTTCAGTGACGGCTGGCCTGTCGTCACGATGGGTGGCTGAAGGTAGCAGGGGGGGG
>BCIA01000004.1:2470046-2880669 GCA_001599815.1 Furcasterigmium furcatum
GGGGGGGGGTCAAGTGCTGCAAGGCAGAATCACATCAACTGGAAGGGGCAGCTGGTTTATGAAATCGCTTTCAATAAGTTGCAGTCGCGGAATCGAGGCGTACGAACCGCGAACCGAATCAGGTCACAGCCATGGGGACAAGAATAGCCGCCCCCAACCGAAGGACAACAGTATCTACCTCGATTCCCGTATTTGTTTAGCGTGATACATGACCGAACGGGCAGATATTACTACATATTTAGGCGCTGCATGGCCAAGAGAAGGGAAGGCTGACCGAGCCTAATACATGAGGCTTCTCTATATGTGCAAGACTAAGGAGAGCGCCGAGGAGAGGCTAGACTTCGAGCAAGTTGCTGACAGTGATTTTACAATGCAAATGAATGAATGCGCACACGGCACGCCGCCTCTCACAGACCTACAGCACGTTGGAGAGCTTGAACCCGCCGCTGACCCTCGTCTGGAAGAAGCCGGACGGGTCATACTCCGCGGCCACCTCCCTCATGAACTCCACGTTCTCCGCGCCGTACGAAGAGAGGGGATCCTGCGAGGGGTTGACGTAGTTGAGGTAGCGCCACGGGGTGTTCGCGCCGATCGACTCGGCGTACGCCTCGAGCTCGGCCGTGACGACGCCCAGCTTGGTCTGGAACCAGGCGTTCATAAACGGCGAGTCGACGCCCGCCTGGCCGATCCAGATGACGGAGTCCTCATTCAGGGACTTGTCCAGCCCCAGGACATTTCCGCCGGCGTTGACCTTGGCGAAGAGCTTGAGCAGCGGCTGGAACACGAAGAGGATGCTGACGCTGCTGTCGTCGGGGGAGTCGACCTGGCTCGCGTCGTCGATGAGGCCGTGGAAGAGCTCCTCCGCCTTGTCCATCATCCGCTTGTCGTTGTGGAAACTCAGCGAGAACCAGATATATCTAGGCGCACCGGGTCAGTGTTGCGTCACACAGCGAGGGAACAAATGCAGCTCACCTCTGGCCTCCGTTGTCGTTGGACTCCACTGCCATATGGCCGTAGGAACGCTTCCTCCTCAGGTCGAAGAGGGTGGGATATCTCGCAAGGCCTCAAAGGACGGCGAGTCCTCGACGCCGTCGGCGCTGACGACCACACCGCCGACCACGGGCGCGGGGCTCCCGGCGTTCCACATGAACAGCGTGATCTGGCTGTCCTGGGGCCTCTTCTCAGCGTTGTTGATGACGTTGATGAACGACTCGACGTACTTGTCCTTCTGGTCCCAGGCCGAGAAGACGTTACCGCCGTATAGCTCCGGCGCCGGGAAGGCGACCATATCGACGCGCGTGACGATGCCGAAGTTTCCGCTGCCGCCCTTGAGGGCCTTGAAGAGGTTGGCGTGCTGGCGCTCGTTGGCGTTGATGATGCTGCCGTCGGCGAGGACGACCTCGTAGTTGACCACATCGTCGCAGGAGAACCCGCGGGTGCCCGAGTGGAAGGAGGCGCCGCCGCCGAGAACCAGGCCGCCGACGCCGACGGTGCCAACACGACCGGCCGTCACGCTGAGGCCGTACTTCTCGACTTCGGCCAGGACGGGGCCCCAGGAGGCACCGGTGCCGATGGAGGCGATCTGAGGAGTCAGCACGGGTGGTCCATCGGAGTTTAGGCCCTCAGAGACTCTCGGAGCGTGGAACCTACCGAAGTGCCATTGGGAGCGCAGGTCGAGTTATGAACCCGAGTCTCGTTCAGGAGCCTCAGGTCGATGGTGACTCCGTTCGGCGTGTTGTTGCTGAGCCAGTGGCTATGGCCGGTACCGCGGACGGCGATGTTCCACTGTCCGGCGGCGCTCAGGGGCTCGAGGGCTTTGACCGCCGCGGCCACCTCCTCGGTGTTCTTGGCCTGGAGGACACACCACGGCGTCTGCTCCCTGGCGGACTTGCTGAAGTACGAGCCGATGCTGCTGAGGTATTCGTTGCCAGGCTTGGTGGGCAGCAGGAGGCTGTCACCCAGGCCGGCTCCCAGAAGTGCATCGCACTGTTCAGGGAGTCCACGGTGTTAGCATGGCGGACACTGGTGGATGGGGAGTTTCTTGGCTACATACACTAGGATGGCCGGTTCCCTGGGCATTGGTGAGCCCGGTCCATAGCGCCGCAACGGCAGCAAACTCGGCAACGCGAACCATGGCGAGATCGGCAGGCAGAAAGGACTGTATAAGGTGAGGTGTGCTGTGCAACTCCAGATCTTCCTTGGGCTGGTTGGTATCCGGTAATATATCCCGTCCGTCCACAATGTCCTCAGAGAGTAGTTTCTCTGATACCCCGAGAGATCCGACACCTGCATGAGTTCGAATCAATAGATCATGCTTCAACGGCGGAAACAGTGTGTGCCAAGAATACGCGAAGTTACACACAGCTCCCGGTCCGGGCTGTCAGCCTTGAACTGGCGTGTATTCCACGTGGGCGCGCGCGGTTTTCTTCTTCGAGTACCTTGGCTGACCAGGGACTGCACCAGAGCTGCAGGTGCCTCCTCGTGGAGAGCCTGCTTCCCCTGAATACTCATCTCAGGGATCCTGGGCTGCATATGTACTTCCGTATATTATACATACACACTCACGCGGGGGGTATTGGTATCTCGCTGGTGACACATTGGTCACCGAAGCCTCCCTCCATTTTCGTAGTCCACACGGAAGTACTTGTGCATGAGTTCTTTTACTCTGGAGATGTAGTGGATTTCTTTCAGATGGAAGACTTTCCAGCAAACACGAGTCTCTTGTTGATACCGATGCTGGCCATCTCGGGCTTGTACAAGTAGAAATGTCGTTGGCCTCCGCCCCCATTCCAGGCTTCCGCCATGGGAGCCAAGAAAGATTCCATGGTCCGGCCCAATTCCCCTGCATTAGCCCCCGGTGATTGGCGCAACGCGGCATCCGGAGATGCAAACCCGGGACTTTGTGAGAGAAATGGTGCCTTGGAGTTTGCGCAGGGACTTTCGTGCCTTGGTTTCCTCGTCCGCAGGCTTCAGGCTCGTTCTCGCTTCGACGGACCAGGGGGGACCGGGGGCGGAGGAACTTTGGCACGAAAAAGCGTTCTGCTGTGTAATCCACGGTACGGATGGTCGGGGCAAGAAAATCACTTCGAGATCTCGTTGCTAATACTGTAGTTGTCTGATTCAAGACGGTCAACTTCGCTTCGGCGTGGCCCATGTGACTCTTTTCTGCTGCATGAGAGCATCGGGTCGGACCTCTCCGACCAAAGACTGCTTGCTTGACTGCTCTATCTGCAAGGTGGGAGCCTGAGAAGGCATATACAATACAGTTTTATGTGCGTGGGGGACTTGGGGGAGTACAGGTGTGGCTGTACAACACATCCCTCCTTGGCCAAGCACTGGCATGGCATGGCATCTGGACCAAGGACGGAAAGCATCCCCGTTCACAAGCATGGCCTTGGTAGCATTCTGACAAGGCTGCAGAAATTGCCTTCCCTAGAAGCAGGCCCCTATTTCAAAAGAAAACAATAAGGAGAGAGCACGGAGGGCCGCCATTTATTAGCAAGCGAGGCCAACATCTCGGCCCTCTGGGCCGCCTTGATCTTCTACGCCCCCAGGGAGCCCTCCACCGAAAGACAGAATATCCCCGGCCGCTCCAGTTCTCGACATCTCTCCAAGATGGTCAAGAGCTTCGCGCCCGCGCAGATCCCCCCGATCGTCAACGGTTCGGTGTGGACCTTGCTGGGGGTCGCGACGATCTTCCTCGCGCTCAGGCTCTACTGCCGCGTCGTCCGCAGCAAGCAGCTCTGGTGGGACGACTACATCCTGGTGGCCAGCTGGGCCCTCATGCTGGCCTCCTCTGCCTCCCTGAGGGAGGCCATGCGCATCGGCGCCCTGTGGCAGCAGATGAGCCCGCCCGAGGCGTTCCTCATGCTGCGGGTGTCGCATACGTGCCATCTGGTCTCGCTCGCGCTGTCCAAGACGTCGTTTGCCGTGACACTGCTGCGGTTCTCCTCGAAGTGGCAGAAATATATCATCTCCTTCATCATCATATCGATCGGCATACTCTTCACCAGCCATGTATTCCTCCTCTGGAGGGCCATGTGCGAGGTCCCGGATGCCTGGGTGCTCCCAAGCGGCTGCTGGCCGGCGAGGTACCCCGTCGTCATGAACATCACCACCTCGAGTAAGTCGAGGCATCTTTCTTTGAGCTGTGGCGGGTGCTAACTTGTCTGTTCCGCAGTGTATTCTGCCCTTACCGACTTTGTCCTCGCTGCACTGCCCTGGAAGGTCATCATGGGGCTGAACATGAAGAAGGCCGAGAGGGTCAGCGTTGCGATTGCCATGAGCGTTGGAATTTTGCAAGTCTTCTTCCCGTTGTATGTGAGAAGCCGCCAAAGCTGACAAGGTGGATGGCAATTAGGGCCGGCGTGGCGGGAGTGATGAAGTCAGTCCAGAGCGTCTTGACCCTGGACCCCTTCAACCCAGAATGTGTGTTGTCTTGCGATTTACTCTTGCTTCTTACTGCCTGCTAACCCACCATCGACAGTCTCCTACAACCTCGTTCTCTTTTGGATCTTCTCCCTGGCTGAGCCAAACACGACTATCATCGCGGCCTCCATCCCCGTCCTCCGTGTTCTCGTCCGAGACTACAGAAACCAGCAGTACTATGGAAGCTCTGGCCCGCAGATCCCCACTGGCCACGGATATCTCCGGTCTGGAAACAACAGCAAGTTCCCGACACATCCCGCCGGGAACTCGACGAGCCTTATGGCAACGGCGACGGGCCCTTCCGAGGGAGACGCCCAGCATACGGATACCAGTAGCGACCGCAGCATCCTGTATCACAGCAACAGTACGACGAAGGGCATATCCCGGACGACGGAGGTAAGTGTGGAGGTTGATGTGGCGGGTGCACCGAGGACTGGGATGGCGAGAAGTGGACGGAGGACGGAGGTAGAGGAGTTCGAGATGCAGACTACCCAACCCCCGCGGCAGAACTTGTAATAGCGGGATGCTGGAGTTCGAAGGTTACACTACCTAATATCTAGATAACTAAACTTTTGACCTGAGTGCCCCTGATATCATTGTGAAGAGTCCCTTCACGGTAAAAGCTGCCTTCGACGACCAGTAACTGGCCGTGCACTTCCCTCCCGACTGGGTATGTCGAGACGGCACTGCGCCGCTATGGGCGACTCTATTTATGGCACTTGGCGATCGGTTGTTTCAAACAAGGAGACTGGCAGGCCGCTGTGGAGGACCCGAGTCAACCCAATTGAGCTTTGCGTTGTGCTTCGGCCGTTTCCAGGACCACTGGTGAAGCTGGTGGCGCCGAAAAGACGGTCCAAAATAGCTTTTCTGGATTGATCTGGAGAACCGCTGTGGTCGGCGAAAGCTGCGTCGATCGACGGCCACGGATATGTACGACTGCCTCTTCATCACCCTCCGGACACTGTTTCCTGACCGCAGCAGTTCAGACGGCTCCATAGCATTGGCGGCTCGGACTTGGCGAATGACAGGCAAGAAACACCAAGAACTGTCAGGTGGCCTCGGCATCCTGTCAATGAGTGGGCAGTTGCGATGATGTTTTGGCCTCACTTGGCGGCTTTGGCCTTGCACTGCACCTTCCCTCATTCACTCGGTAGGCAGGCAGGCAGCAGTCGCCACCTTCCCAAGACCACAACTTCCTTCCTCTCTAATTGCATGCAAATTTGGAAAGAGCACCCCGGCGAGGTGAGGCCAAAGTGAGTCGCAAGCAATCGCTCCTTCCATTCACTCACGCTGGCCTTGGCTGATGCCTGCCTCAGGTCCTCGCCAAATCAGCCAGCCCCCTGCCCAGGCCCCCCGCCAGCCTATAAATATCCCCCGTCCTCGCCAGCTTTTGGAAATTTTTCTTCTCTTCTTTTTCTTCATACTTACCTTGTTCGACTCTGGGGCGCTCAAGAATGCCTCGGAGTAAGAAGGAAGGCCTGCATTGCACATCGCGGAGCCGGCCTGCTTCGATTGCCCTTCGGGGTCATCGCGGGCGGAATTTTTGATCTCAACCACACCTTTTTCATTGCATTGTTGCCTTGCGCGGCTTGCGAAGAAGAACAAGACGAAGCATCCTGGTGATAGCGTCCTGCAGCGTGTGATGGTGCTCGGCGCGGTTGATGGCCAGTTGTCTCGAGCATCCATGATCAGTCCCTCGTCTTCTCAGTGTCATGTCGTTGCGCCGCCGCACGTTCGCGGCCGGTTCGCGGTCTTCGAAGAGAGCCCGTTTGCTGCTCCTCAAGCCGACGTCGAGGAAGCTCGTGAAGGCCAGGACGACCGTCTCGACGGGTGGGTGAGAGACTGCAGACTCTGCAGCAGCGCTCGCGCATCCATTTGCTTCCATAACATCACGCAGTCCACGTTGTTACTGGTATCATCATGTCATTGCTTCTCTCCTGGCGTCCAAAGACGAGGCCACAGATCTTTCCGTCACATCGCGAGTCCGTCCGTCACAGGCCGCAGAACAACCTGCCAACTATCTGAATCCACGCGTGCCAGCCGAGCCGAACCAGCTCCATCCATCCCGAGCCTGCCCCCCAAGCCAGTGATTCGCATGACGTCTTTCTTCGTAGGTAATCATCAGAATGGGCCGGGGCCTGTTCCCCCCCAGATCCCGCAAAACTTTTTTGTGCAACAGCCTTCCTCGCGCTCTCGGACGACACCCCCCAAAGTCTATGTTGGCCCTATTTTGTGCTTCTAGAGAAGGCAAGACGAGACAGACGGAACAGAAGAGAGGGAGGGAGAGAGGAAAGGCGGGCGTGGACGAGTGCCATGGCGTCGAGACGGGGGCACCTTAGTCGGTGTCCATCTTGGTGTCCTTGTCCTTGTCCTCCGGGGCCTTGAAGTCATCGTCGTCCTCATCGTCGTCGTCGTCGGCGGGGTTCTCCTCGGCGGCCTTGGCGAAGTCGATGACACGGCCACGGGTGCGGCGGCCGCCCTCGACGATGTTGTTCAGGTCGATCTCCTCCATGCCGTCGTCGTCATCGTCGGCAGCAGCTTCTGTGTCTTGCTGTTAGCTTGGGGTGCGCTCTGGCGCACGCGGTGCGGGTTGCCTGGTCTTACGGTTCTCGTTGTTCTGGGAGCACAGGTTAGCTTCGATGGCTGCCTGCACGCGGTCTGCGCGGGGTTTTCGGGGCGAAGGGAGCTACTTACATCCTCGCCCTCGTCGCTGGAGCTGCTATCGTCGTCCTCGTCCATGGCGGTGTCCATGGCGGTGTCCTCGACCTGCTTGCCCTTGCCCTTGTCGGCGGGGACGTCCTCGGGGACGGCGGCGGAGGTGGGGTGCTCAGAAGCCATTGTGATGATTGGATGAAGCTGAAGGGGATGTGGAAGGGTAGAGTTGTGTGTATGCGGGAAGAGAGCGGTGGTGCGCAAAGTCGGCGGTGAGGATGGAAGAGAGCTGGGAGGTGGAGGTGGGAGAGTCGCGTGTGGTGGTGGGCTTTTGCTGGAAATCGTTCGGGTCCGGTTGTTTGCACTGCGCTTTCCGATCGATTGAGCTTGCTGGTCGCAGTTGCGACGGCGGTTCGCCTCAGGCGGCTGGCTCCAGGGTAACGGCGCTAACCCGAATTGGGAGGGGAAGCATCGCTTACCTAAGGCGGTAACTGTCTGAGTTCCAGATCCTCAAAGATCAAGACAAACAAAACAAATTCGCAGACCAATTCTCCCATGCAGTGGAAGAGCAACCGGAATTCCTCGAAGTATCAAACTGTCACGGACCTGATCGATGATCGAGAAACGAATGATAAGTTCATGGCGCTAAGACTGGTTACTTTGATCCTGGTCTCCAAGCTTGCAGACCGACGGGGACATCTCTGCTGCTCAATCGAGTTCCCTCTCAGGCAAATGCAAGTCTCCAGACATCGCCGAGCCTCGAGTTATCCTCCGCAAGGCCACCATGAACGATGATAGCGTCCGCCTCCCCTCTCTGGACATCCGCGTCGAACCATCCCCTCGGTGAAGGCAGGGCCCCTGCGGTCTTCACCTCGCTCCAGGTTGAGCTTTCGATGTCGAATGCCCAAGTATCACCCAGCATCTTTCCAGCACCAGCATGGCCAAGGGACGACGGATCACGCTCTCCAAACAGGGTGACCAGCGTTGCTTTGCCGCGGATCTTGAGCGCCAGCAGGGCACCGACGCTTCGTGCCTCGGGCCCATCGCGACCAGCGTCAAAAGTGATGCTCGCCCAGCTCTTTTCCAAAGGATCGTAAACATCAACACTTCCGCCCTGCTCGGTCTTGCCGTCGAAACCTCCCATGCGATACAGCTTCCCGCCAGAAAAGGCAATGGATGTGCCGCCGCGAGGAGGGGCCGGAGCCGCGGGGAGCTCCGTCCAGCGGCTGGTCGCGACGTCAAACGCCCAGAGATCCGACAGGCGTCCCGACTTGGGGCACCCCGCGTGGAGGTAGATGGTAGACGCGCCATCGGACGCCATTGCGTGGTAGCTGCGAGGCTCGGGGCCGTCGTTCGAAGGCTTGACGAGCTGCCAGCCGGAGCTGGAGGTCGAGTAGCGCCACAGATTGAAACCCTCGTCGATGGCATCCATGGCCACGCCCCCACGGCCCGAGAAGATGTAGATGTCCCCGTTGACCACGGTGGAGGCGGTTCCCACGCGAGGCGAGGGAGCATCGGCGCCGGCCGGGATTGTTCGAAGCTCTGCCGTGACTGTGAGAAATTGGCGCCGGCCTTGGGATTCCGTGAACTTACGATCCTGGGCGGACTGGAGCTCGACCACGTCGAACTGGTTGTCGACTGGCTGGCGAGGCTCCAGCTCACCGCCGAAGATGTATGCCCGCGAATCCACGACAGACATGATCTGCGACGACCGCCTGAGCCTGTCGCTCTCGGCGATCTTGGTCCATGATGCTGAAATGCTAGCCATTGTGTGAAGGAGTTGCCGAGAAAGTATGAATCCTGAGGGGAATGTGTCGACACCGAAGCCGTTGATAAGGCAATGACTTTGGAAACCTTTTGAGAGAATATGACCCCCAAAGGAAATAGCGCGAGACATCAGGGTGCGACCGAATGCAAGCTAAGCATCAGAGTAACGCCGTCCAAAGAACACTAAATGCCGGCTCCGAGATGGTGTCGATCAGGCCATCCTATCTTCACCCATGGATTCGTTCATTATAGTCCCGGCATCGGCCTCAACGGTCCTCGTCTCCACATTCAACGCAATGCTAATGAGGAATGCCAGGGTCAAGACGTCAGCGACCGATGGACATCACAACCTCGCTCATACAACATTCCCATCACATGTCGATTCGGAGGTGACAAGCCAAAATGGACGCCGAAGGGGTCAACGAGCCGCTCCTAAACCCGACTGAGCCCGCCAACGTCCCGGGGCCAGAGGACAACGACGAGTCAACCCATCGCCAGACCCTCAGGTCCGGCCTCAGAGCACAGCTCTACACCTCCCACTTCCTGTCCACCTGGAACTCCCGCCTCTTCGAATTCGCTGCCGTGCTCTTCCTGGCCTCCGTCTTCCCCGGCACCCTGCTCCCTCTGTCGGCGTACGCCCTCTGCCGCGCCGCCTCAGCCATCGCCTTCGCGCACCCCATCGGAGCATGGATCGACCACGGCGACCGCCTCAAAGTCGTGAGGGCGTCCATCGTCGGACAACGCTGTGCCGTGGCCGCCAGCTGCGCGGTGTTCGGCGTGATGCAGATCAAGTCCGACGGCTCTTGGCTGACATACGGACTGTTCGCGACGCTCGTGGTGCTGGCGTGCGTCGAGAAGGTGTGCTCCGTCATGAACCTCATCTCGATTGAGAGAGACTGGGTAAGCTGTTCGACCCACGGCCTGTTATCGACTGAGCTCATATTCCTTGACAGGTTGTCGTTATCACGGAAGGCGACGACAAATTGCGGCAAGGTGAGATCTGACGATGGCCTGATGATGGCACCCATGACTGACCGGCTTGAAGCTGTCAACGCCCAGATGCGTCGCATTGATCTCGTCTGTAAGCTCTGTGCGCCGCTGGCCATCTCGTTTATGGACATGGCGTCGACTCGCGTCGCCATCCTGGTCGTGTTCAGCATCAACTTGCTGTCCATCATGGCTGAATACTTCTGCATTGCGAGGGTATGTCTGCAGCAGCTCTCAGACCGAAATCATGGCCTAACATATAACCAGGTTCACTCTGCCATACCGGCTCTGCACCGTACAGCCACCGTTGCCACCGCAGAAACACCATCCGAGCCCGAGAGACGTCAATGCTGCTCGCCTCGCCGTCTCCTCCCCATCTCCATGATGGCACGCTACTTCAAGCACCCGGCCTTCCTCCCGTCCTTCTCCCTCTCCCTGCTCTACCTCACGGTCCTCTCTTTCAACGGACAGCTCATCACCTTCCTCGTCTCGGTGGGATACACCTCCGTGCACGTGGGTGTCCTGCGGACGCTCAGCACAGCCATCGAGGTCTCCGCAACATGGGCGGCACCACGCGTCGTCGACAAGATCGGGGCCATCCGCGGTGGTCTCTGGAGTCTGAGCTGGCTCGCCATCTGGCTGACGACTGGCGTTGTCCTCTTCTTCAAGGACACATTCAGCGAGACGCCCCAGCCACAGCTCATCGCCACAGTCCTCGCCGTCTGCGTCGCGGCGAGTCGGCTCGGTCTCTGGGGCTACGATCTCTGCGCTCAACTGCTCATCCAAGAGGTAAACCGCCAACCAACTCCATCCTTTTCATCCATCGTCTCATGCTCACCCACGCACAGGAAGTCGAGGCAGACCAGAGAGGAAACTTCTCAACGGCAGAGTCAGCCTTCCAGAACCTCTTCGAGCTGCTCGCCTTCGCCACGACCATCGTCTTCCCCCGCCCCGAGGACTTCCACTGGCCCACGCTGCTCAGTCTGGTCGCCGTCTACTCCGCCGCCGCGCTCTACGCGCCCTTCGCGAGGAGCAGACGCGGCCATCTGCTGCACATGCCGTTGTGCCTCGAGCGGAAGCCCGCCTTTGCAGACCGCGAGCAACTACCATCCATGTAATATTACAGCTTTACTTTACATGTTCTCTCAAAACATCACTGGACATTATTATACAAAAGACATGTATTCGGGGTTTTCAACTTTTTTTTCTTGATTTTCGGTTTCTGTGAGCTTACCTTCTTCGACGGAGCCAGCCGCCCAAGAGTCGTGTTCGTTCTCGGGTCAGCTACGGCGTCCAGCACGGAGACCACTTGGCCAAGTCCTGTCCGTCTTGTTCCTCCAGCCGAAGCTGGGCCTGGATGTCCGAGGCCAGCTTGTCAGTCGGCAGCGTCAGGGCAGCATCCCTCTCCTCCTGCAGCCTACGCTGCTCCTCCTCCGTCACCCCGCGGCACTTCCTCTCGTGGTTCCTCATGAGCCTCTCTCGCTCCGTGGGGCTTGGGAACCGACGCTCCAAGCACGCGGCGCACATGTACATGTACTCGGAGTAGTCGGGCGGGAAAGGAGCCTTGCAGTAAAGGCAGGTCGTCTTCCACAGCCGCTCAGCCTCGTCTTCCTCCTCCTGCTGCAGCCTGCGCTGGTCCTGCTCCTCCGTTTCCCCCCGGCACTTCCTCTCGTGGTTCCTCCTGAACTTCTCCCGCTCCGTGGGGTTTGGGAACCGGCGCTCCAAGCACGCGGCGCACATGTTCATGTACTGGGAGTAGTCGGGCGGGAAACGCGCCTTGCAGTAAAGGCAGCTCGTCTTCCACAGCATCCACAGCAGCTCGTCCTTGTCATCCTCATCCTCCTCCTTTTTCTCCTCGTCCTGGGGGCTCGAATCAGGAGACTCCTCCTGCTCCTCCTCACCATCAAAGGGACCGTAGTCCGCCTTGATCCTCGCAATCAGCCTGAGGCCTGTGCCCGAGCTGTTGTCCACTTTCTCGAGAGTCGCCAGCGCGCAGGGCCTGCACAGCTGCGTCTCCTTGCCGGAGCCCTGCTGCATGGGATGGTCGCACTTCCAGCAGTGGCCGTCAGCAGGCAGCTCCGGCACCCTGGGGATGGTCCAGAGCCGGAAGATGTCGCGGCCTTCGTCCTCGGTGACGTGGAACCACTCCATCACCCTCGGCACGTACTTCGCCTCGTGATAGGCGTAGCACAGAGGGGGGTCCTGGTACTCTGGGATGAGAGCATAGCAGAGGTTGCAGGGGATCATCTGATGAGTGGGATTCACCGTCAGGTCCGTGTGGATTGGTGAGAAGTTGTAGAGTGTGTTAACTCGCTTACCTGGGGTGTTGACGATGAAGTTGTTGGTTGTGTGCGAGTGTGATGTCGAGATCGAAGCCGCAAATGTCGGCTGGCATCTCGCCGTCTAAATAGCAGTTCTTCTCACATTGCTTGATGAATTCTAGAGACACTGCCATGTCGACAGGCTGGCAGATACGGGTGCACGTCGTCTGGTATGGCTGTGAGCAAACGATGCAGCTTCTGCTCTGGTATCAGTTGACATGAGCATGCTTCTGGCTTCAGGCGCTACTGGCCTGCGCGGCACACAATTGACTCGATCAAAGTCGACCATTCTGGTTCGATTGACCTCGCCGTCTGCCTGCGGCCCTAATATGCTCATCTCTTCCCAATCCTCTTTGACAGACTGGAACCGCGTCTCGCGCAACGGCCACTTCACGGCACAGCCCAGTGGCACCAGGCTCAAAGAAAGATGCTTCAGCGAGCCCCTATGTTCAGCGAACAAGCCAGCTGCCCTTGCATAGATACAGTATGGTAACCCAAGATACACCCAAGCCGATCTAGCGCCAGCGCAGTTACAGCGTCGCCGCTCACAACGGCATTACAGCCCAAGGGGAGTCCCAGCCAACAGCGTCTGTCCGCCGCGTGATCCCTCCGGGTGTCCGGGGCAGTCGTTGGTCCTTGGCGACGAAACTGTCGGCCCAGCAGGCATAGTGCCTCACGTCGACGCCGTGCTGGCGGCCGATGCCGACGAGGCGAGGGCAGGGGAAAGGGGAGGCATCCGGTCCTCCAGCCAGCTCGGGGTCTTCCCTCGGGCTATAGAGAATAGCTTTGAGCTTCGGAAAGAGACCACTGGTGATGAGGTACTCGAGACAGGCGGCGATCATGTCGTTTTCCACATTGCGCGGGAGTGTTGAAGGCGACGGCTGGTACGAAGAGTCGTTTCCGAGCGCCAGAACCTCCATGGACTCGGGGAAGTTCGTCGCCACGGCTTCGAGACATGCCTGGGGCGCGAAATGCCACTGGCTTGCGAGTCTGCCGTGGGAACCGTCCGGGAAGAAGTACACGGCGTTGGTGATGACATCGGACATGTTGAGCCCGACGTGGCGTATGCTATCTAGTGTCTCCATACACACGGCCCTCTCGCTGGTTTCGTATTTCGCTCCCGTCCCCCAGGGGAGCCAGCCGTCAAGCATCAGGGACTCCAGCTCCGGTCGCTCCCAACAAGCCCTGTATACAGCGGGGAAGGTCAGGTGGTCTTGAGAGACACCTGCGATGGCCAGAGTCCTGAGACACCGCGGGGCTTCGATCATTGGTCCGATACTTTCCATATCAAGACCAGAAAAACTTGAGCGGTCGTCGATGTAGAGGTGCTCGAGGGCGGATGAGCGTGGCCAGAGAGCCATCTCGGGCCAGCCGCTGAATTCCCAGTCTTCCCAGTAGCGGCAATGCCGGCAGACAAGCGATTTGAGCGCAGGGAGGGCCAGGAATCCGTACATAAGCGGATAGAGCGGGGAATACCCGGCACGGCCCCCAATACCGTCTGGATTTAGGATATGGGGGGTAGTGTACGATTCCTCGTCATTGATGCCAACATCAACGTGGCGTAGGTTTTGCAGGCCGGGGAGCAGTGGTCCATCGCTGTTGATGCAGAGCCGAATAGTCTTGATGAGATATTTGATAGCTGCCTGTGGCCAGCACGGTCCAGTATATTCAGTCATGGTACTATCCTAGTTAGTGGTGGAATGCGGAAGCAGCCAGCCCCTGCTTGAGAAACTTACCCTAGAGGCATAATCTTCATGACGTCCACCCGGGGACAGAAGACCAGGAGAAGCATCTGGAGTGGTCTATCGTCGCCACGCTCGAGCCGTTCCCTGACTCGTTCAACATCGGCGCGATTAAAGTGCAACCGATCCCGAAAGATCTCAAGGCATTGCTCGATCTCCCTGTAGTTGAGGAACCAGGAAGGCACGGGCAGTCCCGCGTAAACTCGATCATCGTCGCCATCATCCCACCCAAGGTAAAACAACCTCCTATCTTCGTCCAAAAGATCGATTTCATGGACGCAGATCTCCACTGTGCGAACGTGAAACACCTCCAAACTGGCGGGATCATGTAGGGCGGCACGGATCAGCGCGAATATGGCAGTCGGCGACGAGGTCGACATCACCCTCCAGTCTCGGTGTGCGTCCTGGTGGCGTCTGAGCAGTGGGCACGCAGCATGATGAAGTGTTCGACATGTAAGGGCGAGTTTGATGTGCGACTCGGGACCGGCGTAGTCAAATATCTCGGCGATGAGCTCGGTGGGTAGATCGACGAGGCGCGGCATGGCGAACAGGCTGGCTTCCAGAGCTTCCTACACTCCATCATGGGACGGATGGGAGACATCGGGGAGGGAAATCGGGACACCACGAGCTTTCGTTCCAGGCATCGAGGCAGGCATCTGCGTCCGTGATTGGTCGGAGCGTTCTAACCCCGGCTCAGGGTGAGTGAGATTCGTCCTGATGAGCCTGCAGTGGCAGATGTAAGTACTTTGTGGGCAACACAAGAAGTTGTTCGCGGTCAAATCTACCTCTGGAGGCTTCCAAGCCCCGGCAGATAGATTGTAAACTGTCCCCAAGACAGCGTCTTTGTGCATGGAACCCGGAACGTGAAAGGCAACGCAGTGCCTCCTCTCGCTGAAAGGCTCAGAACAAGCCTTCGATGGGCCTTGGTCCTCACATTGAGCCCATTCGCCCGCAGCCTCACAGTACATTCGCACCACAGCAGAAGTATTGCGATGAAATTAAACATTATGTACCGAGTCTCCCCTCCGGTCACCGCTGCTGGCTATACCCGTTGCCCTGCCCGTAATACGTCCCGTCAGGCGACGCCAGCCCCTCGCCCTGCTGCGACGGCGCCGCCACGCTGCCGTTGTACCCGTCCGCAGGATGGCCCTTCGCCTCGGCGCCCGTCGGCGCCACGGCAGGGGCCATGCTGTACGTCGACTGCCTCGTCTGCTGCATGGGCTGCTGCTGGCCCGAGTACACGTACGCCGGCATCGGCTGCTGCACCATGGGCATGGGCGCCATGTTCATGGGGTACATCTGCCCGTCCGCCTGGACGAAGTACACGGCCGACGCCTGCGCGTTCGCCCGCTGCGTTTCGATGCACGCCATGACGAAGAGCGTGAAATTGATGAGCCTGGCAAGTAATCAGCACGACGAAGTCATCTGACAGAGAAAGGGGAAACGTACAGGACGAGACACATGAACGCCAGCGTCGTGTAGGCGACCGTCGGATCTCTATTCCTCCTCCAGGTGCTGCCACGGTAATAGCTGTCATAGTCATAGTCATAGTCATACGCCAATATCGTGGCTCCGAACCCGATTCCGATAGCGGTCAGGAGCCAGATGACGAGGTGCATGCCGACGTGGGCGCCCGGGTGGATGCCCAGCTTTCCGCCGCGCGCGCAGATGGTGATGAACTCCGCCGTCTCCCAGATGAAGACGAAACTGCCAATGGGGATGCAGAAGTAAAAGAAGAAGTAGATAGCGCTGGAGGTCGAGACGAAGAGGAGGGAGACAGCGAGAGCGATGAGAATGATGCCGCAGACGAGATTGAACGAGCGCAGGACGATCTTGGCGGTGAACTGGCTCTTGCTGTAGAGGGCGAGACGGGGTGATCTCATGGTCGGCATAGGGTGCATGGCGGGCTGGATGTACGTGGGCTGCTGCTGGTGATACTGAGGCTGCTGGTACTGCTGATACTGCTGCGGCGGCTGCTGCTGTTGCGGTGCCTGATAACTGCTGATGTCCGAGACGGTGGCCGGCGGAGGCGACGCCGCCTGCTGGTGAGGCTGGTTCTGGTTCTGGGCGTCCATGATGGGCGGGCAGCCTGGTGTTTTCGGGGCGGTGCGATCTACGAGTCGAGGGCTGGGCAGCCTTCCCCTGAGGGAGGTAGTGGTACCACTTGGCGTGTTGGCAGTCGGCGACGTGAGAAGATGTTGTTCAAGGAGCGGAAGAAACGAAAAGAGCGCACACAAAAAGAAGAATGTCTGTCGCCAAAGAGAGGCAGTCCGACTGGATCAAGGGCCAAGGCGAAACTCCCAAAGATTCGACGTAATCCGGGAGAAACGCGTGCCGTCCTCGACCTGGGGGGACTCACGCATTTTGTATGTAAAAAAAGAAACCCGGCACCACGGCAAGGCAGCAGTCGAGAGCACATCCCTGTCCGAGGCGCCCAAGTCCCATGTTCTGGCCGTTAGATCACCTCGCGAAATGAAGGGTCTAGCCGCTCTTGGCCTCGGTCGTGGCACAGGGCTGCGCTGCCAAGAGGTACGGCGCATTCCCTGTCGCCCATCACTCCACCTCCAGGTTGGTAGTTTTTGCTTGTCTGGATCGACACGGAAATGTGTTGTATTCAGCACAGAGGTGGACTCTCGGTCTGTCTAGGAAGTATCTAGGTTGAAAGAGGTGGCCAAGACTATCTAAAGCCAGTATCTCCAGGGGCAATCCCCGACTCGTTTTCGATTCGTCCCAGGAAGACGTGCTCAATCATCGCCTTCAACCTCGGCTGCTGCCGCCGCAGCGGCATTGTTGATGCGCGACAGGATGGCCGACTTGTTGACTGCCTCCCTCATGGCGATGAAGCCGTAGATGAGCGAAAAGACTGTCGCCTGAGGTTAGCGTGCTGGCTCTCGTTCATCAGGGGGCAGCTCACCAAGCGGGGACAGAAGAACAAAGCCGATGCAGTTGGCGATGACAGCCTCGCGAGAGCCAACCTCGTCCTCGTTGAGCCAGAAGAATGAATCATCGCCGGTGAGGACTTTGCCCAAAGCCGCCCACCCGAGGTAAAGGGCCGACAAGAATAGGAGGCCGAAGATGTGCGCGCCGACGGACTGCATGTCTGATCAGTGTCTGGCATCAGCGAACGGCAAGTTGAGGAACGAGACTGACGATGGGTCGTTTGATGCTGTTGAGGAAGAAGATCTCTCCAAGCACTATGCCCGTTCCGATGGCGAAGAGGTTGAGGTACACGAACGCCCTGAACCATCCTTCGCCAAAGATATCGGTAACTACCGGGGATTAGCACTCTCCCCGTCAGCCAGTCGTGCA
Organism: Furcasterigmium furcatum; assembly: GCA_001599815.1. Classification (NCBI taxonomy): domain Eukaryota; kingdom Fungi; phylum Ascomycota; class Sordariomycetes; order Glomerellales; family Plectosphaerellaceae; genus Furcasterigmium; species Furcasterigmium furcatum. Next base: position 2,487,253 of record BCIA01000004.1, read on the forward strand.
CACCTACAAGGCGTCTTTCCGATGCCGCCCATTTCGGTCAGGGTGGGAGTCATCGGGAGTTCCATGTCCAGCGAGAAGTGTGGCGATGCAAAGAGGGTTCCCAGCGCTGAGGGCTCGGGATCCTCCGGTGGTGGCTGCTCATCGCCAGGAGCATCGCCAGAGCCATCGTCGTCTCCAGGGCCGTCGTCAGCAGCATCGTTGTGCGGCAGGGTGACGAGCCAGTACAGGGCGGTGTTGGTGACAGCGAAGACCGAGGTGGCGAAGTAGAAGAGCGTGAAGTAGAACTGCTTCCGAAGGCTTGCCATGTTGTATGGCAGAGACATGCCGCGCAGGACGGAATACTCCCAGCCGGATCCGTATTCATCGATGTGGGGGAAGTACAGATGAGTGTACGTCCAGGCCTGCAGAGTCAGGTTGGTCAGCCATCGGTTCGCCCACGAGGCCTGATTCGCGACTTACAAAGACAATTGCGTGGTATGCCAGGAGAAACACAAAGGTGATGATCTCAAACTCGAAGAGGAAGCCCTAGTTCGACTTTTCGGTGTCCTGCTCGATCTTGTAGTCGAGAATCATGATGCCGACTGCAACGAGGTAGGCGAGGATGGCGCCGCGGATGTAACAGAGGGCGTTCTGGGGAAGCCATCTCCAGGGAGAGTGACATGCTCGGAGGAAAGAAGGCTAGAGGAGAGTTTGTGTCAGCGCACGACGAGTCTCAGATGCCTCTGATGGGACTGACATGGTCGTGAATCTGACCGTAGACAGCGGGCGTGGGCAACTCGGAACCCTGCAGGAGGGGCGTCGTGACCGAGCTGGTCATTTTCGGGCAGTGACTTCTGATGGATACGACGTAGCGATTCTTGGAGGAGAGATGCGGGCGAGAATTGCAGACGTAGGCAAATGTTGGATGGATCGAGGCCACCTTTGAGATGGAGTTGGGGGATGTTGAGAACGGGAAACGGGTCACTTCAACATCCACACTTGGGTTCTGGCAGGTTGAAGGAGGACCCTTGTCCATTGTTCTTTCCTCTCATCGCGTTGGACTGAGGCTGAAGGGACGATGGCCATGGATCACGAAGAAGCCAATCAGGGAGAGGGGCAACTCGGGTATTTTGGATGTCAAAGGGAAGGAAGTCATGACTGGCAAGGGCATTCAGGAAGAGATATTCGATTCGCCGGTATCCATCGTTTCAGGATTCATCTTCAGTTCCCGTCCCCGTCTTGGGCAGGGAAGTCGACGACACCCAGAGAGCGGACAGTGGAGGACAGGACAACCGAGTTCGAGAGCACACAATTAGACATCATGGTGCCACAGAAGGACCAAAGCAAAATCCGAAGTAATTCCTGATATTGACAGCAATCTGGTTTCGTATTAATAAGAGGAGGAAGAACGACTGGACTCCATGATGTGAATTGGAAGTTTGAGAGAGTTGAGTCTAAGGTTTTAGGGACGAAGACCCCTGACTAACACCCCCCAGACGCCAGCTCTGGGCGCCTAGTGGCCCGTGCGCCAAGCTCCTTCAACTTGAAGTGCCCCGTGTCCGAAAAGTGGCATCAACACCATCACCAAACCATCGACGCCAAAATGCTCTCCAGCCTCAAGAACCCCCGGCAAGCTGCCGCGCAGCTCCTGAACTTCGGTCTGATATTGTCGACCGCGTTCATGGTCCGCCCTCCCTTCCCCGTTCTGTCGAATGCGCCCGCTTGCTGACTCGGTAACTGCTGCAGATGTGGAAGGGTCTCTCCGTTCTCTCCGACTCGCCCTCCCCGATCGTCGTTGTCCTCTCCGGCAGCATGGAGCCGGCCTTCCAGCGCGGGGACCTCCTCTGGCTCTGGAACAGAAACGTGGTTGCGGAGACGGGCGTTGGCGAGGTTGTCGTTTACAACGTCAAGGGCAAGGACATTCCGGTACGTCTGGGCGGCCCAAATCAAATACGTCCGCCAGCTGCTAACTAGCGTGCCCCCGCCAGATTGTGCACCGCATCGTGAGGAAATACGGCACCGGCGACAAGGCCAAGTTCCTCACCAAGGGCGACAACAACGCGGGCTCCGATGAAGAGCTGTACGCCCGAGGCCAAGACTTCCTGGAGCGGGACGACCTGATTGGAAGCGTGATGGGCTACATCCCCTTCGTCGGGTACGTGACCATCATGCTGAGCGAGCACCCCTGGCTGAAGACTGTTATGCTGGGCATCATGGGCCTTGTCGTGGTGCTGCAGAGGGAATAGACGGCCCGACGGCGGCGGCCTCGATATACACCCTCCCTCCCTGTTCAATTGATACCCCGTTCTCCGACTCTTCGATCGGCTTCCATCCGTCTGTGCCAATGTGCAGTGCAGAGGTGCACGACGACAATCCAGGGCGACGGTGGCGATGGTTGGACTGTGAGTGTGAGGCGGCGTGAAGGACGGGCACGCACACCGCCGGACGGCCAGCTCATTGGAGCCTCAGCCCCTTGATCCCTGTAACTTGTCGTGCTGCTACTGTGCGTTTTGCTGCACGTTGATGCCCAGCTCGGCAGCCCAGCCACCAGCGACGACCGCACGACCACCCAGCCGCCTGGGATCCCGTCTCCCTTGCTCCCAATTGATCGACATCAGCCCAATCACATGCGGCGGGGGGACAGGCACCAGGCCTCCGCCTCATCGGTATAATATTCACGACGGTGCCCCGCGATGCCTCGTCTTCTTGTTCCCCTTTTCTCTTCTTCCCCCCCTCTTCACCACAACATCCAGGGTCGCAAAGTTTCGCTGGAGATCTCGTCCGCCGCTCGTTAATTCCGGAATTACTCTTCCCAACGCCCTCGAGATCCTCCGCCCGGGCCCCCCCTGTCAATCTTTTGTTTGTGCGTCGACACTCACCCCCCAGTCCCTCTCTATCAACTCTCTTCTCTCTCCTCTCGCCGCTCTTTTCGTCGCTCTCTACAAGTCTATCGTCTCGAAAATCGCACTCCAACGCCCTTTTCGTCACATACATCCCGCCGAGTTCGTCCATCATTCAGCAGCCATGTTCAAACGCTCCTTCAGGTCCAACCAGCCCGACCATGGCCGCGTCGACAAGTCCACGAGGCTGATGAAGAAGTCCAACTCGATCCGGGATCCCCAGAAGCTGTCGAGATTGCAGCGGTCGCTCACGGAAGACACTCTCGGCCAGCCGCCGGCGGGCGCGGCGCCCCCTGTGGCGCCCCCCGGCGGAGCATCGGCGGCCAGGAGCAACAAATCCCTGGCTCCCTCGCCCATCGTCACTCTGACGGTCGGCAGGGAGGGGCGACTGTTTGCAGCGCACGAAGATGTCCTCCGCCAGGCGCCCTTCTTCGAGGCCGCCTGCCGCGACCACCATTTTCGCGATGCGCAGAGCAAGAGGATCTCCCTCCCCGACGAGGAGCCCGAGGTCTTCTCGGCCGTCCTCGAATACCTCTACAAGGGCGACTACTACCCGCGCCTCATGCACAACAGGCAGCGCAACTCTTGGGAGCTCGAGGACGCCGCCCGAGGAGGCACCCCGGCCCTCTCGTCCCCCCGCACCACCGACTACCAACACTCGCCCGGTGGCCGCGCCGCCGCGAGCCCGATGTCAGTCAAGTCGACTGCCACCATGCCCACCACCTCCGGGTCGGAGGCCACCATCTTCGTGGCCGCGTACGGCGACCACTTCCTCCGCGACACAGTCGTCTACTGCGCCGCGGAGCGGTACGGGCTCGAGGAGCTCAAGAGGCTCGCCCTGCGCAAGCAGGGCCTGCAGGCAGGCATCGACGTCGCCACCATCTTGCGCTCCGCCCAGTACGCATACGCCCACACGCCCGACTCGGACTCGCGGCTGCGCGCTCACTACCTCGCCCTGATCATCCGGTGTCGCAAGACATTCAAGAGGAGCGGGACCATGCAGGCCGAAATGGAACGCGGCGGCAGCAAGCTCTTCTTCGACCTCTTCGTCGCCATGTGCAACCACCTCGACGACGTCATTGACGTGAGCAACGCCCGCTCGCCCAGGACCGTCTGAGAGGCTGCGCGCTCCGTGGGATACAACCGACGAACCGTGTCCATTTGCTGTTTCTTTTTCTGATTTTTTGTGATTTCTACGAGCGTTCATCCGGGATCTGTTACGCCGAAATTGTGATACCATGGGACTATAACCTTGCGGGATGTTAGCGGATGCGGATTCAACGGGTTCTGGCAGGCGTTCGGGCGGCTCATCATGCTTTCGACCATTTCGTTCTCTCATCAGACTGGATACCGCGCCATTCGGGAAGCTCGTCGACCAGCTTCCACCTCCTTCAGACAGAGGGTTGGCCGACCCCCTTTTATGATGATACACGCGCGCGGCGGGAGGGACATAATACCCCCGAACACGAGCCTGCTGTTCCCCCGCCTCTGCTTGACTTCTGCCTGGTTTCCGTGGTTAGTTTCGGGGGGCCGTGACAATTCCGGGCTCGAGCCCGCCCGGCCGAGGGCTGTCCCGGGGCTCTGCTTGTCGGAGCTGCTATCTTGGATGTACCCGGCCAAAGGTAGGTGGAAATGACGAAGAAAAAAGAGGAGGAAAACACGGAAGATGCTTTGCATGCCGCATTCATGACAACGAAAACTATAAAACCAACAAAAAAAAATCCGGGAACGCAAACACCAGATTGCTACTCTGCTTTCTGTTTTTGGGCTCAGGAGGGGTAACACCAGGCAGTTCACCACTCAACTCTTTTTCAGCCCAGTCTTCTTCTCATCTCCCCAGATTGGAACAGGGCGTTTTTACGGAGGGAAAGGAAACACGGCGGCACACTGCCTCTCCTCCAGGCCCGACGCGGCTCCAGCTCGCGAAGGGGCGCGCCCGAGGCGGCGGACGAGGAGGATATATACGCCACAACCACAGGCTGGGCGCGGGGCCTCCTATCCGCAGCCGTCCTTCCGCGAGGTTCTCTCTCCCGGCCGTCCGGTCCTCCGGCAAAGCCACAGACTGATACCAAGCCGACACTCTTTTCCTTTGTCGTCCGAGGGGAAAGGCTTCTTTGCGAGGGACAGGAGAGCGCCGGACAGACACGACGGGCGTGTCGTGTCCGGGCAGGGAAGGAACTTCGGCACTGCATGGTCTTTGCTTTTGCAAGTACAGCAGGCGGTCTGCTCCCGCGGCGACGGCGGGGGTGGATAACGGTCTTGATGATCGTTGGGCCGCGTGTAACCTGGCTGTCCGTTCCCCAGCGGAGGACGGCCGGGCCGCCGCGGCCTCGACCGGCTTGAGCCCTCGTCAGGGCTAGATAATGAGAGATTCGGCCATCTCACTTTTGTGTCCCTGCTGCTGTGATGATGTCCGTGTGTGAATTCAACTTGGATCATGTGTGATCGACTCCGTCATGCTAGGATACAATTTCGACTATCTAGCCCCTAAGCCCAGGTAACATCCAGCCCAGAAAAGTCCACCTTCAGCTCCTCTCTCGTCTCCTCGGCCGGCCTGGCCGCGAACGCCGCGACCTCGAGATCCCACTCGCCGTCCTCCTCGGCGTAGAACCAGCAGATCTCACGCAGGTCGACCTTCTTGCCTCCGCCAGGCGGGAGGTAGAAGACCCAGATGCTAACGCCGTGCTCCGACTCGTCCCTCTCAACGAGCAGGGAGATGGGCTCGGTGGTTGAGCCGATGGCCGCGAGGGGCGTGATGCTCCAGTCCGCGAAGCGGTCGCAGGCGACGGTGCTGAGCTGAGGGACGCCGTTGTAGAACTCAAGGCCGGTCTTGATCCATTTCTTTGCCGGGGCGGAGGCGTCCGTGCCGCGGGGGCGCAGGGCGAGCAGGAGGCCGGCCTGGTCGTACTGCTGGGTCCACTTGGCGTTGAAGGTGAGGCGGGCGGACTTGAAGGACGCGAGGGGCTTGATGGGGGTGGAGTGAGTCGGGACTGGGGGAGTCAGCATGGTGCCATGGAGAATAATGTCCACGATAAAGGGGGAGAGGTGAGGCTACCGTTGTAGACATCCCAGGAGGGATGCTTCTTCCAGACGTCAGTGCCAGGGGCGGCGGAGAGGGAGAAGGAGGACATTGTAAGTGTGGTTATGTGGTTGAATATGAGATTAGTAGGTAGACTTGATTATGAGGATCAGACTAAGGCGCGTCAAGGCTTGTGAGCGTCCCTTTTATATGTACAGAGGAAGATGGTGAGAGCGGCGCAACGAGGACCGAGGACTCGGTGGGAGTTGACCCCGCACTCAGGCTCAGGCGGGGGGCGGGAACACGGGAGAATGCGAGACGGGGCATCAGGGTGGCCTTTCTTCGAATTAGATTGTCTTACCGGCCACGGGGACCCCGAGAAAAGATCTCATCCGGCCCGGGAGTGAGGTCATGTTTCCCGCCGTTGGACCTCGAGGGCGTCACAGATGCTGGTGTAAAGCGGAACTGCCCAATCGGGGCATGGCGGCGGAGGTGCTGGAGAGGGCCGAGTCAAAAGGCTTATGTAAGCTAGATCGTATCTTATCAAGGTCGTTTGTTATCTTATCACCACTCTCAACTTTTTTTTTGGCTTGCAACTTGGCTGTCGCCTGATTCTGTGACTCTTTCTCCCCGAATTCTTGCCAAATCCCAACTCTCGAAATACCAAAAGGGCCAGAATTCGAATCAGAGACCCCGGCTCAATCCATCAGCCACGTCATCAATCTCGCCAAAATCATCACGAGGGGATTCACACACGCGTCTCGAACGGGTGCTCTTGGGTGAATCCGACGCATTCGCGGTCAGCCCCGCTTTTCCCCCACACCCAAAAAATCGAAGCAAACGCCCGCTCGACCAAAAACTCGTGGCCCACCCCGCCCTCGACTTTTCTGTGAAACTCGCGCCGCCACACAGAGCTGCCGCCTCATCCCGACTGGAGTCTCCCTCTGACTCCTTCATCCTTCACCTCACCCACCATCACTTACACACGGCCCAGTGTGAAGCACTTTCACGGGTTGCCACGCAGGCACACTTGCGATCGCCTTACCGTCTGATCGGGAGCCATCCGCATCCCCCTGACAAGACGGCTACGCATCCTGCCGTACAAAAGCTCCGAGCCGCCGCCAGCGCCTCTCCCTTCCTCACCCAGGAAGATTATTCAATACGCCGCCGCCTCAGCCCAATTAGTACTCAGCTCAAGACCTCGCCATCACCATGCCGCCCACACCCCGCAAGCCGGTCAGGCGGCCGCCGAGCAACATTGCTTCTCGCCTCAAGAACATCAACCGCGAGATCCAGCAGCGGGAGGAGGAGAATGCCGCCCGCCGCGCTGAGGCCCTGGCCGCCCCGGTCCAGAAGAAGCCGTCGGCCAAGACCTCCGGGCCACGATGCCCCAACAAGAACTGCCCCAACCCAAAGGTCGTCGACGGAACCTGCCAGACGTGCGGTCGTGTCGCGGACGACAGCAACATCGTAGCCGAGGTCCAGTTCGGAGAGACGTCCTCGGGCGCTGCAATGGTCCACGGTAGCTACATCGGCGCTGACCAGGGCGGCGCCCGCTCCCTCGGGCCCGGATTCCGTCGCGGTGGCGGCTCCGACCAGCGAGAGAAGACTCTGGCCGACGCCCGACAGACGATCCAGGGGATCGTCGCGGGGTTGAGCCTCAATAAGAGCTCCGCGCCCGACCACAACATCATCGACATCTCCGTCCAGACCTTCAAGCTCGCCGCCGGCTGCAATTTCACCCAGGGCCGCACGCTCACCATTGTCTGCGCCGTGTGCGTCTACAGCGCCTTCCGCACCCAGACCGACGATCCCAACGAGAAGCCAAAGGTTATGCTCCTTGACCTCGCGGACCTCGTCAAGATCAACGTCTTCAAGCTCGGTAGGACGTACAAGGCCCTCGTCGTTAAGCTCAACCTGCCCCACGCCAACACCATCTACCCCGAAGACATCATCTACCGCTTCGCCTGCAAGCTCGACTTTGGCATCAACACCGACAAGGTCGCCGAGGACGCCCTGCGCCTCATCAAGTCAATGCGGCGAGACTGGATCATCATCGGCCGCCGGCCGTCCGGCATCTGCGGCGCCTGCCTCCTCATGGCCGCCCGCATGAATAACTACCGCCGCACCGTCCGCGAGGTCGTCTACGTCGTCAAGGTCACCAGCCACACCATCCAGGAGCGCATGAAGGAGTTCAACGAGACCGCCGCCAGCAAGATGAGCGTCGATGACTTCCTCTCCCCCGAGTTCGTCGAGTCCGCCGTCCAGTCTCACGACCCCCCGGCATTCTACCGTCAGACCCTCGAGTACAAGCAGAAGATCGCCGAGGCCCGCCGCCAGCGCAGCAAGCGCAAGCGGCAGGCCGACGACGATGGCTCCGAGGACCGTCCCGCCGCGCCCCCGAACCCCGCCGAGGCCCAGACGTCCTCCGGGTCCGTTACCCCCGGCCCCGACCTGTCCTCCCTGCCGGAGATGAAGGACGTCTACCGCCGAGACGCGGAGGGCTACGTTATCCCGCTTCTGCCGCCGCCCAAGCAGGAGGGCTCCTCGCAGCAGGAGGATGAGGACGAGCCCGACTACGACGCCCTCGCGGAGCAGTACGGAGACCAGCCCCCGCAGGCTGCTCGCCGACGCGGCAGGCCGCCCAAGGACGGGCAGAAGCCGCGCGAGTCGCTCCCCATCAACGAGGAATGGGAGGAGGACGAGGAGGACATGGAGGAGGTCATCTCGGAGATCATGAACGACCCTGAGACGTTCGAGCACGCCAAAGCGTACGCCAACGCGGAGCAGCGCGCCCGCCTCCACGCGCAGTGGGCGCTCGAAAACGAGCCGTCCAAGGAGGTGTCCATGGACCCGCTGGTCGGCGAGGACGAGTTCGCCGACGACCCGGAGGTGATGAACGCGGTGCTCACGCCGCAGGAGGCCAAGATCAAGGAGATCCTCTGGGTCAATGAGAACAAGGACTGGCTGCGCCAGCACCAGGAGCGCATCTTCCAGCGGAAGCTGCTGGGCGACAAGCCCAAGCGGCCGCGCAAGGCACGCAAGCCCCGTCTCGGCGAGACGGAGATCACCCCCGCCAGCACGCCCATGGAGGCCGCGCAGAACATCATGAAGTACCACGGCATGTCGAAGCGCCTCAACTACGACGCCATCAGCAAGGTTTTCAACCACAACGGCGGCGCGTCCGGCACGACGAGCGGCCAAACCAGCAAGGCGAACAGCGTGCTCGGAGACGCCTTCAAGGAGCCGGACGCGGACGCCGAGGAGTCCGAAGAGGAAGAGGAGGAGGAGATCGAGGAGGTCGGTGCCGAGGACGGAGAGGAGTACGGCGGAGACTACCTTGATGAGTACGAGGACGGCGCCGAGGACGGAGAGGAGGAGCAGTACGACCAGGGCGACGACGACGATGCCTGAGCAGAGCATCTCTGCGGCTTCCCATCTTCGAGGCAATGTTCAGGTCAGACAGGACACGGCGTTACGGCAGATACCCGGATTGTATGATGTATGATGTGTGTTGGAGTAGATCCAGCGGCTGCTTTTTGTCGCAGGCCATAGCTGCCTCCTAATCAAGACTTTTGTCTAACATGATTGTGCCCGGTTCGCAGATGATACCCCTGTGTGCTCTAGCTGAGATGCTTATCTCGCCTCGCCTTCTCGCCCTTCTGCCCCTCATCTGCCTTATCTTCGTCTAAGCCACACTCCAGAACCTCACGAGCTCGCGCCCATCTTCTCTCTAAACCACTTCATCGTCGCCAGGCCGGCGCCAACCCTCATGCCCAGCCTGGCATCGAACACGTACGGCTCCCACCCGGACACGGTCTCGAGGTGCTCCTGGCACTCCTTCGCCTTGGCGAGGCGGTACTCCTTCGACGGCTCGCCGCCCTCGGGTGCGGTTGCGGCACACAACTCGCACCACGCGAGAGCAGCCAGCTCATAGTACGCGTTGGGCAGGGCATAGTCGTCCCTCTGTCCGCCCTTGAGCAGGTTCCTAGCAGTCTCAGTCAGCATCACTCCTCCGGTCGAGCGGGACAAGAACAAACCTGTCATGGACCAGCGCCTCGGTCTTCAGCAGCTCCCTCGCCTCCTCATAACGCCCCTGGCACCTCAGCACCGCCGCGAGCGTCACGGCCCTCACGCACACCTCGTCTGGGACCTCCCTCATCTTCTCCACGGCCTCCTCGCCCGCCGTGCACCGCTCCCAGCTCAGCCCGGCCTCCATCTTCTCCAGCTCCGCGGGCCCCATCCTCTTCGTCCCGCACCACAGCGCCGCCATCTCCAGCGCCGGCGACACCCCCGCCGCGTCTGCCAGGTCGACCCCGAGCTCCGCCGCCCGCGCCTCCAGCTTGCCCACCTTGCGCTGGACGAACACGTCGAACGGCAGCTGCTTCGCCATGAACTTCTTCCGCCCCGCGACAGTCGGCGCCCGCCTTAGCAGCTCCTCCGCCCGCGCCTTGCGCTTCCCGGCCTCCTCCGCCTCCCCCGCCGCAACGGCGTCCCTGTACCGCTCGAGCTCCGCGCTCCCCGCGATGTACAGGTACAGGCAGTGGCTCCAGTCGTTGAGGTCCATGCACTTGAGGAACGAGTCGCGCGTGAGCGCCCAGTCCTGGACGAACATGGCGTCGAGCGCGAGCTCGAACGCGTTGAGCGCCGCCACCTGCCGCATCTTGGGCAGCTCGCCCGTCGTGAGGACCTTGATCGCGTCCGCGAGGCGCTTGTCCTGCGCGAGGATGCGCGCCTCCTCGAGCCGCCAGAGGCCCGACGACGGGTAGCGCGCGCGCATCTCCGCGAGGAGCGCGTGGCACTTAGCCGTCGGGATGGCGGTCGTCGCGCGCTCGTCCTCGGTGACGCCCCATTCCTCCGAGAGCGGCGAGGACGCCGCGGGCGGCAGGATGTCTGCCGTGCCGAGGATGCCGTTGTAGTACCCCAGGAGCGCGAGGCCGGCGCCGGCACCGTTGATGTTGTTGAAGCGCGTCGCCGCCCAGAGCATCTGGATGCCTCGCTCGCGGTCGCCGCGGAAGCCGATGATTGAGAGCAGCCGGGACATGGAGGGCGGGATCATGCTGAGGAGGAGCAGGAGGAAGCCGAAGGACATGTTCGAGCCGGAGAAGATGAAGATGTCGACCGGGTTCGTCAGGGGCGTCATCGTGCCGCTGCCGTTGGCGTTGCCGTTGGCCGGCGTCTGCGCCCCAGACGGCGCGGGCGTGTCCTTGGCGTCGACGAACTCGTCGCTGGTATCGTCATCGTCCTTCTTCTCCAGCTCCCTGAACTCCTCATCGTCAAAAGTCCCCGGCATGTGGTCGTGCGCGGCGACAACCGTAGGCCTCCCGTGGCCGCCGAGAGCCTGCTTCTCCGCCTCGATGATAGCGTCCAGGGTGAGGTACGCCTTTCGCAGGCGGTAGAACCCCTTGAGCGCCTCCGTGAGGCTCTCGTGCAGCACCGAGATGACCGCCGACATGAGCTGGGTCTGCGCCGTGACGACGGAATACTCGGTCCCGATGGCGTACATCCCGCTGTGCCTCTCGCCCTTCTTCTGGGCGGCCTTCTGATCGGCCCAGGCACGGTTCTCGACGTCCGCGAGTCGGTTGGCCGCCTCGAGCATCACCTCCTTCTCGAACCCGAGCACGGAGCGCAAGAACCCGGCGACGCCCAGCCCGAGGCCGTGAAAGACGGTGTCCTTCCCCGACAGCGCCGCAACAGCCCCGTCGATGTCGTCGTTCATCATGAGCGCCGAACCGGCGAGCGCGTGCTCCATGTCGGTCAGCTTAGAGCTGCCGCGCAGCGTCTTCTCCGCATCCCTGGACGCCGTCTCGGGCAGGCTGGTGACAGAGGCGCTCGCCGACGGGTTGGCCCGGAACCAGGACGTGAACCTGCTCATGTTGTTCCGGTCACGAACAGGCCGAGGGAGTGAAAGGGGTGGCTGCGTGGGAGCACAATCAGGGGGTTACAGTGCGTTAGGGGAACGTGGGGGTAAAAACCCGTATCGCAGGGATTCGTCACCTCGCTGTGATGCCTTGCTTGACCAGGTCGACAGCGTGAGACGAGATACAAATTCTCCGTGAAGCAATGGGAGGATGCCCCGGTCTCAATGAACCGCCGAGGTGTTGTACGAGTGATCGAACCGCTCGGGAAGATTACCAGGTGTCGTGCGACAAAGTCACCGGTCGTCCGGGGAAATAGATGGATCAATGGCCCAGGCACGTTTGAGAGGCGAGCACGTGGGCCTGTCCGACTATATTCCCGCGTCTTACTGACGGATCTCACAGACGCCGCCAAGACGAGATAGCAGACGAGTCGTAGCCAGGTTGTCTCCCAAAGAAGAAGGTCGTCGAACTCGTCCGTTGAGCCTATGAGAGAAAAGAAGACGATGATGAAGAAGGAAAGGAGACAATTGCGGCCGGGCGCTGCTCGAGTACGTATTCTCATCTCGTCTGAATCCGTCAACGAAGCGTCCATCCGCTTAACTCCGCTTCCACCTCCTGGCTGCCTCCGACTCTGGGGGCCCTGGAACGGTGTCTTACCGGACTTGGGCCGTATTTAGCGCCTGCTGCCCGAATCCTCTGGCACAGACTCGGATGAGAGCCTTTTACGCCTGCCCGAGGCGCGGTTGGCTTCCGTTTCCCGGCAAGGCGGCGGCGGTGGGCGGGAAGATAGCCCCCGAAGCGCTCAGGGGTGTGCGTTCCGAGCTTGCCGGGCGGGCTCGCGCAGTGTCAGAGCCTCAGTGATTCAGCCACAGGGCTCCGCCGGGCGGAAGCGGACATTAGGCTGTTCCTGAGCGGAGACGGTCACCACCAACATCAGCAGCAGCACTCAGAGATGTCAACTTGTTGCTTGAATTTGCGGCTTTTCCTGCCACCCATTGCCTGTGGTTCGTCGTATCTGCTATGCTGTGCGCCAGACAATGCATCGCCGTACATCAACCCAAGAGATCCTCGGAACGCCAAACGCCCTGTCCTTTCGTGTCATGCTGGTCCTTGGTGTATGCAGAGGTTCCTCGTCGCATCAAAATGCGTCAGCCGTCGTGACCCTTTTCCTTGCCTTTCATTACATGTATCCTTAGCCATTCTCGTTTCCGTTTTACTCTTCCTTCTTGGCTCGTCGTCCAAACAACGTTCCCTTCCTGCGTGGTTTCTCCTCCGCTTCTTTGGCGGTACCTCCGCTCGGGACGGCTGTCTCGCCAGCGGCGGTCTTTTCGCGCTCGAGCTGCGCCCTCTGGCGTCTCTCCCTTCGCTGAGTCTCGATCGTCTTCTCGCTGAGATTCCCAAACCCGCCGCGCTTCTTGTAGCAGGCCTCCACCAAGGCATTCGCGTCGATAAGGCGCCGGGGCATCGCCTGCACAACGGAGAACATCTCCATCGGGTCGGCAATGGCCTTGATCTCCGCCTCGCCAACCTTGAAGATCGTCAAGGCGATGCGGAACAGAGTCTTGGGACCCTCGTAGAAGAATATATCCCACACCCGCAGCGTCGTCTCGATGGGCAATGTGCCGATGAAGCAGCTCATGAACCACGCCGTCATGCAGAGCGTGATGGGCGGCAGCCGGTCCGTCGACTTGTTCGCCTGGTGTTTGAACCGTCTCGATTTGGATTTGCGTAGAGACATTCCCGTCGTCGGGGGTCGGGGCGCGTTCGGGTCGCCATCCATGTCGTCTCCGATCTTGTCCCAGACAGCCGGCATCGTCTCGCGCACCGTGGCCATCAACACCCCGAGGTCGACCTTGGATCCTTCGAGGCTCGTCTCGTGCGTGCCGGGAAGGTACACACGTGTGATGACGTTGAGCAGCCAGAAGCACTGCTCCTCCGTGTCCAGGAAGAGCAACAGGAGGCCAGCCAGGAAATTCAGGCTCTGGCAGTATCCAATCCGAGGGTTGTAAATGGCAAAGGCATGGAGCACCCGGCGAAGGGATGAAATGATGGCAGGCTCTCCCTCAACAGCCTCAGCGGTGACGTTGCGATTGCCGCTGGGATTGGGCTCTGTATTGGCCTCAGATCCAGACCTGAACCTGATGTTGTCGGGGAAAGTACGGTGGAGATCGCGCTCGATGGCCTCGACGTCAATTTTCCTCGTCCTCTTGCGCAGAAGACTGTCGTACACACCGGAATTCGCGCCCAGGATGGCCGGGCCGCCGGCGTAAAAGAACCAGGCAGCTCCTCTCCAGTCGGGCGGGATTCCCTTGCGAACGAAGCGCTTGGCCTTTGCGCTCATCTCGGGGAAACGGATGGGTTCGTCTGTCATGAGGCCGTTCTCCCGCTGGAAGGCAATCCACTTCTTGCGCCGGCGATCCAAGTATTCCGTGTAGCCGACATTCCACGAGTCGTACTGCTCCCTGGTGATGTACTGGTTATGTTTGCGGAACCCATACCGATCACGGGCACCAGGTTCTTCGTCGTCCACCGCAATGGATGAGGGCGCGGAGGACGCTGTGGTGGTTGTTAGGCTGCTGAACTGCCGGGAGGGTGCTGGCGGAGTTGCCATCTCCTGGAGAGACTTGGCCGAGTCCCTCTCGTCGTGGTCTTCGTCGTTCTTCTCATCCATGGACGTAGTGTCCTTCAGGGGGGAAGACGGCGATTCCGCCCTGAAAATTTCCGTGGATTCCCGAACCAAAGGACCCGAGCTGGGCACTGCAAGACTGGAACTCTGCAACGGGGTGCCCAAGGGCGGCAGTGGGCGCGCAAACGCCTCCAGTATCCGAGTGTTCCTCTTCTCCATGGTGCTTCCTTTCTTGCCGTCAGGTGGGCCGTCAAAATCCTCGGGGCTTGAGTCGTCATGAAAGCCCTTCTCGTACATGCCCATAACATCTTCGATACTGGGTTCATCAGGGTTGCCATACACAGAGTGTACCGAGCTGTCCCGGGTAACAACACTGCTTCTCGCCGTTGTCCAAGTCCCTTGGGCACTGGACCATTGCGAGCGATAGCTTGATCGGGACTCGTCGGCGCTGAGCCATGGAGCCATGTCGCGGGTGTAGCTTGACTCCATGCTGTCGATCCGGCCAGCAGGCAGGGGCGGCGGTGGGCGGACGACGGGGGCAGTCCTGGCATGGCGGAGGCGTGAAGGTCCAATGTCGTTCGGGTCACCTGCTGGGTGCAGCGGGGCAGTGGAGAACGTGGACGCGGATCTGACAGATGAGCTGGCGCTCGATTGGCCTCGTGGCCTATTCTGAGGCGGTAATGTGACGTCTGATACTGGTTCGGGAGGTGGTGCGAAGGGAGAAGGAAAGAACGTCTGCCTCGGCTTAGCAGACTCGAGGGCGGGTTGCTTTAAGCTGGGTTTTCTGGGCCTGGAGAAGTTCTGGCTCCGCGTGGTTTCTGTGGATGCCCTCGGCTCGGATTCCGACGTTGGAGGTGTGATGGTGTAGGGGAGCAGGTCATCTGGATGAGTATTGCCCATCCTATCGGAGGCAATGGGCGTTCTTGCGAAGGTGTCCGGTAAAGGGTGTGTTTGGTCTGTAGGCGAAGGGACTAACATAGCCGCCTTGGGCTTGTGGAAGGAATATTCCCATCGGGGAGACATCGGTAGGGGCGGGAGCTGGGGCGGTGCGTCCAGGGAAGTGTAGTAGCTTGGCTGTGGGTGAGATTCGTGAGGGTGGTCGTGATGTTGGGGGAAAGGATAAAGTTCCGAGTCCGCGGGCTCTGGCCTAGGAGCGTACTGGTTGTACTGGCGAATGGGTAGGTCGCCCCGGCCGTGGGACGAGGCCGTGTCGTCTGTCTCGTGCATGGCGGGTTGCTGCTGCTGCTGGCGGTCGTGGTAATGGTAGTGTTCGGCCGAGTCCGCTGCCATGGCCGCGAAGGTCATGATGGACAGTCCCAGGCGCGGGGATGGCAGCGGCGGATGGAGAGAAAGAAGAAGTCGGTTGCTGTTGAGCTGGGGGTGCTCAATGGCCGACGCGTTTGGAGGAGTCTCTGGTTTCTTTTTTTGCTGGCAGTTCGAGGCCCAGGGCTGGGCGTTGCGTAGGTGGTAGTGATCGTCGGTTCCATGCAATAGCCGAGTCAAGTATGGATCATGCAGGCTGAGGTGCAAACAGAGGGCCGCTCAGGCACAATGTCATTGCGGCGTAACCGTGCAAAATCGCTCCACAGCAGAAAGAGGGCCGTACGATGCGATGTGCGACGGTCGGTATCGCGGGCTGCAGGTACGACGTCCGCTGCACATGGGCGAGAGGTTGCTCGCAACGCTCGACGATTCGGGTGGTGCCAGGCACCTGCGTCGGGCTGGGGGGCGGCAAACGGCTCGGATGATGGCCACAGCAGGGGTCACGGCGCAAGCAAGCAGCCACCGGATTCGAGATTTCGAGTAGCACCGAGGTGGCTTGGAGGGCTGTCGAGGTGCAGGAGTACCTGTGACGATCAGGAGAACGTGTTTTCGGCACCGAGGCAATTCGAGAGGATGGCGATGGCGCGGGCGAAGGAGTGTGAACAGGGCCGTCGTAGAAACAGGAGAATTGGGAGAATTGGTCGTTAGGACGAGGTCGTCGGATAGGAAGCGTCTAGGTAGACGAATGTGTGGTTGAAAGGATCGATAAGCGATGATGCTGTTGCTGCTGAGGATGCTGATGCCGGTGCATCGGAAAAGAGAGACGACACAGAACAGATCAGGCCGCTGTTCTGTCAGCCTGTTTGTCCGGAACCCCCCAAAACAAACAAAACAGGACGTTGCACTGGGAGTGGTGTCGAGAGAAGGAATTGAGAGATTGAGGAGGGAAAAGGAACGCATGAGCAAACGCCCGGCGGCGGGAAATGATGGAGGAGGGGACGGGACCGAACCCGCGACGCACGCTTTGATGCTCCTTCCTTGCAGCTTTCGTTCCTGCCCTGGCTGTTGCCTCTTGCCTGCTGGGTCCCGGCCGGGGGAGGAAGGGCCCCCCGGGCGAAAATTTCGTGGCTGCCCTGTCCGGTGGGCCATCCTGCGGTGCTTGCTAATGTCATTCAGGTGTCGGGTGGTCCGGGGCAGCCCGCGAACCCACTGTCCCGCGAGATGGCTCAGGGAGATTCCAGAGTTTCCAGGGCGCTGGACCGCTGGAGTTGGACGTTTTCCAGGTACTAGTCAGGGGCCCCTGTGGCGCGGTCATGCGCTAGCCACGACCTTAACGGGACCTCAGCCGGGCGGTTCCAGGTTGGGCATCGAGCCTAACGTTCGCTAAAGTCTCTGGCACCTTGGCTGCATT
Organism: Furcasterigmium furcatum; assembly: GCA_001599815.1. Lineage (NCBI taxonomy): Eukaryota > Fungi > Ascomycota > Sordariomycetes > Glomerellales > Plectosphaerellaceae > Furcasterigmium > Furcasterigmium furcatum. The sequence continues at coordinate 2,504,312 of BCIA01000004.1, forward strand.
GTTTGACGGGAGTCGTCCCTCGGCCAGGTTTCTTGACGCGTTCCATTCCTCTGCTGACTCGCCGAACGAATATGATTCTCACCCTCCATCCCGGCCGCCACCCTCCCTGTTATTCCACCCCCGTCTCGGGATGCCTTGGCGGGAATGGAAGCCGGGGTGGTCGTCCGCGCTGCTGGGACTCGAACCAGACTTTTGTTGGCTTGGAATTCTGAGCCGGGCGTCGTGGAATGTCAGGGCCATGCCCTCGATTGTGAGAACTGACACTGACAGACATCCCCAGGACTGACGGCGGATCAGAAGACGGGACGATACGACAGGCCCTGCTGGCAGCATCTGTTGTTCACTGCGTCCTCGAGCCGTTCCGTCCAAACGGCAACCCTTGCTTGCTTGCTACGAGTTCCCCCGGTCGACCGCCGATGCCGCCGCGGATTCTTCCCCGTTCTCTTCTCGAAGAGGACAACTCGACAGCTTCCAGACGAGAGGCACTGATCACCTCGCACACTGTTCACGACGACCCATCATCATCTTACCGTCCTGATATATGACGTAGCGCGTCAGGCCCCTTTGCGCTGATCAAATTACAACAGCAGTAACAACCCCTGGCACGCAGCATGAACGTGGCAGACACGATCCCGGATCAGCACTTGCAGTCCGGTCTGGTGTTTGTTTGAGATGACCCATTGCGCATCGGAGAAACAGAACATTCCTTGTTTGTCTCGAGACCTGCGTCGGCTGTCAACATTGGCGACGGCCCAGGACAGCAGCGAGCGCGTCTCGCTCTGTTCTGTTCTTCTCTCGCGCCTGCGACGCCTGCAATCTATCTCTGCCACCCGGCATCACGACATTGCGCCCAGGGAGTGCCGCAGGGTCTCAATCACTCACCCGCTCGTCACCATAATCATCCGAGTCTCTGGAGCTTGTTATGTATTGTCTCTGATAATCTTCGCAGACAGCCCTCGAGTCCCCCCGGGCCCGTCATCCCCCGCCTCATGTCGCATTTCTGGAGTCGCGCGCACCGGAGATTGACCACTCAACACGGTATCCCGGCGCGCGACTATTGCTTTTGCAATGTCGAAATATAACGGCTTGGAGCCCTGATCCTTCGGAGCGGCACGACATGGCACGTGACTTTGACCGCTGGACTGGCGTGACCCAGCTGGATGACGTTTCTTCTGCCTGGCAGCGGGCTCGTCCTTTCCTTTTCCACTCTTCCTTCGCCCATCGGCCCCAGTCCTCCGCGGACAAAGAAATGCGAGCAGCGTCCGCCCTCTCTGGCCATTCTCTCTCCTAGATAGCCACCACGAAACCAGACAGCAGCAACAAGGACACGGCGGCCACAACCACGGCCAGCAGAGGCTTCTCCCGAAGAAGCATCAGGTGCTCCGTTCTGCTCTGTTGTGCTATTCTCTGCTCTCCCCCTCGGGCCAGGTCATTCCCGGAGATAAACACCCACCCACCCAGGTCCTCCAGCCGGCGGGCCACAGGGAAGAGAAGGCTCTGGGTGCTGCTGCCCGCCTCCTCCAATCACCGTCGCCAATCGAGCCTCCTGCCTCTCTGCCCGTCATGCAGGGATACACAGATGGCATGCGTTGTGGAGGAGGTCCGAGCTCCAAGCTCCCCTCAGAGGACCAGCCAATGCCCTTTGCCCATGGCCCGTTCCAAGAGCGCGATGATGCTCCTTCAGGTCCAACAGGAGCCAGACCGATCGCTCGCTAGCACCTTGCCGGATCGCTCCGCGCACGCCTCTCGCTCCGCCAGACGCCCCCTGCCTCCAACAGCGGCGTCCTCCTTGCCTCCCACCATCCTGCCGCCGCCGCTGACACTTGACTCTCTTCTCTCTGGTCTGGCGGATGGCCGGCGATCTCTCAGCACCGCAGAAACAGGTCCGACGACGCTGGCTCAACTCCACGGCAGACAGACCCGGGCTGTGTTCCTAGCACCGGTACCTCTCCTCCCGCCGCTCCCACGCCCGCTCCGTCGGGTACCTTGGTCCTCCCTCTCTCACTCCCCCTCCTCGGTGCTGACCTCTCTGCCTCCCCTTGTGCTCTGTCCATCAAAGTAGTACCTGACCTCCCAGTCGTAGTCCCATAGTAGAACAAGTACCGCTCGCACCCAGCTTCGCTGACCAGGCCGAGCTCCCCTCCCCCCTCTGGGAGCTCCCCTAGGTGCTCGCTCAGCCTGCCCACCCCCATTACCTCTCCTTCTCCCCCCAGTTTCCCAGCCCTCTCCCACTACCCTCTCTTCATCCTCCGTCAGATCCCATTCATCCCACGCGTCTCGTGCCTTTCCATTGCCTCTCCCGCACGCCAATTGTACGCCCAAGAACCCCCTGAACACCATGTCTGCCCGCAAGAGAAAGCAGGACGAGGAGGAGGAGCTCGTCTCCCTCCCCGAAGACGACGACGGCGAGGAGGAGGAGGAGTAAGCATGCCCTCTTCTTTTTCCCCCCATCACCTCACATGTGCCATGCCTCCGAGGCCTACGTCCTCCCAGGGAGCTTGGTAGATGCCCTGCGGCGTCCCTCGCGCTGCGGACCGCGACGCACTCGCACTTTCACCCCAGCTTATGCGCCTACCGTCTCATCCCCGTCGCAAATGGGCGCACCACCGGTCCCGGTGATCGCGCCATCTCGTGCCCCGTCCCGTGCCAGCCTGATCGAGAGATGTGGCTAACCCACCGCCCGCAGGTACCAGGACACCGACGAGGAAGAGGAAGAGGGCAGCGAGGAGGACGAGGAGGAAGAGTACGAGGAGGGCGAGCCCGAGGATGACGAGGCCGGAGAAAACGGCACAGAGGGTAAGCTCCCAGTCCCATTCCAGCTCATACAGCTCCTCCGTCTAGCAGCAGGACCCCGACTAACACGCCGCAGCTCCCCCGGCCAAGCGCCAAAAGACAACCACACAACCCGAAGAGGAGGTAGAAGGCGAGGAGGAGGACGAGGACGAGGAGGAAGGCGACGAGGAGCAGGACGAGGACGAGGACGACGAGGAGGAGGCAGCCAACGGCGTCAAGGACGACGCCCTCCCCGCCAAGGCCGTCAAGGACGTCGATGCCCCAGCCGCGAACGGCGAGGAGGCCAAGGCCGTCGCCGCCGACGGCGACGACAAGGCCTAAGCTGTCCGTCGTCAGTCACCTGCCGCGTTGCGCGCGTGTGTGCGTTTGTGAGATATAGCTGGCCAGATTCCGTAGATGTCAATCGGCATACTTAGTACCCGCCGCCGCAGTGTGCTCCCTCGTGTCCGGTCATGCTCGAGATGCGCCTCATGCAGCCAGCTGTCCCCCGTCGAGCCCGTCAAACCACGTCGCAGCGCGGTCATTGGACTCTGCCGCGTGCAATCACCTGCGAGCAGGCCGCCTCGCACACTTGTCTGGTTGGCCCTGCGCCGCGCCAGGGACAGCTTCGCCGGCCACAGAACGGCGGCCATGCGGGCCCTTTTTCGAGGCCCAGGTAAGGCAGGGGTCCGTCTTCCGGGTTCCGGAGTGTGGTGAACCTCGCCTCCGCGCCTCGCTGCTTTAACTTAGCCCGAGACTGCGCAAGCGAAGCGGCACTTCAGGCCAGTGCCCGGCTGTTTGTGAGGGGCAATCTATAGTGTGCATATATGCCCAACGAGTGAATATCGGGATTGAAACGCAACGTCCTCTCAAGATTTATCTTTATACATTACAGATATACAAGCCAAGGCCCGGCTCCCGCGTCGGGTGAGCCGCCGCAGCCGCGTACGAGATTATTAGTAAATCTAAATACCGAGATCATGGTTCGCATCATCCCTCTCTCACTCAAGATCGCCTCAATCATCGGTTCAGCGTGCCCCTCCGGCCCCGTTCTTCCTTCCTCCCGTGGCCGGTCACCTTCATCCAGTCCTCCCACTCCTTGCTGATCTCCATCAGCACCGAGCCCATCACCCCTGCGCTGGCCATCAGCCCGTGCCCCTCGCCCTCGAGCACGCGCACCTCGCACCGACGCATCGTCTTGCCCAGCCACTTGACGTTCTCCACCGGCACACGCGTGTCCCTGCTGCCGTGGTGGATCACCACCGGCCGTGTGATGTCCACGTACCGGAACCCGATCGTGTGCCGCCGCTCGAGGCACACGAGCAGGTCCACGGCCGGGTTCGCGCCCGTCGTTGCCAGGTCCCAGATGGCATGCGTCAGGCGCGTGTCATACGTGACCTGCCGCTCCTTGTCAAGGATCGCGGCATCAGCAGCCGCGAGAACGGCGGCCTGCGGATCGGAGGGCCCGGCGGTGGCGCGGGCGGTGCTGGGGCGGAAGCGGTCCATGTTCTCAGGACCCATGCCGATGTCGTAGTCCGCAGCTGAGGGGTCCTTGCTGGCGTGGTTGATGTTTTCCTTGTCCAGACTGGGGGTGATATCGCGGCGCGCGGCCGGGGTATCACGACCCGTGGAGGGCGTGGTGGACTTGCGCTTGCGACGCGGCGTCTTGGGGAGAGAGCTGGTGATGGAGCTACTCGTGGCAGTCATGAAGGAGCTGTTGGCGGCCTTGAGGAAGGGCGTGGGCAGGGCCCGCAGAATGCGTTGTGATGTTGGAATGGCGTTGGTAGGTGGCAGGCTCTGAGATGTGCCGAAGACGTTCATTTGAGAGGGCGGGATCCAAGGCGCCAGCAGGTGGATGCGGCCGCGGATGTGCTGCGGCATTCGCAGGGCAGTTGCCAGGGCGTATATGGCTCCCGCTGAGTGCGCAAGGATGGAGAACTTGGTGATCTTGAGGGATTGACAGATGGCATAGACGTCGTCTGGAGTAGGTTAGCATGGCCGATTCAACAGAATAGCTGGAACTGCACTTACCAGGCCAGCTGAGTGGTGTCGCGGTACCATCAGCGTAGGACTCGCTATCGCCAACACCTGGTCTGTCAGGGGTGATCAGGCGCAACTTGAGGGTGAGAGCAAGTTCGTCATAGAACGCCGTGATGTATCTCGTCAGGCCCATGCCGACACAGCAGAACACAGCGGAGCCCTCCGAGTCTCCCACTTCAGAGAAGGAAATCACGCGGCCTGTCTGCGGATGCTTGATCTTCTGGGACAGTCGTGGTGAGCAGAGATACGATTCAACTGCGTCATCAATGGAGTCTGCGCTGGGCGGGCGCTCGTAGCCGGCTGGCATGGTCGGTTCGGGAGACGCAACATTGCTTCTTCCGCCGTTGGACCCTTCCTCGGAGCGTGGGCTCAGGGGCACAGAGAGACGCTTGAGCCTGGAGCTGCTGCGCTTGAGGCGGATGGTGTCGCCGGCGTCTGGAGTCTGGCGCCCAGATCGTCGCTTGTTGCGGTCGGAGCTGTGATCATCGCGCCGTCTGCCCTGGGACACGGCCGGGAACGGTGCGCCATCTTCGAGGTCGTCGTGCTGCGCCGAGGCGCCCTTGCCCAAATCTTCGGCGCGCTTGCTACTGCGCTCCTTGCTACGCTCCTTACTACGTGACGGTGTTGTTACTGTGAGAGCCGAGAGTATCTCTGGTGCGATCAAGTCGCCCGATTTCCTCGAAGACTCTCCTTCTGTCTCGTGTCGTGTCTGTTGCCTGCTCTTTCTCTGAGTGCTCCTCGACTGGCTGGTCTCCTCAGTCTCGGGGATCGTCTCCTTGTGGCTGTCGCTCTCTCGTTTCACGCGAGAGCTCCTTGCCGAGCTTCGCTTCGCGTTCTGTCCGGTTTTTCGCAGGGAAGAGTCCCTGTTCGGGATGGGCCGTGGGCTTGCCGCGTCCATGCTGTGCCTGTCTGCCGCGGCCGAGTGTTCGTCGTCAAACCCGTCAAAGGCGTTGGTGGGGTGGGGGGGCTCCTCGCTGATGGACGTCTCAGCCAGGAAAGCGTCAGGTCGAGGCGACGCACAAGAAGCCCTGTCGTCGAGGCCGCCGATGCTGGAACGCTTCTTCTCAAAGTCTTGCTCGCGCAATTGCTCCTTGGAGCTCATGTACATGAGCCCCTTGTGGTTCCGGGCGGCCTGTTTCCTGCCCCAGCTGTCGCGGGAGCGGGACCTGCTGCGGCTGGTCTCTGCGACGGAGGCTGCGGCGGCGCCGCGTTCTATGGACAGGTTGCCGATGCTCTGGGTGTCATCACGAGAACCCTGAGAGCCCCTGGAGGAAGGGCGAGAGGTGTTTCGGAGGATGGACTTGAAACTTGCGGCGGGATCTCGTGGCGACTTGGGGGCGGTGAGGGGGGAGAAGCCCGAAGGGGGCTTCGCGGTTTTGATGACGGGGGCGCTGGCGGCAAGCTCGTCTAGGGGGACGGGTTCTTCTCGGAGGTCGTCGAGGGAGGGCTTCGAGAAGGCACCGTAGTCGACGCCGAAGCTGCCAAAGCTGGGGCTCCGGGGTGAGGCGGGAAGCGAGAGGCTGGAACCTTCGAAGTGTCGGTCGGCTGGTTTCGAGATGACGGACAGACTGCTGATCAGGGAGGATATGACTTCTGGGGAGGCAGGCTGGACCTCCTGGTGTCGGCTGGAGGAGGAGGAGGCGGCGGCGGCGGCTGCAGGGCCGGGGAGAGATCTCCTACGCGTGCTGGGGACGCCGACTGTGAGGTGTGTCGAGCGATGGCGGTGTGTGCGCTGCGGAATAGGGGGGATGGAGTTGTTGTCGTCCATGGCGGCGGCGGCAGAGGAGGAGGACGAGCGCAGACGGAGACGAGACGGCGGCAGCAGCAGATGGAGCAGCAGACAGACAGACTCAGAGACGAGTGAAGCAGACAGACGGGGCCGTGTGCCGCATGCAGCAAACTACTAGAGAACTGGACTGGGGTGGCCGCCGTGGCGCGGTTCGAGCGCACGGGAGAAACGGCCGAAACGAGGGATGAAAGAAGGAGATGATGCAGCGCGTTTTCTTCCACGGGGCGTCGACGGGAGATGATGAAAAAAGGTGGAGAGCGATCTGGGGCGAAAGTGGCCCGGAGACGGTAGTGGTACAGGGATCGCTGCAGCGTGCAGGTGCTGGAAGCAGCAGGCACCTCCGGGCGGGAAGGGACGACTGGACGAACTGGGTGACCAGAGCAGGCGGCAAGTCTTTGGGCGGGCACTGGACTGATCGGTCGAACTGGCGGTTCCTGAATCAAAAAGGGGTCCACGCGAAAATGCCCGAGCGCACGGTGGAAAATAAACGGGCTGGCTGATGGGTCGGGAGGATCGTCAGAAACAATCGGATTCTCTGGAGAAGGAGGAAAAAAGAAAGGACAGAGAAATGAAAGGTCGCACTTTTGTTCCGAGGGATGGACGGACGGGCGGGCGCCTGCATCGGGGGTGTTGACTCGTAGGACAAACAAACAGTGCTTGAGGCGGTATAAGTCGGCCCCTATTAAGCTCAGACTCTGCTTGTGGTGGTGAAGCCCAGCGACTATTGTCACATCGGTGGATATACCGCAGCATTGAGGACAGACCCTTTGGGACACAGCATCAACACAAAATGCCCAATGCATTCTCGTCAGTCCGGTCTAGGCAATTGGGTGTTTCCTCGAGTGCTAAGACTCAATGATCACCATTATCTACAACGGTCTCGTTGAGGGAGCATCCCCGCTCATCAATCTCAGGGGTCAGGGATGAGAGATGAATACCAAGTCATCACTCAGCACCAGCATGGCTCCCGTTCACTCTGCTTGGCTTCAAGAAAGACTCAATCGGGGTCACACTACAAATCCATTTTCTACTCACTTTATTATCAAAAGCAACTGCGTACAGAACATTGAATTGGCATGGACCAAACACAGCTCCCTCCCCTCCCAGCAACCATTCCCACCTCCACCACCACGGATTTCCCTCTGCATTGGCCAATCCGTCTCATCCTCCAAGCCCTCGGTGCCCCTCTGAAAAGGGGCAGGCCCCGACGCCACAGCTTGCTGGCCCATGCAGGGTTGCGGCCGCACAGATTGGATGGATGGAACTTGCCCGTGGTGATGAGCCGGGCCACCCCTGACTGCTGCATCGCACATCTTCAGGGGACGCGCAGCATTGGCATGCATGCTGATGCCTCACATCCAGGAAGACTCGGGGACTGATCACATGAGAAACAACTCGATCAGAATACGGGCTTCCCCTCGGGCATTTGTTCAATAAGAAGCGCGTGTCATGTTATAGCCGTGTCCTCCCTGCGATGGTCCAAGCACGCCGGGTCTATTGGGATCTCCCTTGGGGCCCGAGCGATGCGATATTGACAGGGCCGGGCCCCGATGTTGCCTGCAAGATGCGATGCCGGATTTCTGCTATTCAGATGAATATCGTGGGTAATACGCTGTAATTCATGCCGAACACCCCAGGCCCCATTCTGTCCGTTCTGGGGCACCGGCATCCTCACCGAGTCCGTTCCCCAACGACACCGACCTCACCGGGTCTCACCGGCGCAGCGCGGCCCATCGACGTCATACCTCCCACACCGGCCTCACGCAACCGCCACACCCTCTTCCAAGTTTGCGAACGTCATGGCAGCTGATCGCCACAAAGAAGCCACGATCTGCCAGGAGCTTGTTTTCCCATCTAGGTTCAACTAATATACATATACCATCCATATGCCGCGTGAGCCACACTCGGTGTCAGTTCCGACTTGTGAAATTCAACTCCCAGTCCAGTGAATCCACTTACACCATTCCCTCGGCCTATCTACTACTACACCACAGTCACCATGGACCTCATACTCTCACTCCCCATCGTGTCCTACTTCCTGGCCCCCTCGGTCACCTCCTGGTCAACCTCCCTCAACCTCCTCTTCTTCTACATGACCTGGACCACCCTGGTGCTCTCCCATAGCCCTCTGCGCATCGAGGTCGTAGGCATCCTGGTCCTCCGAGTAATACTCTGGCTCGTCCCCTCCCTCATCTTCCTCCTCTTCGACGGCCTCCTCCCGACCATCGCCGAATCCCTCAAGGTCGGCGGCAAGTCCGCCCTGCCCCCGACCGCCAAGGGGCCCGTCATCCTGCGCACCCTCGGCCTCGCCCTCCTCAACCTCACCCTCTCCACCGCCCTCGAGGCCGGCGTCTCCGTCACCTGGACCTACTTCTTCCAGACCACCCTCTTCAAGACCTCCACGACCCTGCCCCTCCCCTGGCAGCTCATCAAGCAGATCGGCCTCCTCCTCCTCGCCCGCGAGGCCCTCACCTACTACATCCACGCCCACCTCCTCCACGGCTCCCAGTTCTACACGGCCAAGCTGCACGCCCGCCACGCCCACGCCCGCCGCGCCCCGCCCTTCTCCCTCCAGCTCTTCGCCGACCACCCGCTGCCCTTCCTGCTGCACCGCTTCGTGCCCCTCTACCTCCCCGCCCTCGCCATCCGCCCCCACCTGCTCACCTACTTCGTCTTCGTCGGCCTCTGCACCCTCGAGGAGACCATGTCCATGAGCGGCTACTCGACCGTGCCCGGCATCGTCATGGGCGGGATCGCGCGGCGCACGGCGAGCCACTACGCCGCGGGCGGGGAGGCGAACTACGGCGCGTGGGGCGTGCTGGACTGGGCGCACGGGACGACGGCGGGGAAGGACGTCATTGAGGATGTGAGGGACGAGGCGGAGAAGCACGCCGTCAAGGAGCGGGGTGAGAACGCTGCCGCGAGCGGCGTGTCTGCTGTCAGGGAGGGCATTGAGGGGCTCAGGAAGGGGAGGGGGAAGGGCAGGGGGAAGAAGAATAGTGCGGGCTCGTCGTGATTCTGTCCGGGGATGAACATTCTATGTGTCTGGAGTTTGGAGTTGGGCCACAGGGAAGAACCACGGTCTGGGGTTTTGGGCGTTGGGAAAAGTTGTAACGGTATTACACCTGAAAGGTGGCACGAGTGTTCTGTCAGTAGTAGTAGTGAAGTGTGCGCAAGCCATTCCTTGAACGCCGAATCAGTCTCGGGTACGGTACATTTGTTTCGCGTGCCATAATCCCCCCCTCTGATGAGATAGAAACCGTCAAACGCCGTGCCCATGCGTCGCGGGGTCCGCGTCCCCAGTCGGTAGACGAGGCGGTGAAGGAACCCAACAAACCCATTTCCAATATGCCTTCCGAGCCTGGCCAGAATCACTCATGATGGTACGGCTTTCAGGAGCGGCCCCTCACTTGGGCTGTTCCGCTGCGGGCGCCGCTGCGGCGCCGGCAAAGTCGGGCTGTCCCTGGGCATACCTCGTCACATATGCCCTCGCGTTCTTCTCAAACTCCTTCCTGTCCTGGCGGTACTCGTCCGCGATGCGCGTCTCGAGGGGGTCGTCGGGCTGCGGCTCGACCAGCAGCTGGCGCACGGCCTCGAGGACGGCGGCCACCTTTGTTGCCGGTTTCCAGTTCTCGGGCTTCAGCAGGGCGAGGCAGATGCTGCCCGTGGCGTCGTTTGTGACGTTGGGGTGGTAAATGCGGGTGGCGAAGCGGACGGTCGGGGGCTTGAAGGGGTAGTTGGTCGGGAGGTTGACGAGCAGGCCGAAGGTGCCGTTGGCGTAGGCGGTGCTGGAGGGTCCGTCGAGGGTGACGGTCCAGTTGTGGACGTCGGCCTCGCTCTTGAGGGCGACGGAGATGCCGGCGGGAGGGGAGGTGGTGCACTCGGCGAGTTCCTGGATGCCAATTGTCAGACGGGCAGGCCAGAGTCAGAGTCAGAGGGCAGGGAGGGGCGGAGGCTTGCCTTGGTGATGCGCTTGCTGGACATGATGACGGTATTTGAGTGGATTTAGGGGATGAAGAGAAGGGTATGTTCGTCCTGTGCTTCCCGACAGAACTGTCTATGATCGGGGATGGGTGTGGTTGTTGGATCGCAGCCTACTGCCTGGCGTTTGGTGTGGGAAGAGTGTGGAGGGAGCTTTGGCGGGGTAGCAGCCTGAGCTTGGGGGGGTTAAATGGGAGCGGCCCACTGGAGGCACGCTTGCCAAGCCCGGGCCGGAGCCTGGGAGTGGGCCAGTGGACCCTGTTCCATCCTCCCGGCGCCGGTGACATGACATCAGCAAACGTCTCCGTCCGACAGGTATCTTTGTTGTACTTATTACCTGGGTAGGAGTAGTAACCAAGATTCTTAGTATGATCATCAAGTCGATGCCAATATGTTGCCTGTCATTTCCTATTAGAAGGTACGCGAAGTATCTTGGAGACAGCTTGCTGCCCGAAAAGTGTATGGTGAACGCTTAGATCCAGGGTACATGTGGTATTTTATCCTCCTCCGTGAATCCAATTTTCAAGATGTTCCCTAACCACAATCTGTGCCCATACCTCGTGTCCATACTATGCAGTGCTCTGGTTGCTGTCGGGCACGGCTTTGAAATGTCTCTGGAACCACGCAATGCATTGCTCCTCCGCATCGACCGCCTGGTGGGCAATCTTGGAATCCTCGTAACTCACATCCGCACGTAGGCAGAACCCATGACCGCAGTTCTCATACAGCTGCAGCTCGCCCTTGGCCCCCTCAGGCAACGCCTCCACGATGGCCTTGATCTTGCCGGCGCCCTCAACAGAAACCTGCACGTCCTTGTCACCGATGGCGAAAGAGACAGGCTGCGTCAGCTTCTCGATGTCACCAGGGATTTCGAGGAAGCTGGGATGTCCCGTGAACACGGCATCGACGAGCGGCATGTCGTCGACTTTGGCGTCCTGGGCCAGCATGATGGCGTGCTTCCCGCCCCAGCAGAACCCGGCAGCGCCGACGGAGAGATACTGGCCCTCCTCCTTGCGAAGGTCGGAGAAGAACTTGCGGACGACGGGGTGGGTCTTACCAATGCCGGTCCTCATCATCCAGGGGATGGCGGCTGTGAGAGCCCTGAACGCGTGATAGCTATCATCGGGCGTCAATGCAGGAACAGAAATGCGTCCAGCAGGCCGGTACTCACACTTTGCTGAAGATATTCCAACCCGGCGCCAGAACCTGCTTCGTCGAGGTGAGCATCCACTCGGGCGCGGAATTGCCTTCATAATATCAGCATACGATGGTCTCACGGCATTGAGCCCAGAACTTACCGTCCATGAAGTCAGGTAGGTAGACCTTGTAGGACCCCTTTTCGGCGTAGCGGTCGGCCAGGAGCCGACCGTTCGGGAACTCCCAGCCGAAGGCATCCGGGATGATGACGATGATTCCCTTGACGGCTTCGGCGTCTGATGGTTCGGCGACATAGGTGTTCAAGCCATGCACCACCTCCGCCTTTCCACGAGGCTGGCCCTCGTGGACGTGACCTTCGAAACACTGAGGACAAGACATTGCCTGACTGTTATTGCTGTTTACATGCCGAGCGGGTTCCTTCTGTTGATCATGAAAAGGAATAGTATTGTTTGAAAGGGAGGCGCTGCACTTTGTATCACAAGGTCTGTGTCTCGTCGGACTTAGTCGCTGTAAACTGCGGCTGACGGCATGGATAAATCCGGCAGATAACAGGAGAATACGCGTGGTGAACTCCTCATACAGGCCGGCTTGCCGGCCGGTTAGTCACGCCGCCGGCGAAACCAATCGGGATAAAGTCGCAAATTCCCCCCAAAACCACCATTCATCACTCCAACTCAATCGTGCCTATAAATAGGTGGTCAACACTGCGCAAAGCGGGTGGTCCCACGTCAGGAAGAAGAGAGGAGACATCGTCACACCTGGACTCTTCGATGTCATGTACCCTTGCAACGCCGGGGACTTCGTTGGCAATCCCCTTGCTTCAGGAGTGTCCACGAAAACTCCAACGGCTCAGCGCCCATTATGTCCAGGCTGGCCACTGCCATGAGTACGCAGATGTACCCGTAGACACAGGCATCTCTCTGCCCACCGACGGTCATGATACCAGGTTTGGTTAGTGATTGTTTGCATTGGGCTTTTTTTCGAAACAGTGGCTATTCTAGAGTCTATGGAGGATGAAGATATCCCTCCGTTGGGGGTCAAGTGCAAAGATGAAGATTTACCACACTTGAAGCCAACAAAATACACGGCCAGTTCAGATATTGTCATCCAACTGGGTGTTCTTCAGAGCTCGAGGTAATTCTCTCAGGACCGCCAATCAATCTTGAGTAGGTAGTAAAGCAAAAGGCTGTTGTGATTTTCTGAGAAAAAGGAGAGGCCATCTCGATTATGTAAAGATAAGAGGGGACATCTTTATAAATCGTAATCTGAGGCTGGATCTTAAGTCTGCTTGTTAACGTGGACGTTCCAAGTGCGGCCATCTTTTCCACAACCCTCTTGCTGCTATTTAGGTCTGTTGGATGTGAAGATCTATCACGTCTTCGTCAAAGTAGACTATGAGGTGACTGGAGCTCTGGCCATACCCCCCTTACCAGCAGCGTTGACTCGTCCTGAAGCAGCGTGGCAGTGTCACCTGCAATGGAAGCTCGGTCATTTGTCTAGGGGACGAGTATTCCGAAACCCGAGTGCGAGTGTTGTGCAACTTGTTCGAGACTTATTCGTGCGTACACCAGGGTCATACCACCAGGGTCAATCTGTGTGAAAAAGGCCACGCCGAAAGGCGATGGAGAACGAGAGGCAACTCTGCCACAACCTCTGTCCCTTATGGCTCTGGAAGAAAGGCGGGATAGGACGCAGCAAGAAAGCCCGTTTGGGGAGAGTTCGAAAGTCACAACTGCTTAAGCTCCTCACTTCTGCCACGGATGCCATAGATGTTGAGGTGCTTACCTATTTGGATGTACGTGGCATATCGTCGCGATTGTTATTGCACAAAAGACAGGCAGTAGACATAGATTAACATCGAGCTTCAATTTCCGTCGCCACGAGCAGTCGAACGCTCTTCGCCTGGCGGAGAATCACTATAGCATTAGTAGCTTGTCATAAACTCTTGTCAGATAAGGTCCCGGTTGGGCTCACACTGCGGCCTTTGTGGAGATCGCGACCGAGCATCCCGGGTCCGGAGACACTCTTGTGGCGCGCTGTGAAGTGAAGCCTGATTAGAAGATGGTGAGGGGCGGGATGTGCAAAGAATCGGCCCGGGGGGGGGGGGGGGGGGGGGGGGCGGAGGAGATCTTTGCCAAGCTCGGGTTTCGAGGTCCTAAGGAGGTGACTTGCCCCGCCATCGTCATCCTCCACTCAGTGCCTTGATATTTGGTCTTCCTACACCCCACCTGCGCTTCATCGTCCTGTACTGAGCAAGCCTCAACGTTCAGTTTCCCTGCGAGAATCAATACACTCAAAGTTCAGTTGCATACAGAAAACACGGCACCATGGCTGAGACGAAGCAGACCACGTGAGTTCCCCAAGTCCTCGACTACCACCTCACCCCCTGACATGAGCAGCCGCACCTTCACCCTCAACACGGGCGACAAGATCCCCGCCGTGGGCCTGGGCACCTGGAAGTCCAAGCCCAACGAGGTCAAGGACGCCGTCGAGGCCGCCCTCCGCCGCGGCTACCGCCACATCGACACGGCCCTGGCCTACGGTAACGAGCGCGAGGTCGGCGACGGCATCAAGGCCTCGGGCGTGCCGCGCGACCAGATCTGGATCACCACCAAGCTCGACAACCCCTGGCACAAGCGCGTCCAGGAGGGCATCGACTCCTCCCTCGCCAGCCTGCAGACCGACTACGTCGACCTCTACCTCATGCACTGGCCCAGCAGCACCGACCCCGCCGACCTGAAGAAGCACCACCCCGACTGGTCCTTCGTCGACACCTGGCGCGAGATGCAGAAGCTCGTCGGCACCGGCAAGGTCCGCAACATCGGCGTCTCCAACTTCGGCATCACCAACCTCGAGAAGCTCCTCGCCGACCCCTCGTGCGCCATCGTCCCCGCCGTCAACCAGATCGAGCTGCACCCCTGCAACCCCTCGCCCAAGCTGCTCGAGTACAACAGCGCAAAGGGCATCCACTCCACCGCCTACTCGTGCCTCGGCAGCACCGACTCCCCGCTCTACACCAACGACACCCTGCTCGCCATCGCAAAGGCCAAGGGCAAGTCGCCGCAGCAGGTCCTCCTCATGTGGGGTCTGCAGCGCGGCACGAGCGTCATCCCCAAGTCCGTCTCCGCGAGCCGCATCGATGGCAACTTCGACCTGGACGGCTGGAGCCTCACCGACGACGAGGTCAAGCAGCTCTCGGGCATCCCCGAGCGTTTCAAGGTGTGCGGCGACGCCTGGCTGCCGGTCAGGGTGTTCTTCGGCGATGATGAGTAAGTGTTCGCCGATGTATAGATGCATATAAAAGAGACGAAATAGATATGAACATGATGCCATTCGTATACATCCACTCAGCAGCCAGGCTCCCGCTATGTATCAAGTCTCGTCCGTCGCCATGTAATAAATCCGGGTATCGTAGTCAAATAGTACACAAGCCCCCCCGCGGCACCACATCACAGCTTCGCCTTGCCGCCCATCTCCGCGTCGGCCTCCTCGTGCAGCACGTCGGCCACGTGCTCCCTCAGCTCGGCGGCCAGCCTCTCGGCGTCCTCCTCGTCGAGCTCCTCGCGCTTCCCGCGGCCGAACATGGTGAAGCTCTCGCTGTAGCGGCCGCGGGCGCGGATGTCGGGGCGCGGGATGAGGTGGAAGTGCATGTGCATGACGACCTGGGCGGCCGCGGCGCCGTTGTTCTGGACGACGTTCCAGTCGTCGACGCCCGTGGCGCGGGAGAGCGCCTTGGAGAGGATCTTGAGGTGGCGGCCCAGCTCGACGGACTCGTGGTCGGAGATGTCGGTGAGCTTGGGGCGGTGGGCGCGCGGGCAGAGGAGGAGGTGGCCGCGGGAGAGCGGGAGGATGTCGAGGAACGCGACCAGGGTGTCGGTGGAGAGGACGACGAAGGCGGCGGGCGTGGTGTTGTTGGGGTCGACGACGGAGACGTCCGAGCCTGACGGCGGGTGCGAGGGGTCGTAGGGCGGGAAGTTGTTGGCGATGGCGCAGAAGGGGCATGGGGAGTCCGCGAGTTGGACCCCGGCGTCGAAGGTCGTCGGCGTCATCGTGGAGAGGTATGCAGAACAATTGGCCGAAGAGGGTTAACTGGGAGTGGACGGCCGGTATGTGCAGAGGGTCTGTGTCGGGAGCATGGCTGGCTGACTCCCCGTCTCTGAATATGGCGTCCTGACAGGGAGTTGTCGAGATGGTATTGTCGGGGGAATCTTCAACTGCTCCAGCTTGATTTGGACCTCGGGAAGTGGACCTAAAAGTCCGAGCCGGCACCTGTGCCGCCGCCGACGGAGCTCCCAGCGTTGGTGGCTGACCGCCCGGCGCCCATGCATGGAAATAAATTCTGCCGGCCAATCCCACACCGCCTGGCAAATTCCATCTTCTGCCCCACGCCTCTTTGGCTCTTTGACTCTGCTCAACTCCCAGCCATCACTCAACCACTTCGATCCCCAGCGACTTCAGACCTCGCCGCACCGACCGTATAGCCTCAGACGTCACCAGAACCGCCAGCCGAAATGTCTCGCGAAGCCTACCAAGTCCCCACCGCCGGTGGCCAGGCCAACCCGGCGGCCGCCACGCGATCCTACGATGCCTACAGCGGCGGCGCGTCCACCACGGAAGTCGGTCCTCAGATGCAGTACCTCTGCGGTGATTGCGGTCTGCGATTCTCCATGCGTAAGGGCGACGCGATCCGATGCAAGGAGTGCGGTTGCCGTATCCTGTACAAGGAGCGCACCAAGAGGTGAGTCTGCGAGAGAGACGTCCTCGAGCCTCGCCAGCGGCTGACAAATGTGATTTAGAATGGTTCAGTTCGAGGCTCGGTAATGCACCACGGTGCGAAGAAGCAGCAGAAGTATCGTAACAAGAGCCGATACTGGCGTACCACGCCTGCGAGGGCATTCATAAAAGCAGACGACATGCTCAGGGAAGAGCTAGACGGGATCATAGCGGTCACCAACAGGAGTCAGTCACCGAGGGTCAAGGAGTTGGGCGTTGTTAATATCACCTGAATTCATTTATGACGACTGCGCGAACCCCTTCTTCTCTTTTCATCCCAGGTATCATGTGCCGCACCCTAAATCGACCTTAACTCCGTTCCAGTCTACCTACCTCATTTGCATGCGCCGCCCGGACCCCCGGATCACCTCTGCTGGTGCAGATATTTGGCAAAACTCGCGTCGTCCATGACCGTGTTCCCCTCGGCCGTCATGGCCGCCTCGTACCGCGCCTGGAGACCTTCCCTGTCCATCTCGTCGTCCGGCATATCGTCATCGTCAACGTCGCTGACAACATCCGGGCCGTCGTCGTCGTCGTCCTTCTTGGCTGGCTGCTTGCCCTCAACACCCACGGACATGCCCTTCATCATCTTGTCCAGCTCGGCCTCGCGTGTATGCTTCTTCTGCTCCTCGCGCTCTGCCCGCCGCCTCTCCAGCTCGGGCTGGTAGTCCCTCTTGAACTCCTCAGCCTTCTCGTCGACGGCGGCGAAGAACTCCTCCATGCCCGTGCCAAGCTTGGAGCTGACCGCCACCATACTCAAGTGCGAGTAGAACTCCTCCAGTACCAGGCTCATGGAGTTGAGTAAGCTGCCCATGTACCCGGTGCTGCCGCTGCCCTCGTAGCCGCCCAGGACCTCACTGTTCTCGTCCTGGTGCAGGGCGGCCTGGAACGCCTCGAAGTCGGTCATCCACTCCTTGGCAAAGGATGCGTCCTTGACGTCGGTCTTGTTGAAGACTAAGATCATGGGGAGCTTGGTCTTGTACAGGATGCTGCAGGCGTACAGCATGTTGCTCATGAAGGTGCTGGTCGAAGCGGTGCGGGGAGTGTCGATAATGTAGGCGATGACGGTAGGGAAGGAGGATGCGAGGGACTCGAGGAGGATAGTGCCACTGGCTGACCACACGAAGACCTCGATCTGTCCGGCTGTGCGGGGTGTTAGTACCGGGGAGTATGTATGGTCATGGAGGGGGGGCACGCATACGAGTATCGACGATGATGTTGTTGATGGGCTTCTTCTGCGGGTTCTCCGGATCCGGCTGCGTCCGCTTCTCCAGCAGACCGACGATCTGGTCAACCTTGGTCGCGAAGAGGTTAAGTGATGTGAGGATGCCGCCGTTCGGGCCCAGGTTGTACTGCTTCATGACCTCTTCATAGTTGACGGAGTCGCGGATGTCGATGTTGCTCTCGAAGGGGACATTGAGCACTGCCGGGTCGAGGTTCATGACATAGGGAGCGTCCTTCTGTCCGTGGAGGTAGGCGTTGATGCGGCGCATGAAGGTCGTCTTGCCGGAACCTGGAGAGGCGGCCGTCAGTCTGGCGACGCTTGACAAGGTCACTCTTCGTCATAGGGGGACTTACCGGCCATGCCGACGCAGACGACGGCGACCGGCTTCTTGCCATCTGTTGAAGGGCCTGCGGTGGATGCCATGGTGACTTGGAAGAGAGGTCGAATCTACCAAGGATTTGTAAGAGGACGGACGGCGAACCACTGGTGAAGAAAAGTGACGGCGGTCTTGAAGGTGCCCCGCGTGGGGTCGAGGTCCCGCCAGTGAAAACCCCTGCACTCAGTTTCTTCGGTGCATATGGCCTGTGCGTCGTAGCTGCCGCTGCGCTAAACGTCATTTCTGGGCCAAAACTTAGGTTGGCTTCAACAACCTCCATCTTCACAACAACAACACCACGCCATTTTGTCCATGGGCTCTTTGCAGCCGCGTTCTGCCACATATAAATCCGACACGACCATGGACGGCCTGGACGAGTTCGAGAAGGCACTGGCCGCCGAAAAGGGCGAACGGGAGCGCATCGAGCGCGAAAAGGAGGAGCGCAGACAGAGGAAGAAGCACCGACACCACCACCACCACTCCCACCGCCAGGACCGCGAAGAGGCGAGCGAGTCTTCAGAAAGGAGGAAGGGCAGAGACCGCGAAAGAGACCGGGACAGGGGATCCGAAAAGCACAGGCATCATCACTCCAGGCATAACGACGATGACCACTCGCACCGGCGCCGTCACGAGTCGTCGCGACACCACGAAGATGAGGACTCTCACAGGCACAAACGGCGAAGGCGGTCTGGGGACGAAGATACAGACTCGAGGTCTACTGGACGTCGCGATAACCATGTCTCTGATGTCCCAGACGACGATGAGAAAGACAAGTCACTGGACGACCAGGCTCAGCCCAGCGCATCGTTGACAAGAGACGCCTGGATGACGGCGCCGTCAGCCCTTGACGTTGACTACGTGAATCGCCCGAAGGAAAAGGCGCCGCCACCGAAGGAAGAGCCTGTTCGCTTGGTGCATGCCCGGGAAATCAACAAGGACTTCGCGGAGGTCGATATTGATAGCCCAGCGGCAGAGAGGAAGATCGACTACACTTTCGGTGATCGCGGATCTCAGTGGAGGATGATGAAGCTCAAGTCTGTCTACACCGTATCAGAACAGACTGGCCGCGCAGTGGACGACGTCGCCCTGGAGCGGTACGGCAACCTGCAAGACTTCGACGATGCTCGGGAGGAGGAGACGGAACTGAACCGGAAGAAACTCTACGGCGAGGGATACGAGGGCAAGGATCAACCTACGGGCGACCTGTACCGTGAGCGGCTGGAGAAGCACCAGCCAGCAGCGAAACGCGACGAAAGCTCGCCTGAGCCAGAGCAGGGTACCGTCATCCCCGAAAACGCGATGCAGCACACGCCCATGGACCAGACCACACTCAACAGGCTGCGCGCACAAATGGTCAAGGCCAAGCTGAGGAGAGCGCCTGACGCAGCCAAGCTCGAAGAGGAGTACAACCGGGCAGCGTCGAGCTTTGCAACCAACGGGCCTCAGTCGGTCATCATCGGTGTCCAGGAGAACAGGATGCTGGCCGGCAACCGCGGCGAAGTCAAGGCCATCGACACAAAGCGCGGGCGGGAAAGGGGCAACGTCGAGGAGAACCAGGACATGTCCATCGACGACATGGTCCGAGAGGAGCGGCGGACGCGAGGCCAGGCGGGAGGCGAGGGCATGCGCCTCGCGGAGCGCATCGCCAAGGACAGCAAGTTCGACGACGACCTGGAGTACCTGGACGAGAACGCCGACAAGCTCGCGAAGCGCGTGCACAAGTCCGAGATCAACCTCAAGAACGTCGCGGTGCACGAGTACCAGAAGATCACCAAGATCCTCGACAACTGCCCGCTGTGCCACCACGAAGACAAGGGCCAGCCGCCGCTGGCGCCGGTCATGTCGCTGGGCACGCGGGTGTTCCTGACGCTGCCGACGGAGCCCGAGGTCAGCGAGGGCGGAGCGGTGATCGTGCCGACGACGCACCGCAAGAACCTGCTGGAGTGCGACGACGACGAGTGGGAGGAGATCCGCAACTTCATGAAGTCCCTGACGCGGATGTATCACGAGAAGGGGCAGGACGTGATATTCTACGAGAACGCGGCGGCGCCGCAGCGGCACCTGCACGCGGCGATGATGGCGATGCCCATCCCGTACGAGGACGGGGCCATGGTGCCGGCGTACTTCAAGGAGGCCTTCCTCACGGCGGACGAGGAGTGGGCGCAGCACCGCAAGGTCATCGACACGGGGGCCATGGCGAAGGACGGGATGGGCCGGATGGCGTTCCGGCGGGCAATCGCCAAGGAGATGCCGTACTTTCACGTGTGGTTCACGCTGGACGGGGGGCTGGGGCACATCGTGGAGAACGCGGACAAGTGGCCGCGCGGAGACCTGTTCGCGCGCGAGGTCGTGGGCGGGATCATGGACGCCGGCCCGGACGTGATCAAGAAGCAGGGGCGGTGGAAGCGAGACGACGCACGGGTGGGCGGCTTCAAGAAGGGGTGGAGGAAGTTTGACTGGACGAGGGTGCTCGAGTCCTGAGCGAGCGAGCGAGCGCGCGGGTCGAGGCGTTCGTTACAAGAAGCGTCTCGTTTTCTTGAGACCGAGTTTTGACGAGCCCGGGCTTTGTATCTGTCCATGTCGACATCCAATGTCGAATATTGCTCGGCCAGAAAGTCGAAACATTCGCGCGACGGCGTTGAAATACATATGAGCTTGCTCCGCCTTGATGGAGGATCTCGTCAGTTGGCCAAGCGTGGCTCAGTCCGGACTTGCTCAAGTGATCTGCAGGGTTTCGTTTCGACGGCGCAACTCTCTCACCATAATACAGTGTGCGGCTCCCATTGACTGTGACTTTGCCCCCACAGACTGCACTATTTTGGAGGTTGACAGCCGGAACATGCCCTGGCATGGCGCTAGAGACGCAGTGTTTCCCCCCGCATGCGAAGACTGTGCAGCAACTGGGCGCACCAACTCTCCAAGCCGGGCCATGGTCGATGTCGGTGGCGCATTCCTTGGTACCGGTACTTCGGGCGGTGCAGGACGGAGGCGGACCAGAGTCGGAGTCCGAAGTACTGCACCACCTGCGCACCACCTCATGGAAGATCCATGGATGCCGTGACCGGGAAGCGCCCATGGCCCGCCCACTGTTTCTTCAGGCGAACACTTTCACTCTTCTCCCTCTTCCCTCCAAACTCTCCCACCGGCACCAGCATTATTATTACGGCAGGCCGATAACCGCCAGGGAGCACTCCTCGCGACGCTTACCAGGGAGACAGATTCCCACCGGATTCCTGACTGCAATCCTGCTCCAACACCGAAAGGAACTGATCCCGGCCTCCCGAGCGCAATCGCGGCATCCAGGACCAAAATCTCCGTGATAAGCCTCGAGTCAGCCACCAGCCGTCCGCCCAATCGACGATCATCGGCCCTGTAGCCTCATCCTTCTCCGGTCATTCGTCGTCATCGAGCGCACCAAGGCTCGACGACATTCCAAGGGAACCGATACCCTTGATTTCCATCGACAGCCGATCGCCGAGATCCCCTTCTCCTTCTCCAACATTCGAGTGCTCCTCGCAATCTTCAACCTTCATCATGTCCTGGGAACTCACTCGACGCCGCATCACCCGGACCGTCAACAGCAAGTACATCTACGGTCGCCTGGTACGCTCCTCCCTGCCTCGCCTCCCTGCCTCCGCACGACTGCCGTCGTTGCGATGACCCAGCCATGCCAAGTCCGAGTACTGACTGTTCCCGCCTCCAGCCTCTACTGCACACCATCATCCTGCTGATCGAGATGGCCTTCGTCGCGCGATTGACCGCGAGGTTCAACGCCTACTATGAGGCACGGCCACGTTCGTCTCCCTCGTCTTCCTCCCATGCGTCTCACGGCTAACTCGCCCTCTGCAGTCCTCACCATGATGGTGACCAACGCCATCCTCGGTGGCATCGCCGACACGACCGCCCAGACCATCACGATCCTCCGCGAGACGGCCGTCCGCAAGCCCGGCGGCGTCGGCAAGGACGACAGCATCGCCATCGAGATCCACGAGCTCGACAAGAAGAACCCCCTCATCGACCGCGAGCTCATCCCCGACTCCAAGGCCCTGCCGCCCCCCTTCGACTTCGAGCGCCTCACCCGCTTCATGGCCTACGGCTTCTGCATGGCCCCCCTCCAGTTCAAGTGGTTCAAGTTCCTCTCCACGGCCTTCCCCATGACCAAGGACAGCGCCTTCGGCCCCGCCATGAAGCGCGTGGCCATGGACCAGCTCGTCTTCTCCCCCTTCGGTATCGCCTGCTTCTTCACGGCCATGACCATCGCCGAGGGCGGCGGCCGCCGCGCCGTCTACCACAAGCTGCGCGACATGTACGTGCCGACGCTCAAGGCGAACTACGTCGTCTGGCCCGCCGTGCAGATCATCAACTTCAGGCTCATGCCCGTGCAGTTCCAGCTGGTGAGTGCCTCCCATTTCCCCCCGTCCCAGGGAAGCCGTCGCTGACATGTGATGCTGCGCAGCCCTTCGTTTCGACCATCGGTATCGCGTGGACCGCGTACCTGTCCCTCACGAACTCGGCCGAGGATGTCGACACCCGACCAAACAGGAACACCAACTCGGACATCCGCATCTAACGGGGGAGATGATACTACACGGACCCGTCCGCGACTTGCAACGGTGATTTGCTTATTATCGGGGCACGACACACGCCCCTCGAGACATGATTATTCGCTTCGGGAAGGTTACGCATTTTGGGGGCGTTGGCATGGTCCGTTCCTTATACTTCTTTCTGGGTTCGATACCGTGGTCAGGTGGGCGTTTGGAGTATGTGCAGCTTTTACCTTCTACAGGACGCGGCCTCTTAGAGGGGGCTCTGCCATGTCAATGATGTGATTTTGTCTCTTCCATCGCATTGGGATCGTGGTCAAGGCGTGGCGTGATGTGTGCGGGACGAGGAGCGCCTTTTACTACGTCTGCATCTGGAAGCAGGGCACGAGGATCCCATTTCGACCTTGGCCGAGGGCAAGGGGCCCATAGCTACGACGATGGTCGATGACTGCCGTGAAGACCCCGTTCCGCCGGCAGGAGACGGAACGGCCGGGCTGTCGTCGGGCCGGTCCGGGACTGAGACGCGAGAAACGACCTCGCGGGGGAGGGGCAGGCCGAGGGTATTCTAGGAATGCCATCCTGGGGAATCTTGGCGCATGGGAGTTTGGCGTCATGGTTTTCAAGGGGAGCTCTGTTGAGTATTGGACCGTCCGGTTGCTCGAGAGGAGGACTTGGAGGGGTGAATATGTTGGAAGGCTGCCTGAGGTTAAACACGGTGGACTCTACAGATGAGAACAGCGTCATGATTCAATGGGACTCGTGTGTATGTATTTTCTCCCAACATGGAGTTCCATGTGCCTTGATGTCATGATCGTTGCGTCCATGGTGGTGAGGATGGTGGGGGTCTTGGTGAGGCAGACGAAAAAGAACGACACTGGTCTGACCCCGCCAAAAAAACCGCATCCGCCTCAGCTGCATCACAGTGATGCAGGTGGTGCAGGCCGCCGGCGCAGGCTAGCAGCCCAGCTCTCTCCCACCCTGGCAATCACCCCACCAAGGACTGCCGCTGGGTGCTCCTGCCCGGGCTCTGCTGTTTTGGTACCCCTCCCTTCCTTCCGTCGTCCTTCCCGTTCGTTCTCAAGGTTCATCTGGAGCTGCGTTTTTTTTTCTGCCTCTTCACACATCTCTGCCTCCTTCATCTTCATCACAAATACCTCCATTTACCTCAGATCCTGGCATTTGGATACAATTCACCTTCAACCTTTCTCATTGCTTGATTCGATACCCCGCCATCGTGCCCCTCATTGCCCACCATGTCTCTCGCCAACAAGCTTTCCATCACCGATGTCGATCTCAACGGCAAGCGCGTCCTGATCAGGGTAGGTTTTACTCGTTCCCTGGAGCTGTCAATGGGCGCTGGATTGCTCGAGGAGCTTCCTCCTGTCTTCCGTGACCCCTCCATCGACAGCTCCGGAGCTTCCATACCTACTGCCGGTCCCAACAATCGCTAACACCCCGCCCAGGTCGACTTCAACGTCCCCCTTGACGCCGACAAGAAGGTCACCAACACCCAGCGCATCGCCGGCGCCATCCCCACCATTAAGCATGCCGTCGACAACGGTGCCAAGGCCGTCGTCCTCATGTCCCACCTCGGCCGCCCCGATGGCAAGGTCAACGCCAAGTACTCCCTCCAGCCCGTTGTCCCCGAGCTCGAGAAGCTGCTCGGCAAGCCCGTCCAGTTCGCCAGCGACTGCGTCGGCCCCGAGGTTGAGGCCATCGTCAACAAGGCCGAGGGTGGCCAGGTCGTTCTCCTCGAGAACCTGCGCTTCCACGCCGAGGAGGAGGGCTCCTCCAAGGACGCCGACGGCAACAAGGTCAAGGCCGACAAGGCCAAGGTCGAGGAGTTCCGCAAGGGCCTGACCGCCCTCGGTGACATCTACGTCAACGATGCCTTCGGCACCGCCCACCGCGCCCATTCCTCCATGGTCGGCGTCGACCTGCCCCAGAAGGCCGCCGGCTTCCTCATGAAGAAGGAGCTCGACTACTTCGCCAAGGCCCTCGAGAACCCCCAGCGCCCCTTCCTCGCCATCCTCGGCGGCGCCAAGGTCTCCGACAAGATCCAGCTCATCGACAACCTCCTCGACAAGGTCAACACCCTCATCATCTGCGGCGGCATGTCCTTCACCTTCAAGAAGACCCTCGAGGGCGTCGCCATCGGTAACTCCCTCTTCGACGAGGCCGGCTCCCAGACCGTCGGCAAGCTCATCGAGAAGGCCAAGGCCAACGGCGTCAAGGTCGTCCTGCCCGTCGACTACATCACCGCCGACAAGTTCGACAAGGATGCCAACACCGGCACTGCCACCGATGCCTCTGGCATTCCCGACGGCTGGATGGGTCTCGACTGCGGTCCCGAGTCCATCAAGCTCTACAAGGAGGCCATCGACGAGTCCAAGACCATCCTCTGGAACGGCCCCGCCGGTGTCTTCGAGTTCGAGAAGTTCGCCACCGGCACCAAGGCCACCCTCGACGCCGCCGTTGCTGGCTGCGAGGCCGGCAAGATCGTCATCATCGGCGGCGGTGACACCGCTACCGTTGCCGCCAAGTACGGCGTCGAGGACAAGCTCAGCCACGTCTCCACCGGCGGCGGTGCCTCCCTCGAGCTGCTCGAGGGCAAGGCCCTGCCCGGTGTTGTCGCCCTGTCGAGTAAGTAAACGGCGAGAAAGTCGCGTGGGTGCGCCAGGCACGAGCATGTCTGATGGAGAGATTCAAGGCCGGAAGGACACGAGCACGAGGTTGTAATGCTGGGATCAGGAAGCGGATGGGCGAGCCGTGTTTCCCGCCCGCGTAGAAAAACATCACCTACCAAAATGAAGATCAATGACACCATGCACCGCAACGAGCCCGTGTGAACCATGAAGTTGTTTCATTACCGATCACGTCTGCCATGCTGTCCCATATCTATGTTCCTTCTCGTGACGTGCCCGTCTCCTCGCGCCGTAGGCTCGCTCGTCAGCGGCGCGGACAATTGTATTTGCTGACCGGGATTCCTGGGCGGCTCTAGCGCCGCTTCGAGGCCTCGACCTTCTTCAGCTCCTCCCTGTTATGTGTCAGTCTGCGTATCCAGCATTGGGGGTTATATCCGTCGAAGGGCCGCGACGACGGAGATGTTTTGGAGGGGGGTGCCCGGGGGTATTACGCACTTCAGCTGCGCCGAGAAATCGTCGTTGGTGTCATCGTCGTCCCAGCTCTCCTCCCAAAGGTGCTCCGTGCCGCCGCTGCCACCGGCGGCTTCTGTCTCCTCCTCGGCCCAGTCTGCGATGCGCGTTAGCTGGTGTCCGGATGGTCGGGGCAGCCTCAGATAGGAAGGAGGCGAGGCAGAGGGCCCACGGGGCAGAGAACCGGTTGTCTCTCCCGCTGCCTCTGCCCTCGTGCCTTGGCCGCCTGTCTTCCTCCCGCCTTCCTGGGCGGAGGCCATCACGTACCGTCGACGGGGAAGTCCTCGAACTCGTCATCCTCGCCCAGCGCCGCGGCGGTGGCGGGCTTCTGGGTCTCCTCGGCCTTGGTCTGGTCCTGCGCGGGAGCCTTCTCCTGCGCCTTGTTGTCGGAGGATGCCATGGCGGGCGTTGGGGTGTGGCGGAAGGAGTCGGGAGGTGAGGGGCGTCAATCGCTCGGACGGGGGTGCTTTCGGCGATCGGTAGCGGAGGGCTGTGGTGCTTGGTTCGGGCGGCTGAGGTATTGGGTCCGGAGACTGGTCGTGTTGTGTGAAGAGATGGGTTTGATGGAGGGAGGTCGGCGGATGGGCGACAAAGGCAAGGCCAGGCTGATGAACAAGGACGCGGCTGCCGGGAAGCTTCCATGTGGGGCGGGATTTACACCCGGCAGCCTGTAAAAATACACTGTGCGAAATTGGCCAGGAGAAGATGCATTGCAGGTTTGAATGGAATCATTGTTGATCGATATTGATATTCTTACAAGGCTAGACCACCTCATGCTTGAAATCAGACCCGTCCATGCACCACCAGTTTGCCCATCATGCCGTTTCCATATGCGCCAAGTCCCAAAGCGCCCTACGAGCTGTCCATGGCGGTGTCTTCCTCCGCCTCCTCTTCCTCCTCCTCTTCATCGCCAGAATCGGCGACTTCGACCGTTTCCTGTCCGTCTCCCTCGACCTCTTCTTCTTCTTCCTCTTCCTCTTCTTCCTCCTCCTCGTCGGCAGCTGCTTCAACGCCTTCATCTTCAGCGGCCTCTTCCTCCTCCTCGTCCTCGCCCACTTCTGCCTCTTCTTCCGCCTCTTCGGCGTCGTCTGCGTCTTCGGCCATCTCAGTCTCGCCCTCGACGAGCTCAGTCTCCCCCTCGTGCTCCTCTGCCTCCGCATCCTCCTCCTCCTCAGGTTGCTCCTCCTCCTCGACATCCGAGCTGCTCTCGGCCGCTTCCGTAGCGCGGCGCGCAAGACCAGGGAACATCATCGATGGAGGCGGCTCCTCATCCCAGTCCTCAGGCACGTCGCTGAGGTCACTCTCGTCGTCCGCCGAGTCGTGAATGCTGCCCGCCGGGCTGGACGCCGCCGTCTCGTTGACCGTGACGTCGGCAGCCTCGTGCAGCGTCGTCTCCTCCTTCATCTCCGTGTCGCCGTCTTCGTCCTCGGTCTCTGCGCCGGCGCCGTTGGGCGTCTGGCTGCCGCGCTTGCCGCTGGACATGGACCGGCGGTTTCTTATGCCGCCGAGACCGATCTTGGGCGCCTCCAGGTTCTTGATGTACGCCTGTTCGGCCTTGCGAAGGATGTCTGGACGACGGAGCCCAGTGCGACGCCGCGGGGCGGCTTCGGTCTGCTTGTCGGCTCCTTCGCCGTTGGCCCCTGACTCCGCTCCGCTGGGAGGGTTGAGCAGGCTCGTGAGCGAGCTCTGCGGCTTGAGCTCCGCGTTGCTGTCTGCCTGCGCCTTGTCTGACTTGCTCTGTTCAATAACCTCGGCAGGCGGCGGCCCTGGTAACGTGGGTCCAATGTCCTGGTATATCGTGGCGTAGCAGTCGACAATTAGGTCGTCGATGGTGCCAGCCTTCATTAGACCGCCGTTGAGCCTCTTTAGCTCGATAGACTCCTTCATGCCCTGGAGCGCTGGTAGGTCCAGAGTGCCATCACCAGCCCAGCTAGAGATGCGATCGGCCATGATCTCGAACTCCTCCGGCGACACCGACTTGAAATTGTCTTCCAGGCTCGGCTGGATCTGATGTGCCTGGCGGATGAGACGAAGATATGCCGCGACGCACGTCTGCCAGAGGTCGTTAAAGTGGTAGAACTCGGCACTCTTCTTGCGAATGCGGCGCATCATTGCCTCCAGGTTGCTGCGGTCCCTCATGACGACGAGAATCTTCACCATGAACCGGACGTACTGTTCCGTGAAGACGTGGTGCCGGCCCGGACGTTCGGCGTCGCACTTCCAGACGTTCATCACCATGGTCTTGGTGAACATGGACTCGCGCAACACATTAAACGCTGCCTTGGCCTGCACGTAGTCGGAGGACGACTGAGAGCGGTCGTCGAACAACAGTCTCGCGTGACGCACGATCATGCGATGCTGCCAGTTGGACTTGTCCTTGTCGCGCAGGTGTCTCAAGCTCTTGATGACATACTCCTCCCAGTCGTCCATGTCATCCATGGTGGCTTCGTCGCCCTGTTCTGTGCCAAACGGTTGCCGAGACAGAATGGTCGCGCCTTCTTGCGGCCGCAAGTCCGATCGGGAGACGAGCTTGTGCACGATGGAAAGGATCTTGTAGTGCGGCTCCAGGATCGGCTCGCTGCTCTTGGACTTTCGCGCCTCTGAGGCAACTTTGATAGAGTGCTCCAGGGCGGCGACGAGAGCCTCAATCGACGGCTTGGTTGCCCGGTCCTTCTCTCCGAGATCAGCGTCAGGAACCTGGTACATTTTCCACAGACACTTTGACACCATGAAGGGATTTCTAGAGGGATGTTAGTGCTGGCGTACTCGTATCAGTCGAAAGTCTCGGCTTACCTCCAATCCTGGGGCTTCCTCTTCATCGCCCTTCGGAACAAACCCGCGGAGAACTTCCAGACTTTGAAGTCTGACATTTCACTATGCAGGGTTCGCTGGAACGTGCCGCTACCCATATTCTCGATGAAGAAACGCTCGTGATCGGCGTGCTTGAAAGGCTCCATGGCAAAAGGCTCGCGGCTTGAGGAGTAGAGCCGACTGGCGAAGTTGTGGTACAGATCGTGTAAAGAATCTCCATCCTCGGACTGCGTGTCGGCGCCGAGGGACTGGGAGAGTGCGACGGTGTGGCAGTGGATCGAGTTCCGCTGATACTTGACGAGCTCGGCGCGCTCCTTGTTCATCTTGTCCGCTGACCAGACGACAGCGTCTTCAACTTCATAGTCGAAGCATTCGGCCAGGCGGAACCACACCTCCCAGTTGTTGGGAGTGAACTGGAGCTGATGCCGCAAGAAGGTTGCGCCCAGTCGCAAGTCGTCCATGGCGCCAGGGGTTTGGCGCTTGCTCAGGTCGACCAGCTTGTACTTGCTGAGGGCAATGTAGCCCAACAGGAAGAACCAGCCATGCTTGGCGAGCGCCGTCTCGGGGGCATTGACAGAGACTGTGTCGAGATCGACGTTACCCCTGAGTGCCTGGTACAATCGTAAGGGGTGGATGGGTCTCTTGAAGAACTCGTTGAAGTTCCTCAAATTATGTACCATCTGAGGAGTTGACCGCACGGGGCCGATAGCGCCCTGCATATGCTCGATAGAGGTTTTGAGGTCCGATTTGAGCAAGTCCTTGATGGGCATGCGGTGGGCCAAGCCGGTGATCTTCTCTGCCAGCTGCATGGTGTTGCGACGCTCGAGCTTCTCTGGCGGGCAGCCGTGATCCTGGACCTCCCAGATGCCAACGCCAAGCTTGAGGCCGTGCAGGTCATATAGAACCTGCCCGAGGTAGTCTTCCCAGTTCTCAATGTTCTTCAACTTTAGGAGCTCGACCCGCATCATCTTCAAGAAAATCTTGTTCGACACCCTGCAGCTCTTCCGCAAGCCGAGCACCTGATGAGCACACGCGAGGTAGTCGGCGAGATCATTCTCCTCCTTCGGGAAGACGTCGGCTACCTGGGTGGCACTGGCCCTGAGAATGGTGTATTGGAGACACCAGGCACGAACCTGAAGCTCTCGGAGTTTGTTCGAGTATTGCTGAAACGTCGAGCTGCCGGACGGGGACGGTGTTATGCCAATCCTGATCTCGTCATCGACGACTGCGGCCATGTGCAGCATGGAGTTGAGTTTGGCGACGGCCGCGGCCGAGGACTTCAGATGCTCTTCGTCGACGATGTCGTATGAGGAAGTATCGTTGAGGGCCATTGACAAGGCGTGGATGAGGAGCTCATCCAGGGACTTAAGCATTCTCAACAGCAGAGCGAGCCTCGTGTCGCTTGGGGTCTTGAGATATTGCTCGCTCTCCAGGTCGTTGACAATCATTTCGATAGCCCGCAGCTGGCACGAGAATTCTTTTGTGCCATACTTGATGGCCGAGTATGCGTCGCTCAGTCGTGTCCACAAGAAGAGCCGTAGCTCGGTGCTGGTACTCTTGACGAACTTCCAGAGATCCTGCAACCCCTGGCTAGCACAGTCCTTGATAGATCGCTTGTTTGCGTCGGCTGGTGGTGTGCTGCCATTCTCGGACCGGTCCGGAGACGGGGTCGTGTCAGGCACATAGACGGATTCTGGATTCAGGACTGGCTCGAGATTATCGATGACAGCCACCGGATCGCTGATGTCGTTTTGGAATAAGCCCAGGAAGAAATCCATCGTCGTCAGCTTGGATATCTCCTTGTCAGCGGCCGTCGCCGATATTTCAGGAAGAACGGCGTTGTTCTGCAGGCGAATATCGCTTCCTTCATCTTGCGCGAGAACATCCCGAAGGCTGGTCCAGCACTGCAAGATGTATTCCCGCGATGCGTTCTCGGTAAGTGTCGCCGAGAACACAGCCGCCCAGAGAAACCTTGACTTGAGCTGGGATGTATCCTGCTGCCCTGAACGCAGAGCTTCTGATGCGAAGTCCAGCCACCGACCTAAACGGCCCCTAGCTTCAACACGGATGCTGTAGTCAACAGCACTGCTTGGATTCGTGATCCTTTCGTAAATGTCGAGGTGGAGTTCGAACAGCATCTGGATGACGAGACTGAGAGTTCGCACATCGTCCTCGGCGTCTCCGGCTTGTAAGTCCGACTGGTACTGGTAGCTTGCGGCTTGCAAGATGTCCTGGTCGAAGCGGCTGACGATTTGCACGACGGATGTTTTCATCTCCGCCGACCAGGTGAAATCAAGGTAGCTCGGGGCGATAGCCTTGACCCATTCCCAGGCGACCTGCCCGACAGTGAACCACCCATCGTTTATTCTTCTGGCGAACGCGGTGGTACCGGATGTCTCGACGAAGGCAGGACACGGTGCTTTGGCGTGCGAGCTTCCCTTGGCATGCTCGAGAAAGGCTGACATGCCCAGAGTGTTCTTCTCCTTCTTGTTGATGAGGATCTTGGCGTTGTCGGCGTTGAAAGTCAAGATGGTGTTGCGCAAGTCTCTGGCGGCCTCGGCAGTGAATTTGGAAGGGCGATCTTCGCTCTCGCACGACTCAAGGACCTCGGTCAAGGATTTGAATGCGCCCTGGTCGGTGCAGCCCAGGTTCTCCAGGGCGTCCTTGGTCATCTGGAAGAGCGCTCGATCGGCGGCTTGAAGCTCGGCAATCTTGTTGGCAAACTGGGCAGTCGGGTCCACGATCTCGTCCACGGCGTTGGTATCGCGTCGACGGATGCGTTTGCTCCGTTTCTCTCCCAGAGTCTCGTCGTCGCCTGCTTCCCCAAGCCCGGCTGTAGACTGCGATCGCTTTCGGGTCACAATAGACTCGCTTCGGCCTTTGCGGAGCGATTCCGCGGACTTCTTGCCGTCCTCTGCTGATGTATCCTGCGCTTTCCCATCGTCCTCGGCTTGTGTGTCAGGCCGTGGAGATGTCTTGGCTTCCTCGGCATGCGCCGTTTCGTTGAGTTGCCTGGCGATGGCTTCTGCCGTGTCTGTCCCGTCGTCCTGGTGGTCTGAGTCGGGGAACTCAATCACAACCGGCCGTCCAGCTGAACCACTCTCCGTGAGGAACTGAACCAGCGCATTTCCGAGATCCGACCATGAAGCCGTGGCGCATTTGATGACGAGACGCGTCCCGGTGACTTCCTCGACCGATGTGCGGTATCCTTCCAAGCTCTGGAGAGGGTCCGGGAGGAACGGGATCGGGTCAAGATGGCGTTTGATGATGGCGGGCATCTCCTTTTTGATCCAAGGGCGGAGGACAGGGTGTGTGAGGGACAAGTCATCCGCTAAGACCTTGAGGTGCCCCTTCAGCTCTTCACCCGCGAGGCCCTCGGCGAGGGAAGGAGGGTCGACATCCTCCACGGCAGGGTCATCGTCGAGCTCGATGGCAGCCTCCAAACAGTATCTCCTGACTCTTCCGCTCCTCAGAAAGGAGGCTATTCGTGCAGTGCGGCGCCAGAGTTCGGCATCGGCAGGATCGCGATCAAGGGCAGCATTGAAGTCGATCAGGGCGTCGCGGGCTTCGTTCAATACGCTTTCCCGGTTGTACAGCTCGTCCTCGTCGGCAGCTTGTTTCCGGCTCGCATGTCGAATGCGGTCCAATATGAACTGTCCGTGATTCTTGTGCGCAAGGAAGAGGGCTTGGGGCAGGCTGCTGTCGGCATTGTCGACGTCTCCCCCGGAAACATCGAGGCCAGCAGTGAATGATGCGCCGAGGGCTAATTGGTCCGGTCTTTCGGCTCTCTCGTACTCGGTCGCGGCTTCGGGGTACGTGAAGATTTCGGATTTAAAGAGGTCATCGTAAGCGTCGGCAGCTTCGTCGAAGAATCTCGGGCCTTGGGCATGAAGCTTCAGGGCAGTCTGGAAGCGTTTGAGAGCTTCGTCGATCTGGGACAGTTAGAAAGACGCAGCAGCAGTGAGGACTCGAGGGTCTTACATGAAGCTGCCGAGTGGTATCGACCTCATCCTCGAAGCTCTCCTCTGGCTCGAGGTTGATTGCTTGAAAGGCGGGCTGGCAAGCAGATGGTCAGTTTTGGTTGTCTCGAGGTCGCAAGACGGACTGGACGGAACAAGTCGCGACGAACCATGGTTCCAGCGCCGGAGCAGCAAGCTTCGATTAAAGCTGCATCAGGGTCCCTTCATGAGGGTGAGGGGTTTCCTCAATTAGACGGCTAATAGTATGGGAGGATTTCGACAGGACCAAGGCGAGGAAGGGAATGGATGGCTGCTCAGGTCCATAAAGTTGGAGATGCGCGTAAACGAGCTTTGGAGACGCGACCAATTCAACTTTCCGGACGAGGCTGATCCGGTAGATGTGGCGCCAGTGGCTAGTGGAAGCGCGCCCCACGAGGCTGACGTGTCAGTGAAGAGAACACTTGTGAAGGAAAGTGCGTCAGGTGGGTCCGTGCGGGAAGCTGCAGCTTGGTCTGACGCCGCCAAATGAGCAGCTTCCGTTATCCTTGTTGTTGTCTACTTCCAGCGACCTAATTCAGGCCTCGAGTTTACAACACCATCGTGCACTTCTTTGTCCTTGCCTTCCATATGAGCGGCGGCGCATCGGCCATTCCTTGGATTGGAGGCTTCACATTGCGCATCGAGAAACCCGCGCGGGTCACACTTCGTCCGCGCAGCGACTAGGCCGAGACCGAGACACTCTCTCTGCCCGCGGCGAGCATATCGCTGACCCCGAATATCACAATGGTCGCACCCGCGGTCCCCGAGTATGTCTCCGACGCCCGCGCGCTCAGATTCTGGCGGGGCTTGATGCTAATACTTGCTGAAGGATCACCGAGGAGGTCATCCACGATTCAATTGACGCCCGAACCGACTCACTGATCTCGTTGCGCGAACTCGGCCCACCCGACCTCGTCCACCTCCTGAAGCAGGCCAAAGGCGGTCAGGGCAAGCAGGTACGCCATTCCCAGGTCTACCGCCCTTCCAAGACTACAACAACATGCTGACCTCCTGTTGCCTCAGATCGGAGTCTACCACCATGTCACCGGTGTCGATGCATCCTCGTCCGCCAGCCTGGCTGCCTACATCAACACCCTTACCTACCGAGAGCATACCCCCTCAGCACAAACCAAGATAGTCGAGGGTTTGTACTGGTGAGTGCCCTGATGGACTGGCCCTTGGCTCGCGACGGCTTACCAACAGTTTCCAGCTGCTACAATGCCTTCTCGCGCCTCGACATGCGCGTCCATGTCACCATCCCCGGATCAGTCGAAGCATACTGCGTGGACGAGCGAGGCGAGAAGCGCAAGGCCACCGACGAGCTGTGGCTCGAGACATATCTCTGCAGTGTCCTGCGTGCCTACTCGTACGCCGATGATGGCAGCGGTGAAACCATCCGCAAGATTATGGGCGTGCGCCGTTTCAACCCCGTCACCAACACGGAGACCGAGCACCGCTTCCTCAATGCCGCCGAGCAGCTCTTCTTCCGAGGTCGGTAACTCCATCGTCATCTTCTTCGCGGTAATCGAACCCATTGCTGACTGGTGCAGGCTGGCAACTCGGCTCCGACTCGGTCGTCCAAGTCCCCAACAACGTATCGAACCACCTGACCTCCGGTCTCCTCAAGTACCTCGAGACAACCGGCCGTTACGCCTCTGGCATCAACCTCTTCGAGAAGCTCCGAACCCAAAATGTCGAGGTCTCCTCTCTCCTTGCCAAGGTCCTCTTCATGGCCGATGAGGAGGTTCAGGGCGTGAGGATTCTGCATCAGGCGCTGAAGGAGTCGCCGATGGACTACGTGATGCTCGACACACAGGCCGAGTTTCTCCTGAAGAAGGCAATGTCGCCGCTGGCGACTCCGGAGCAAAAGGACGAGCGCCTCCGCATGGCTCTTGGTTGCGCCGACCGCAGCACCATTGCCGCTCCTAGCGAATTCGGCACGTGGTCTCGCCTTGCCCAGGTCTACGTCGCCATGGAGGACTGGGAGAATGCCCTGACCATCCTCAACTCATGCCCCATGTTCACCTACCAGGACAAGGATGCCCCCGCGATGCCGGAGCCGAAGGACGTCTTCCTTCCCACTCTCCCCGAGACAAGACTCCAGGAGATTGACAGCGAGAACGAGGGCAGATACTCCGAGCAGGTCGACCCCAGCCTCCTGAACCTGCGCGCCGCCATGTACAGGGGCACATTCAAGCAGGCCTACGCCATTCTCACCGAGATGGCCCAGAAGATCGGCTGGGACCAGCTGCTTAAGATCCGAAGCACCGTCTTCGTCATGGAAGACGAGTACCGGACGGAGAAGCAGGAGGCCACGCAGACCACGCCATCACAACGCAACCCCAGTACTGACGGGCTCCGAGGCACGCCAGACCCTACCACCAACGGCGATGAGTCGGAGGCTGAGGAGACCGGCGAGTCCGCCCAAGCAGATTCAGAGACGCCCAACGGCGATGCCGAGGAGACGACCACAGTCGAGAAGCCGAGTCACGCAATAGACCCCGGCGAGGTCAAGGCGGACCCTGAAGGAGTGAGTGCTGGTTTTTTGAGGAAACATGTTCCAGACACTGATGCCTTCCTGCAGCCCCAGAACGACGATCACCTGTCGAAGCTGAACAACAAGAGGTTGTGTGAGCGCTGGCTCGACAGTTTGTTCATGGTTCTCTATGAAGACCTGAGAGTGTACACCATCTGGCGAACCCAGATGGCGCAGTTCAAGGCGCAGTCGATGCAGTACCGCAAGTCCGCCGAGGAGTGGGAGATCCTGGGCTCCCTCGCCGAGCGCCTGCAGCACACGGACGAAGCCAGCGAGGCGTACCGGGCTTGTCTCGCGGCTCGGTTCAGCCCCAAGGCCGTGTCGGGCATTCTTCGCGTCTTCCAGACGCGCAAGGACACGCGCGAGACGGTCTCCGCGATCATCCGCCTGGTCACCTGGCAATACAGGTGGTACTCCGAGTTCTCGCCGGAACTGCTGCACGTCATCCGGACCCTGATCGAGAACGAGGGCGCCGTCAAGGTCAGGAGCATCATCCAGGCCACCAGCATGCCGCAGCCTGTACTGGACCTCACGCACCACTACGCCGCCCTCTGCGCCACCTTCCGCAGCAGCGGCACCGATGGCTGAGTGCCTGCTTTTCTTTGGTAGACGGGGCTATATGGAAGGAACTGTATCTGGGAGGCATTTGGCTTGTGGCGGATTCCAGACGTGCGTTCGGTGGCCCTTGTGCCGTGGCGGGAGTTGTCCAATGATCCATGTACATTGTTTTAAGTAGATCATGAAGCCATCGCAGGCATCTCGATGTGGCGGCGCAAGATACACTCTGCTTATCCTTCTGCTCTGTTGGTGATGTAAATCGGCAATGGACCTCGGCTTGTGGCTGCTTCGTCCTTTTCGGTGACGAGATTGCATTACCGCAATCGTGGTTTGGTCGGCGGAATTGGGGGGCTTCGATGAGGTCGACGAGACACGCCATATGTCACCATCTCCAGCCCAGTTGAGGAGACCGGAAGTACAGGCTGGGCTGTCCTCCCGACTGCCAGGTCAAGGGAGAAATATCACGCCCACATGAGAGGCTCAAGGGACCTGACAGCACATGCACGTTCGGCTCGAACCGTGGGAAAGCCTCCCGATTCGGCCGTCAGTGTAGCTGTCATCTGTCAGCTCAACTCATTGCTAGCACGGCCTGTCCAGTCGACTTCTCTCCGGCGGCCCGTGGAGCAAGCAGGTCTTCGGAGTGGTTGCGTCTCGACAATTCATTTGGAGACAAGACTCCTATTTTGACCTCGACGCTATCCGCTAGACCACACTTCTTCCGGAAGACGCGGGCGCGCGCAAACCATAGAGTTCGCGATCGTGATATCATACTTGACGTCAGCTCTCAATGAGCTGAAAACAGGAATTCGAGGGGTAAATTGCGTGCGATGCGCCATTGAAAAGGGGGCGGTCGTGCGGTCACGGGGTTCTCGAGATATCGTCTCTCTGCCTCATACTACACACAGATTTCCAAGTACCTACAGTAGAAGCAAACCAATTCACAATGAACCGCAACGAAGACTACGACGAGATCACTCAGCAGGGCGAGGGAGAGTACGACCAGGGCAGGACCGGCGGCCTCGGACGGCAGCAGGGGCTGCAGGGCGACGACACCTCCGGCGGGCGCTCCAAGCAGAGCAAGTTCCCCGGCGGCTCCGATGACACCTATGGGCAGCAAGGAGACACCTATGGGCAGCAGGGAGACGACGCGAGTTTCGGGGACAGCTGGAACAAGAGCAAGCCTCAGGGCCAGAGCGGCGACAGCGGCCGGGGCCGGTAAGTGCACGCGTCTCTCTCTCTCGCGGGAATCACGACTGAGACCTCTCCAGCCAGGAACGTGGTGGCGGCCAGGACTACGACCCGACCGAGCGCACCGGTCAGTACGAGGAGGACGACTCTGTTGGCCGCCAGGGACAGAAGTCCGGCCTCCTCCAGGGCCAGGACTCGTCCAGCCGCAGGCAGCAGCAGGGCTTCGGGCAGGGCGAGAACTACCAGGACGACCCCTCGCAGCAGGAGGGGGGCTTCGGTGGATCTGAGAACATGCCGAAGAGGGGCGAGGGGGGCGAGTATGGCGGTTTCAAGGAGTACTGAGTGTTGATGTGATAGGTGTGGCACGATGTGGTGACGAGGTGACGGCGATGGGTGGTTCTCTTGAAGTTAAAAGTCTGGGGGCTTGTGTTCCTGTGCCAGGTTGTTTCTCGATTGCAGGGCGATATTCCAGATTGTCGAAATGAGATTTAATGGATGTCGACATGACCCTGCCAACCTGCGTATGTTCGCCTGGGCTATAGAGATACCCTCATTCCGTCACTGAATAATCATGGCACATGTCCTGCCATGCTAAAGGCAAAGACATGTCCAATATCTTTAATATATAGCGTGAGCAGGGTCAAGAAGAGCTGTCACGGAGGTCACCACCACACGAAACTCCACGTTGAGCCACGCACAGTAACTCAGCGAGGGTTGGTTCGCGTTGGATTAAGCTGACCCTGCCTGGGCCGGGGAAGTTGTTTAAACCACGTGCGTAATGCACTCCAAAGAGTCCCCTTGGATGTTCGGCATACTGTCAAACATGTGGTGAAATCGACGCCTCGTGGCGACACCCCGAACTGATCTAGACTTCCAAACCAGCCAGCCATGAGGATGTGGACATTGAATCCAGAAGTTTCAGGCCAACGCCCAAATCAGCCCCAATGCGACCTCCGCCGTCACGATCGATGCCACGCACGTGGCAGTCCATGCATAGTCGTCTGCCATGTGTCGACGGCCGGTCCGGTTATAAGTACCATAGCCATCAACCCCTGGTGACCCTTCGATGTGTGTAGTGTCTGTCAGCCTTCACCGCCCATATCCCCATCTAATCACTCGACGAGATGCGTCCCTCCGTCCTCCTCATCGCCCTCGCGGCCGTGGTCTCGGCCATCCCCGCCGCCGACCCCGTTGCCGACGCCGACGCCCTTGCCGCCCCCGTCATGCTCGACGCCTCTCCCGAGGAGCCCGTCGAGAAGAGCCAGGAAGAGATCCGCGAGAGGCTCAAGGGATGGGGCCAAAGGCAGGGCGGCATGGCCCTCAAGAACGGCTACACCGTCACCGGCTCCCAGAAGCACCCCAACAAGGCGCCCATGTCCTACAGCCGCGACAAGAACTACAAGGCGAAGTGGAGGAAGCTCGGAAAGTACAGGAATAGGCCCTTCGAGGAGTCGGGCATCCCGTACAAGAAGCCCGAGCAGACCAAGCGCGAGAGGTGCCACGAGCGATGCAAGGCCATCACCGGCATCTGGCCGTTCACCATGTGGTGCAGTACGTGGTCACTGGTACCCCGTCGAGGTTTTCGTGTTCATTCTGACGTTTCATCTTCACAGAGCTTTGCAAGGCTATCTACACGGAGTAATCCGACACGTGTCGGGGGGTTATCACAGAGGGGATCAGCGGTCGGTCACGGTGTCAGGGGCTGTCGTGTCGCATGGTCAAGAACGACTATATAGTAATTTAGCCTCTTCGAGGGGTCTCAAGACATGAGCTTGTACCGACTCAAAAGCTCTCGTTGCATAGACATCCAGCTCAAGTACGTGAAACTGTTCCCGCGTGTTCGCTCCTTGGGTCAGTCAATCGACCTCCACGGCAGAGCCAATGACTCTGGTTGCTTCAAGATCCCTCTTGTATTCTGAGATCTTGTCCTCCATTGCACGAATGCAGTCCTTCCCCAGAATCATTCGAAGATAGTCGTGACCTTCGACCACGGCCTTGAGGATCTCGTTGGCAGCTTTGTCGGGGTCTCCGATGGTGCCCTGGGGGCTGGAAGAGAGGCCCTTTGACAAGGAAACCATCATCTCGAGCGGAGTGCCCTTGTATGGCTCGCTGAACCCGAGGCCGCCGGCATACTGCCGCGGGAAGATCAGGCGGCTCGTGAAGGCGGTGCGGAACAATCCCGGGCACACGATGAGGACCTTGATGCCCAGCTTGCCAGCTTCGTGGTAGAGGGACTCGTGCATGGCCTCGATGGCATACTTGCTGGCGGAGTAAATTCCCCGGCCAGGACGAGCGATGAATCTGAAGCCGCCGTCGTCAGTTGTGCTTCAGTGAAAACAGGCGGGAACGTGACCAGACAGTTAAATCAAGGAGACAAATTGACCTACCCTGCGCCGCTGCTGATAAGTACGATGTGACCGGATCCCTTTGCGCGCATGGCAGGGAGACATGCTCGAACCGCGCGGAGAGGTCCGTAGAAGTTGACCTCAAGCTGCTCACGCACCTCTTCCTCACTATGCATCGTGAGTAGGAACACTCAGCAGTTCGCACAAGTAGGGGTCCTCCAACCTGGTGTCTTCGACGCCGCCGATGAAAGCATAGCCAGCACTGTTTACCAGAACATCGATCTCGTACTGGCGGGACAAGCTTGCAAACTGATCGTGGGCATCTTTCTGCGCGGGGTCCAGGGCCACCCAGATGCCGCCCTCGGCAGAGAACTGAGGGTTGGATTCTTCTGCCTTTTCAATGTCGCGCGTTGTGGCAATAACTGTATTGCCAGCGTCGAGGGCTGCTCGGGCCACGGACTTGCCGAAGCCCGACGAGGCGCCGGTGACCAGCCAGTTGGAGGTGCTTTTTGTTGCCATGGTTCTCGTCCTCTATAGGAAAGCTGATTATGTCCTCGACACCGAGAAAGATTGGCCTTTCTACTTATATCAATTCCCAACGGGGAGAATGAACGGAGTTTGGGCCTTTAAGGCCGTACACTAAAACCGTTGTACGTTGGTGCGTGAGACAAGGGGGATTAGAGTGTCGGGGCTTACGCGTATCCAGCAGGTCTCGGCAGTAGTAATACAATTATAACTACTCGGTCTGGCGTTAAAAGACAACTAAACTCCAGCCCCTTATCTCCCTAAGGGGCCTCCCTCGCTATATATACATAGATATAACTGGTACTAACTACTAACTTACCCGATATCGCTCCCTGCCGTAGTTATTGCCGTTGGTCCTGGTATAGAGGCATAGTAGTTGTCGCGATGCATTGGCATTGAGTGACGTGTGGCAACTTGGCCATCATCCGACGCAGATGAATGACGATGAACCTCTGGAAGCAGAAAGATCAACATTAGATCAGTGTGGTGGTATGCTGACACCTTGGCAAACTTTCACAACGACCTCTCTTGCTTTGGGTTGTAAGACATTCGAACGATTCAAGACCACCGTATTGAGTATTCGGGCATTCTCCATGTGTTTCGGGCTGAAGAACCTGAACTAGATCCAATCAACCTAGGTCATGACGGCGGCAATATTAACTGACTGCGAGTTCTGAACATGCACGGAGAGGGCTGGTCTAGAGAGTTGATTTGCATTGAGTTGAGAAAGCACTCAAACTGAGATATAGTTGCATCGAGTCCATTGTACATCGTCATCATAAAAAAGCAAAAACAAAAAAGTAAGAGCCCCGGTCGAACCGGGACCCTTCCTCTATGCCCTCCCTTTTTGGGAGCGCGGGCTTGCAAGGCGATAGAGCCTATTTACTTTAGCTGGCCTTCTAACCAGGGCGCCGCCCCTCTCGGCCAGTCACATGCTGGCGGGCGAAAGGCATTCGAAAATTGCAGCCTTTTGAAGAAAGGAAGGCGCGGGGTGTGACGCGTTGTGCCACGATGGGGGGAACTTTGCGCGTTGCGGCGGCAGGTGGTCGCCCCTGAGGAAGCCCGTGATTACCACCCCGCCAGCGTGTTTCCCTCGCCCATCTGCCTCAGCACCATGAACTTTGGAGGTCTTTGGAAGAACCAAACATGTGCTTGCGACAACTCAACGGCCACTCCGAAGAGATGGTTATTGCCACAGAATACGCAGACGCCTGGAAGATGCACGAGCCTGCGAAGCAACAGTCTCACTTGGGTACATTCACTGCTGGAGCATGACCACGTCCATCCCGGAGCTCATAATTCCCCCTCAACCAGCTGACCAACATCAGGTTCATTGAATAAACTTTGACGGATTGTATTTCCACCTCACCCGGGGTATGGCGAGGTCACAGCTTGTTGCTGAGAAGATCAAAGTCTCTGCGAACAGGGAAAGACATAGTCTGTTTGCTATACCAGCCCAACAGGACGAAAAGTCTTTTCTGAAGTCCAAGGCCCAATCATGACTTGTTCCAATACTTCTCCATCATTTCCTTGGCCGACAAGGGCTTAATGTCCGGGAACAGATCGTTCAACGCCTCTACTCTCTCGACCCTGGCCTGCCCTGTCGCCATCCACAGTTCAAATATAGCCAGGAACGGCAGGAGGCGCTCCTTGGGGAATTTCCCATAGCTCTTCTTATGGCCCGGAAGCTCCGTGACTTGCAATGCCTGCAGCTTCTCGACACCGTCGTACACGACATCGAACTTACACCCCTTGGCCTGCTCCGCCAGCGCGACGAGTTCGTTGAAGGTCAACTCGTCGCCCACAATGCGAAGCTCCCGCGGCCACTCGTCGAGATCCAGGGCCGCAACGACGAATCGGGCAACATCGAAGGTGTACGTGAACGTCAGGGGGTTGTTGCCGTCGCCAGGAATGGCCGCGGCGTTGTTTTCCATGTCCAGTACCAGAACGGAATGGGGAAGGTAGGATTTGAGGGACGAAGGTGCGAAATATTCGAGGAAAGTACCGTTGTGGACAACCGCCCACTCAAGAGAAGTGACCTCCAGGGTTTCGAGGGATAGGAAGTAGTCCTTCAGAGGAGGGAGAATAGAAACAGCACTGTTGTGGTTAGTGGATTGGAGTCTTAAGACGAACTGAAACGGCATACTCTTTGGGATACGCCGTAGCGAACGAACTTGGAATGAATCGCTTAGTGGTCTTGGATGCCTCGGCCGCTTTGATGAGGTTGAGCTGTGAGATCTTGAGCGACGATCCGTTGATGCCGAAAGTGGTGATGACTGTGTGGATATCGTGGGCTTCCAACAATGCTGCCAGGGACTCTACGTCACTGTAGTCGGCTTGAACGACCGGGAGAGGGAGTTCGGCCGAGTCACCGGCATTCTACTCGAGTTGTTAGAAACTCTCCCTTAGATAGCTATCAGGTGCTTTACCTTGCGTGATAGAACGATAGCGTTGTGCTTTGACTGAGCCGCCAGGACGTCCACGAGAGCGCGGCCGACGGCACCGGTCCCACCAGCAATTGCGACGTTCACCATGATGGTTACCAAGAGGCGTTCAGAGGTAAAATAGGATTGAGATGAAGTCGTATCACGCCAGCATTCGATATTGTGTGTGTTTGGCCATGGTTACTGTTTTAAACTGCTCATCTCCGGCGTTAACGGCCTTTAAGAATCATGCGTAGTCGCCGAGAATGTGGGTAATTCAGGCACTCCCGTCGGCTATCTCGGCAGTCTAGCATAGCCGTGTCGTTCGAGATGTACTAAACATAGCTTAACAGCCCATTTTCGGGGAGATCAAGGCGGCAATCGGGGAGATCGCTCCACCTAACCTTGCCGGGAAAACTGTTCTGCTGTCTCAGACGACGGTCGGATGCTAGCGGGCGATGATTAATTAACACCTTCGGCCCTTTAAAAGGAACGAACGAAGGAAGAAAGGACGGCAAGGGGCTTAGTGGTTTGATGAGGAGCTTTGCACGTTGTAGCCTTGCTGGTGGTAGACTCTGAGGAAGTCCCTGAGGAACACGCCTTACCAACACAGGGACTCACCAAGCTGTAGCGCTCAGGCTCTGTTGTCGCAACATGCGGAAGGTCATGTGTTTCTGTAACTTGAGATATGATTAACAGCTCTATCATCTAGAGAAGACGCACAAGCAGTGTCATCCGTCGGCTGACTGGTGGTGAACCGGAGTGACGCACTGTGGCACGATCTAAAAGGTATAACAGGAAATCAGCTTTTCTCTGGATTATTTTAAGGAGGCAATTATTTACCCATCCAGCTGGCCTCAGCTGGATTATCTTTTACTGGTTGGTCAACTACGCTTTCACC
Organism: Furcasterigmium furcatum; assembly: GCA_001599815.1. Classification (NCBI taxonomy): domain Eukaryota; kingdom Fungi; phylum Ascomycota; class Sordariomycetes; order Glomerellales; family Plectosphaerellaceae; genus Furcasterigmium; species Furcasterigmium furcatum. Next base: position 2,547,410 of record BCIA01000004.1, read on the forward strand.
TGATCAGCTGCGACGCAGCGCATCAGGAGCCACGGAGCCCATCAGGGACTTCCTGTGGACAGGACCAGCCTCTTCCTTGTGGCTAATTCAGTCGACTTTTTTTCTTCTTTGTTTTCATGTCCTCGCCAATGAAACAACAACTCTTATGAGACGCCATAACTTATCTGCTTGTAAACTACGCTGTCGCGAGATTCTCGACTCGTATAAAAGAGAGCTCCTGGTCAGGGTGCCTTGAATACCTGCTACCCTGTTCCTGCGCTGTGACCGTCGGTAGTGGCACATAACTTTCTGTCAGTGCACATATCCCAATTGTGATCGTTTCATACTGCTCCCTCTATTCCGGGGGACCGCTGGTGCCAGACAGCTGGGCTCTGCACTGGCTCCGGGGGGGGGGGGGGGGGGACTGACGTGCCTGGACGCTGCGACCGATGCATGCATGTCCGGAGATGTAAGTATGGTTATCAGCAACCAAATTCAAGACCTGCCAGTTGAACCCATAGAAACTGATAACCCAGCAAATAACACGTCTGCAATGTCACTCCAACAAACTTACACAATCCACCATGGCAGCGAGGTTTCCTACTCTGGCTCAGCGCCGAGTTGCAGGTCGATGCCGGCCGGCCACCTTCTCTATCGGGCAACAGCCCGACGCTTAACTCGTGGGATACGAGAGCCAAGACCTGCCATCCAAGGTGGAACACGCTCAAGCTAAACCCTCGCCATTCCGAAAATGATGGCGGACTATCGCCGAAACATGGAAACTGTAGCATGTCCGAGATGATGGGGTATCTGGCTGGTCGCATGAAGCGATGCTCTGTCTTGCAGATCCAAAGATGCCAAGCATCGCGTGCAAGAGCCCGTTACGATGGGAGCCGAAGCGAGCAAGACCGGGGGTCCTGTTGAAGAATTGTATAAGTTCTCAATCACCTCAGTTCCTGAACGAAAAGACACTTCACCTTCTTCGTATCGCGAGGTCAATATGGTGTCCCTACGTTCTCTTGTGCTCCTGACAGGGGCGTCGTTGTGTGCGGCCCTCCCTCAGACCAACGACACGGCAGACGCAGGACCCAACCTTGTCCCTGGAGCCTTCATCATCGAGTTCGAGGGCGACCAGACTGCTGAGACGCTCTACAGCGAACTCCGGTCCGAACATGGACTCGACATCGCCCCTCGCCTGGACATGAACTACAAGCTCTTCAGCGGCGCATCCTTCACCATCAACGGGGCCGTCAACACCGAAGCTGCCGCTGCCGCGATCGCCTCAAACCCCGGGGTCAAGAACGTGTGGCCTGTGAGGAACATCGCCGTCCCAGACGACAAGGTCATCTCCGTCGGTGCGAGCAACATCGCTCAGGCGCATCAGTCCCGGTCCTCAAAGCGCGACACGGGGAACTTCACCTACGACGCCCATGTCATGACGCAGGTCGACCGCCTCCACGCCGACGGGTTCACGGGCAAGGGCGTCAAGATCGGCATCATCGACAGCGGCGTCGACTACAACCACCCCGATCTGGGCGGGTGCTTCGGCCCCGGCTGCATCGTGTCGTACGGCTACGACCTGATCGGCGGCCCGTACCTCGGCCAGGGCGACGGCCCGGACGAGGACCCCATGGACGAGTGCTTCGGCCACGGCACGCACGTCGCGGGCATCATCGCCGCGCAGCCCAACGCCATGGGCTTCCTGGGCGTGGCCCCCGACGCAGAGATCGGCATGTATCGCGCCATCGACTGCCTGGGGACGAGCACGAACGACATCCTCATTGCGGCGTTCAACATGGCCTATGACGCTGGGAGCGATATCATCACGGTCTCGCTGGGCATGGATGGCGGGTGGCCCGATGACGCCTGGTCCCTCGCCGCGCAGAGAATCGTCGAGGCTGGCGTTCCTGTGCTTGTTGCGGCTGGTAACAGCGGCGAGACAGGCATGTTCAACCCCAGCAACCCTTCTTCTGGAAGGGGAGTTGCCTCTGTGGCCTCTGTCGACACGAGAGAGTATCCCTTCTTGTTCCTGGCCGGGGAGTACGAAGTTGACGGCGGTGATTCGGGCGAGTTTGGATGGATCGCCGGCTATCCTGCCATTCAGGACGTGTCCTTGCCGCTGTATTACCTCGGCGGTCGGTCTTCCTCCAATGGGACTGCCATCGATGGCTGTTCTGCTATCACGGGCGACGATCTATCCCTCACCGATGTCGTCGTCCTCGTCGAGGAGAAGCCCTGCAGCATCTACATTCAAACTGAGAACATCGCGGCCAAGGGCGGAAAGTACATCTTGTTCTTCGGTGACACTGAAGAGTAAGTTCTCCTCTACCACATGGACGTACCATGAAGCTGATGGCATCTCAGACCTGGGCAAGCGGACCCGATGAACTACGACATCCTGGGTGTCGGCAGGACGACTCGTTCCCAGGCAGAGTCCTGGATCAAAGAGTTCCAGGATGGCCGCAGTATTTCTGTCTCCCTGGCCAGTCCCGATGTGTCTTCTCAGATCGTGACGATCAGTCCCAACACGGTGTCTCCCGGATACAACTCTTGGTTCACCTCATGGGGACCCAACTGGGATCTGAGCGTGAACCCCTCCCTCGCGGCCCCAGGCGCCAGGATTCTCTCGACCTACCCCCTCCGCCTCGGGAGTTACTCCGTCCAAGAAGGGACCTCGATGGCCTGCCCCTTTGCAGCTGGCGTAATGGCCCTCGTGGGTCAAGCCAGGGGCACCTTCGACCCCGAGACCCTTCGCGCCGTGCTGGCTTCGACATCGACGCAGCTTGTTTTCCACGACCAAGAGGCCGCGGACCCCGAGGGACGTCTGGCACCCGTGGCTCAAGGGGGCGCCGGCCTCATTCAGGGCTGGGATGCCGCGAATGTCAAGAGTGTCGTCAGCACGGCCGTCATCTCCTTCAACGATACCGATCACCTCCCGAGCGAGGTCAAGTTCAGCATCCACAACTTGGGCGATGAAGAGACAACTTATGTCCTAGGTAACAGCCCGGCCTTGACTATGTACGGTTTCGCAGAGGGCAGCACGAGGCTCGCGCCGTTTCCGAATCCCATTGCCCAGGACGCATCTGCCGAGCTCGATTTTGCCGCCAACGAGATCAGTGTTCCCGCTGGCAAGTCCGTCGAGATCACCGTGGAATGCACGCCTCCAGGCATCGTCGATGCTGCGAGGCTCCCCATCTACAGCGGCTTCCTCACGCTGAACGGCAGCAACGGCGAGGTGCTTGCTATTCCCTACCTCGGCGCTGCGACGTCCATGCGCGATGATACCCAGATCTTCTACACGAGCAACCCCTTCGGCCTCTTCCTTGGGCGGTTCGGGGACAGATGGCCCATGCCGCTTGAGGCCAACACCGTCTTCTCGATCCCGAAACCAACAAATGCGACTGACCCCCTCAGCCCCGGAAACTTCGGATGGCCAGAGGCCCGCATCACCACCAATATCGGGTCGGCAGTTCTGAGAGTAGACGTTGTGGCATCAAACGGCACAGCCCCGGAGCTGCCAAAGACCAAGTGGCAGGGACACGACAGCTTGGGCCAGCTGCCTGGGTTCCCTAGGCATCACATCACCTTCGGGGGATCCAGGGGAAGCTTCGCCGGGGTTCTGGCAGACGGGGCCATCGTCCCGGAAGGACGCTACCAGTTTGTGGTGTCAGCCCTGAAGATTTTCGGCGACCTGGAGGACGAAGGCGATTGGGAAGTGGTCGAGCTTGTGCCTTTTGTGTTGGAGTACTTGAGCGAATAATCGCCTCCGCGAGTCAGCAGCACCAGGCACTGGCTGGCCGCGAGTCCCGTGAATAGGCAGTCGTAGCAAGAATTGACAATCACGGGAAGTACCATTACTACAGAGGCCGCTCCAAGCGGGCGGTGACGTAGCACGAAGCATATTAGCCGCCAAAGGGCTGTATATAAGCGGATATTGGGCCGGGCCACGAAAGGGAGTTGAATGGATATCCGTGGTCCGGCTGAGAGGACGTGCAGGGCACTGCTGGCCGGCGGCCGGGGTGGGCATCCGACTTGGGAAAGGAGTTTCCTCAGGCGAAACCTCGCGAATCTGACGTTTCGGCTCGCGTCGAGATCGAAGCGGGCGACGGTCGACGTGCCCCGACGAGCTTGTGGCGTGCGTCGAGAAGGCTTGGAGGAGTGACTGGGGCGGTGAGGGCTGCCGTCGACGCCGAATCCTCAGGGATTGGGGTTCGACGTCCTGGTGCGTGTGTGTGGCCGGAGAGACGGGAACCCATATGAGTGGTGGAGTCGACTGAGCAGTTGAACGGAGGCAGGGGCTTGCAGATCGATCGCAGCAGCGGCTCACACTGCCGTATATGGCCATTCTCGCTACTTTTTGCCTTGTGGTGCCGCAAATATCTTTCTACGGTACCGGGAGGCGGGCGTACCGTGCTTTGTTGGGTCAGGGGCTGAGATGAGGTGTTTGATACGAAAGTAGGAGAGTCGTCGTCGAAGGGTCTTCCTGGCCCTTGCGTAGCTGGGATGGGATGGTTCGTCCGATATAACGGCGATAACGGGTGCGACTCCGACGGCGGTCAAGAGGCCATTGGATCTCGACGGGCAATGGGGTGAGAAGCTTGGAAGCTCGTCATTATTTCCATCGCCGCCTTATGACGAATTCCCATGTGGCCACGGCTGGGCAACACGAAGGGCCTTCGTCATCAAGATGTATGTAGTGAGACCGGGAAAGCCGCATTTGCCCATTGCTAGTTGGCATCATCGGCATGACTGCTGCAGAAGCATGGGAAGCCGGGGCGAACATCCATGGCCCCCATCCTGGCAAACGTGTGTCGCGACTTCGTTAACCGACGTAAGGCCATCAGATGCCGGACTGATCTTGACTTGGCTTCATTGCAGGTGGGCCGCCGTAGATGCACCGGGCGGTTGTTCGTGTTGGTTTGAGTATATGGTGACCGGCAGGCATCAGGGTTCTCGGTCTGGCCTCAGCACCTCTCCCACCTCGTCCGCATCGGCACCCAACGTCCGCAGGGCGAGATGTGCCCCCCCGAGGAATAATACTCATCATTATTCGCCGTCTTCTGTTGCCATCATGTAACGCTGTACCTGACCAGGGACCACGTTGTATGTACCAAGTAGGTGAGTAGGGCAATGCGACAGCAAGGCCAGGTCGCCCAGGACGCCAAGGGCAGGGTTTATGCGGACCTGCATTCGAACAGGTGGCCTGTGTATTAAGAAGGCCCATGTTACTCGCGTTGTGCACATCAAATAACCCTGGTACGTAGACGGCGGCGTGGGAGTGTCAAGACGGAATGTCGGTAGTGCTGGGGACAAGGGGCTTGATGACGGAACAGCAAACGCCCCATCCCTGAGACGATTGAGGTCCAGGATGATGCATGGGTGAGCGAAAGGGGCCAGATCGGCCAGGATGCCTCCGGCTCGACGTCTGTTTCGTTCGGTTCTCGAGGCCGGCCGAGGGACGGGGAATGCGGGCGGTGGTCGAGGGAATTTCGACGCAGTGCAGGACACGTTGATATCGAATTGGTGCCTCTGCAGTGGGAGTGTGTCCGGTACACGGACTCAGGTACACCTGGACAGCGGGAAATTGGCGGAATCAAAGCGTTCAATGATCTGCTGCACAATTCGAGTAGTCGGTCCTGTTGGCATGGTTCATGCGAGCTCATTCGGGCATCCGTCCCGTCCGTGCTCTGCTGGATTGGGAGGAGCATGACGAGGAGATTGGTGCAATGTGCCAGAGTATTGATCGATTTCGAGGTGCAGGTGGTGTGGTCGCCGGCGACGATGATTCTGGGCCTCGACGTTGTCGCGTGTCCGTGTGACTGTCAGTGGGGAGATCAGATAAAACGAGGAGCGCTCAGGCCCTGCCCTGACAGCATGAATATTGGAAAGACAGGCTGGGCGAGTGACTGTGGTGGTGCGTGGTGCAGCGGCACGAATTGTGTCAGGGGTGTCCAAGTACCATGATGCTTGTGATGCCCGGAGACTAGAGAGATGGAGGACATGTCGAAAAGTCGAGGTGCACTGTTGTCTGGGGTAAACCGGCCCGTCCAGCCCAGGAACCGAAGGGGCCACACGGAGGCCCTCTGGTTCGTCGGCCGTTGGGGAAGACACTCCCCAGCAGTGAGGTGCCGCTGGGATGCTCCTACCTTGCCCGATGGGACGCCGTAGGCACCTGCCCTGTGGTGCCCGCCCGTCTGACGTTGGTTCCATTGGATTGCCCGCTGAGGAAGGAGCTCTGGACCGCTCCGATTGGGCTCGCGCCTCTTTTTTTCTCCTTCCGCGCGGCTGAAGACCGCCCGCCGGTTCCATCCATACTCTTCTTTCTCCGAAGCCGAACGAACCCCTGTTGCCCGCGACCTCTCACCACCACGGCCAACCTAACGACAACTGGAACCCTCATCAGGCTCGAGTCAGGGTCAGGCCTACCCACCCGTCGCCCGCCTAGCCGGACTGGCGATATCCTCCACCGACTAGTCTCTCGTCTCCCGTGATTCTCCTCGCCTCCTCCCGTAGTCCATCAACCAAAGAGCCAATTGTCGCAAGGGCTTCCCAGAAGGGGGAGGGGGAGACTTGCCCACACGCACGCGAGCACAGACTGGCTGTCAAATCATTGACACCTTGCCTTAGCTGTCCGTGCCTGGCGCGTCTCTCACATCAGCAATTTCACGTCGAGTCGAGCAAGCCGAATCGGCAGCCAACCGCACCCCAATCGATCCACCCGCACACACCCGGCCGACTCTTGCTTGAGTTTGGTTCACGCCAGCAACCGAGGAGGGGACGAGAGAAAGAGATCGACCTCGAGCGAGACACAACGACCCTCCTACCCATCTTGGGATGCGACTAGGCTCCGCGTTACGGCCACACCCCCTGTCTTCACCTGGGCAGTATCCTCACGCCCACTCCTGCGCGCTCCCACGCGTGAAAATAATCCTCCGGGGGGACTGTCTCTTCTTTCCAGCCAAACCCGTGCGCTCTGGGCGAAACAGCAACGGCAAGGTCCCAGCTTGGGAAAATTTGTGCAGACACCTCCCGCGACCACCCAATTCGCACGCCCATTACGACACGGATACCGCGCAAACACGAGCCAGCAGCATACAGGACTGGGGACAACAAGCTGCACGGTATTTTCCTCTGCCAGGAACCTACATACGAGTACTCCCCCAAGCCCGGTCAATCACCCGCCGGCCTGCCACACCCACCCGCATCCTCTTCGCGTTGACCCGCGCTCCGCCTCGCCCGAAACCCCCGTCTGCTCTGCCTCATCGCGCGTTCTCCCCGACGGGGAGCGTTTTCCCAAAAGTCGCTCCCACATTGCGGACCACCGGCTATCTGACGATTCGCGGTCCATGGTGCCGAGTAGCTAACCTGCTTGTACCTGGTTCCCCGACCCCCGACCAAGGACTGGGGAGCTGGAGGCCAACCCACCCACCCACCATCACCAAGGGTCTTCGGGAAGCAGGACGTAGAGACGCGCCCACCGCCACACACCCCGACCTGACTTGCCTCGCATCACTCATCATACACCTCCCAATCGCCAGAGAGTGCCTCGCCCTTTCGGCCAGGGGTGCCGAGCCTGTCTGGCCATTCCCCTTGTCCATCGAAACGTCAGATCGTGGCTCCATAAAAATCTCTAATTAAAATCCCGACCCATGGCTCCAGACGACCTTTCAGCCCCCTCGGCCGGTGACGCTGCCGCGTCTACGACAGATCTTCCCTCCAACGCAGTCCCTGCTCATACTCCTCCTCCTCCCGCCGCCGCCGCCGCTACTACCTCTGCTCCTCCGCCGCATCCCCAGCCCGACCTCCAACCTCAGCCGAGCCCCCACGCTCCCGTGATCGCTACCGAACCGACCAACGGCGATCTTCCTCGTCCTGCTACCACCGAGAGTCCTGTATCCGCAAGCGCAGCGACTGCCATCGCCGACAGCTTGACACGCGCGACTGTTCTCCCGGCCGCGGAAGCCTCCTCGAGTCCTCACACGGGCGCGCCGCAAGCACCGACCTCCGCCGTCTCGTCCTCCGCCGTCTCGTCCTCCGCGGAACCGATACACACTGTCGCCGCCGATACGCCCTCTGCTGCCGGGACTGCTCAGCTGCAGCATTTGAACGGCGACGCGGGGTCGTCGACCTCGCCCGCCATGTCTCATGGCCACCACGGCAGCGGGATGGCGCGTCCTGTGCCAGGAGGATATGGGAACCCAGCCAACAGCTACGGCTCACCAGGCCCTCACGCTGGTGGCTATCTGTATCCGAACGCGACACAACCGCCTGCCGATGCGTATCGAGCGAGCCCCGGGGCGCAAGTGTCGTTGCCGAGCGTGAAGAGCTTTGATCCTATATCACACCAAACACAACAGCCGCCGCCGCCGCAGCACCAGCAGCAACACATGTCCCCCCATCCGCCGGGGCCGCCGATGAGTCTGCCGGGGTCGATGCCCCATGCGCCGGCCATGCCAAACATGTTGCCGCACAACTACATGTCGATGCCGCAGAATCCCTACCTTTTCCCGTCAGACCAAGGCGGGCCGCCACGATTCCCCATCCCTCCGCACGGCGTTCGGGGGCCGAAGAAGGTACGAGTTCAGTCTGCTGCTCCTTGCGACGAGGAGGGCGAATGATGCGACGACATGTCCATCTTGGGACGAGGAGCCACTTGGCTAACACACGGTGTCCAGGAGATCAAGCGCAGGACGAAAACAGGCTGCTTGACGTGTAGAAAGCGGCGAATCAAGGTTCGTGACACACCCCGCAACTCTCTTTCATCTGGTCGACCGGACGACGAGGGGTCACTGCTGGGCGAGACGGCGCATTGCGCCCACGCCGTGCGCAGGTGCAGCGATGAAAAATCGACAGAAAGGTGATGGATGAAAAGAAAAAGAGGGCATGGGAGAAACGGAGTAAGCGAGCGTTATGGTAGTGGCGCCTGGTGGCTTTTTGGCGAGGATCGCTTGATATCGCTTGATGTCGCTTGATCTGGAGCTACTGCGAAGCGAGACCACACGGCTGCCAGGTTTGTCTCGCCATACCATCACGCACCCGCGGCCGCCGTTTCTCTCTTTCCCCACCCCGATTGGACCGCTCACCGCTCACCGTGAACCTCGAACCTCGACGTCCCCTCCAATCATCCGTTGCCCCTCCATCATCGGTCCACCAACACACCTACCTCCCTCCCTTCCTCATCAGCTTGACCTTCCATCCCATCCTCCAAACACACGCACATCGCAGCCTTGTTTTTCGCAGACTTCTGACTTTACTCTTCTCCAGTGCGACGAGGCCCAACCAACGTGCAACAACTGCAAAAAGTCGAAGCGCGACTGCTTAGGCTACGATCCTATCTTCAAGTCTCAACAAGGCCCTTCTAATATCCAACCCGCCGCCCACAGCAAACCTCTGGTTTCAGCGCCAACGGTCCCCTCATCCATACCCAGCGCGCCTCTCTCGTCATCCAACCCGTACGGCAACCAGCCCGCTGTTCTTCCGAGCTCGTACGGCTCCTCATCAGGGGTACATTCTCATTCTCACCGACCGTTTGAGCACTCACTGGGCATCTCACCACCACCGCCGGTCAAGTCCGAGGGCTACGAGTATTCCCAAACCATTGATCCAGCACTCCAACACAACCTACCGCCACTGGCATCGTCGACTCCCATCCAAGGTCACCACACGGCACTCCCAGACAACTCCCACCTTCGAGGTTCGCACTTACCATCCCCGATTCTGACACCGAACCCGCCTGCTGACACGGAGTCTGCAGCTAAGAAGATGAAGGTCGAAGATGTCATCGGTCTGCTGGGGCCCATGCCGGACGTGCAACCGGTGGCCCTTACCGACGATCTCTTCAAGGAGATTGTCCGCGTGTACCATGAAGTCTACGTGCACGGCCTCAGCAGCTTCTTCGAGTCGGAGTGGTTCCAGCATAAGGACGCCCAGGGCAGCCTCACTTTCCCCAACGACCCGAACGTCGTCAGCGTCTTCTCGGCATTTCTCAATATTGTCCAGAGGACGCAGACTAACGACCATCCCGGCATGGTGTCGTCTGGTGTATTGGAGGCGCGGCTCATCTGGGCATTGGCGACTCTGCCTTTTGTGCTCTGCCCCCAGGCGACGAATGCTGCGAACAATGCCGCTCCGCACCCGGCCGACGGCATAGAGGCCCGAAACCGCGTCCTGGTCATCCAGACGCTTCTCAACGGCGATTTCCTGACGGAGAACCCGCTCAGTCGCGCTCTGAACCAGATTCAGACTCCTGGCGGCCGCGAGTTCCAGTTCTGGTACACCCTCGGGGAGTACCTGCGGTACTGTGACGAGCAGACCCCAACCAAGGCCGCCCAGCGGGAGAAGGAACTGAATCGCCTTCGCCAATTGCTGGATGGGCGTGAAAACCGAGACCTCTTGTACTCGATTGCCATCGCCCGCGAACTGGCACCGATGTTCGAGGCTGGCTATGAGCATACAGTGCCGCAGCACCACGACGAATCGAACCCCCGGGACCGGTTGTTTGTCGCCTCCAGCTTCATACGTTCCGAGGCTCAGGTCACCGGCGGCACCACCAACGTCGTTCGGCGGCTGAGCGAAATCGCGATCCAAGCATTCATTCAACCCGGAGTCAACGTGGCCAGGATACCGGGCATCTAGGCGACAGCTGCGGACTGGCCTGACGGGTGGTATCGGTGACAAGATCTCGTCAGCGAGGATTCCGCAACAGACGAAACAAAGGGCGAAATCAAGTCGAAAAAGCATGGAGTTTCAGGGGGAGAAAGTGAGGACATGCCTGCGCCTTGAAACGGGGTTCATGGCGTTCGCGCCTTGTGATAGAGACGCATTTGCGGAGGGCATCTGTATTTTTCTGTTCAGCCTTCTCCTTGTTCTTGTTCTCCGGGAATGTCTCAGCATCAGCGTGCGTCGTGTCGTCGCAGGGAGGCCGCAGGTGCTGCGCGGGCAGAGGGTCTGCCCCGCGCGCTGTATTTCTACTTGGGCAGAGAGAGTAGATGTCGGACGCAGGTGGGAGCGGATGACGGCTGCATCAGAATAGAAGGCTAGGCGCTCGAGGATGGCTGCTATGCGGAGTTGGCCTTCCTCGTTTCGAGGCGGGATCTGGGTGTATAATACTGGGAGCATAGCCAAAGCGAATGTGCACAGATTACCGGTCATACTCTTCAGAGGGCCCCGAGGTGCGAGGGCGCTGATATACGAGGATTCTCCTGCTGCGCTGTTGCGGCGCGAGGGGTGAGGCCAGGCGAGTGGCGAACTCTCGAAGGGTGCCATGAGGCACTGCAGGACATGATGCATGATGCACGTTCTCGCTGCGAGCACATGGGTTCTGTCACAGCGGCGGACGTCCATATTTGCTTCTTCAGGAAGTCGACGGCGGCGGCAGGCTGGCTCGGCCTCCTTTGGAACTCTCGCTCCAGCGACTACGGGTGTGCTGCCATCAAAGCCGCCCCCTCCTGACGCGAGACTGAAGGCATCGCCGGGTGGAGACGAGCAGGGCTCGTCAGGTCTCCCTCCCCCCTGGCCCGCCGTCGGAGTCTGGTTCAGCCCCTGGGGCGCCCACCCGCGGCTCGTCTCGCATCGGGCCGGCAGGGGACGGATGTCCAGTGAGGGCGCCGCGTGGGCTGCTGTGACAGGCGGGACAGGGACGTAGTGGTTGGGCGCAAAGCGCGCATGGCGGGGTATGGCGTCTCTCCGGGACCGGACGACGTGATATGCCATTATTGATGGATTGATAACGGGCGGCTTGTCAATGGGCAGAGACGAGGGCAGAGCTGGCCGAGGACGGCGAGGGGATTTTTGAACCTTGTTTTCTCCTCGGGATGGTGACATGTCATATTCGCGAGTGGTCGTTTCCCCTTTATCCCCGAGGAGGGGAGGAGGGGCGAGGGGAGGCTACCTAGGCGGGCGAGTAGAAGGGAGGGTTCGGGATGCTGGGGAGGCGGCAGAGGACGCAGAGAAGGTAAGTCGTGATGATCGGCGATCGTGGTGGTGGTGGTCCGTCTGCCTGCTGAGGGAAGGGTGATGTCGGCGCATGGGATGCAGTAGCTCTGCTGTACTACTGAATCCCGGTGAGAGATTTCGACACCACCAGGCTGCGCGTTCTGGCTGGCTGACACTCTGCTAGTCCCGGAGCAAAAGTGAAGCTGGCATCAGGCTGGCCAGTGGCTGGCGGATTTGATATCTGGGCTATCTATCGCTCACCGGTCTGATCCGACGGGGATCCAGGATGGTGAAGAGTCACCCTTCTTACCGCTCCAAGTGAAGAGATAAAAAGGGGCACTTCCTGAATGCTCACCACACCAGCCTCCACTGAGGTGCTTTAGGTGAATGGATGGAAGGGTCCAGTCCAGAGGCAGGGAACACGTCATTTTAACCCCGGACTCCCCTGCATCGGCGCAACACTCTAGCGACAGTGAATCCACTAAGTTGGGCCGTTAGACCCCGCCAAACCCTCGAATTGGGCAGGAAAACGTGCTGCTAAGGCGGATGATTCTCCGGGGGACCCTGGGGGAAGGAGCGAGAGAGCTGTTAAAGTCACTCCGCGACGGGCTGGCTGGCTCGGAGTGAATGGGCAGGCGCGCCGCTCCTGCCATGCGCAGCGCAGCTTATCTCGCAGGACTCCGCCAAAATAAATTTCCTTATCAGGCTCGCTCATGCCCCTCCACTGCCTCGATCCGCACCGCGCGCACCTGGCGACACTCGACCTTTTTCTTCACGCGTTCAGGCTTTCATCATTCTTTCGACAAAGATTTCAGGCCGTCTAGCTGCTTTCGCGCGTGCTCTACCGGAATACGCATTCATTGAAGCTCTTTTGCGCCCATTGGAGACACCTTGCGCGCATCTCTGGCTGTGCTCCGCCGTCGCTCGGGACTCACTTATCAGTATCCTCAACGAACCGACAGCACTTAGCTTTGGCCGATCGCCCGACAACAAGATGGGCCACGAGGGAAGGCCCAAGGTCTTGCTCCTCGGAGTCATTGAGCAGTGAGTGCATCTAATTACCACCCGTGACACCCGCCGCAGCCTTCACAATCACTTGCGGTCGACGCCAGCTGAGGTCTCAGGGCTCCCATCTCAACCCCAGATCCCCCACCAGTCGGTGCCGGGCGCCGGCCATGGGATCCGCGCGGGAACTAATAGTCTAACTGTTCATCCTGCTAAGCTAACACCTCATCCCTAGTGCTTTTGACAGCTGGGCCGAAATCGAGACGCTGGCCCACGTCCTAACCCCCACCTCGACGGACCGCGAGGCATTCATTGAGGAGTGCCGTACCGGCGCCTTTGCCGGCGCTGAGGTTGTGTACCGTACATTCGATTCATTCTCCATCACCGGAAGGGTCGACGCCGAGATTCTCGATGTTCTTCCCACGTCTATTAAGTTTATTTGCCATAACGGTGCGTTCTAACCCCGGCGGCCTGACGTGTCTGCCGCATCCTGGTGGCCCTGCCCTGAGCCATAACTGACTTGGTACTTTCTAGGTGCTGGTTACGACCAGATCGACGTCGCAGCTTGCACGGACCGCAAGCCCTACCCCATCCTCGTCTCGAACACCCCTACTGCCGTAGATGATTCTACCGCTGATATCGGCATGTGGCTTCTCCTGGGAGCCCTGAGGAATCTGTCCGTCAGTGCCATCACCCTCCGTGCTGGCGAGTGGCGCGGAAACCCCCTTCCGCGTCTCGGACACGACCCCCAGGGCAAGATCCTGGGTATACTGGGCATGGGCGGCATCGGCCGCAACATGGCCAAGAAGGCACTCGCGTTCGGAATGCGCATCCGGTATTACAACCGCACGCGCCTGGACCCCAAGCTCGAGGAGGAGTGTGAGGCCGAGTATGTCGACTTTGAGACCCTCCTCAAAGAGAGCGACGTGCTTAGTCTGAACCTGCCCCTCAACGTATGTTCACCCCTCGTCCCTGCATATTCCAACGAAAGAGAGATGCTGACTGCCCTTTAGTCGAACACGCGCCGTATCATTTCGACGGACCAATTCAACATCGTGAAGGAGGGCATCGTCATCGTGAACACTGCCCGTGGTGCTGTCATGGACGAGTCCGCGCTGGTCGACGCCCTCTCCTCCGGCCGCGTCGCCTCTGCGGGTTTAGACGTCTACGAAGACGAGCCCCGTGTTCATCCCGGCCTCATCGCGAACCCGAATGTGCTGATAGTCCCGCACATGGGTACCTGGACTGTCGAGACCTGCACCAAGATGGAACGCTGGACCATCAGCAACGTCCTTCTGGCTCTCACGGAGTACAGACTCCGCAGCATCGTGCCCGAGCAGCGCGGCCTCGCATCGGAGTGGCAACACTAGCACGGCGACCTCTCCGGTTACGAGGCCGATGTCAACACCAGTGCCGATGAAATAATCCTCGATACTCCCAAGCGCAAGAAGCGCGCCATCGCCGCCGCCTCTCGCGACAGCTCCCCGCCCGAGATGTCTCCCAAGCGCCTCCGCCGCATGGCTAAGCGCAGCTCCCTCCGTCTCCAGGCCGCTGACAGCGACTGATGCCCTCTCCTCCCCTCTCCTCCCCAGGCAGGGCACGCAACAGGCGAAATGGCCAACTCGAAATCCCCATCGAACGACAGGGCTCTTTCCCACTCAGCGGGCGGGCGGCATTTCCCCTCCCTTTTCCTTTTGCTTTTCTTTTTCACGACGACACGAGAAGATGATTCAGACACCCAAAAGACGATAGACCGGCGGCGGAGTTGGCTTATTTCTGTTTCCCCCCTTTCTCTTTTGTTGCTGGCGATGCGAGATTGGACCTTTGCATGGCACGGTTCCTTGCTTTGCTGGATTTGCGATTCTTCGCGTATGAGGCCTGGAAAAGCGTGGCATTTTTCTGCAGAATGGGGATGCAGGTGGAGGGAGACAGACAATGGCAGAGAGACAGACAGACAGACAGATCATGACGATAGATGTTGTGATCTAATTTGATGCCCTGTCCTGTGATGAGATGCCGCAATATACGGTGCTGTGATGTGATGTCGTCATGCCTTGATGCCGAGTCTCAAGATCAGAGGTTGACACTAAGTCGTGGCTGCGGACGACAGGTACTCAGTCTGGGAACACATCACGAGAGCTTCAGGTGCCGCACAGCGCTATATTGCAACTATACGGGGCGGCCACGGTTGACGGGCCACTCTTCTGTCTTTCCTCCTCCTGTCCATCCTGCCACACCCCCCTTGTGGGATGCGGCCACGTCCCCTCCGCGTCTGAGCCGCGGTCGAAAATCAATCCGCAAAATCAAAACATGCCAGCAAAATAGTCTTGGGGGAATCTCTTTGTACCGCAAAGCCAACGCCGTTTTTTGTTGAAAAAACATCTTCGCAGTTGCCCCCCAGCCCCGATGATGATGTGCCCCTTCATTCCGTTTTTGAGGATGATGCCCATGGAGCGATGCGCCCCCCCGTTTGCCTTTCCCGGTCCCGGTAGTCTCGCGTATCATGATGGTATGCAAGGTATGCTGTTGAAAACACAGTTTGCTTTTGTGTGTCCGTCCGTGGCGTCACGGAAGCAGTATAAGTTCGTTGAAGTCATTAGTGGGGTTGTTGAAAAAGGGAGACCAGTGGGGGTTATTAGTGGCCGCTTAGTAGCGGTAGATGTCGCTCTTGAAGGGACCCTCGACGGTGAGGTCGAGGTAGTCGGCCTGGACCTTGGTGAGGGTGCTGAGCTCGGCCTGGCAGTGGGCAAGGTGAAGGCGGGCGACCTCCTCGTCGAGGATCTTGGGGAGGACGTAGACGCCGACGTCGAGCTTGCCGGACTTGGCGTACTCGACGTACTTCTCGGCCCAGGCGGCATCGCCGTTCTTGTAGAGCATGATCTGGGCGAGGACCTGGTTGGTGAAGGAGCAGGACATGACGAAGGAGGAGTGGCCGGTGGCACATCCAAGGTTGACGAGACGGCCCTCGGCGAGGAGGATGATGTGGCGGCCGCTCTTCATCTCGAAGCGGTCGACCTGGGGCTTGATGGTCTGGACGGCCTTGGCGTTGGCCTTGAGCCAGGCGACGTCGATCTCAATGTCGAAGTGGCCGATGTCTGGGAGGAGGGGTCAGTGAGGGGTCAACGGGATTGATTCATCGAGGGGAAAACATACTGCAGACGATGGCGTCGTTGGGCATGGCCTCGAAGTGGACACCGGTCAGAATGTCACGGCAGCCGGTGGTGGTGACGAAGATCTGGCCGAAGGGAGCGGCCTTCTCCATGGTGGTGACCTGGTAGCCGGCCATGGCAGCCTGGAGGGCGTTGATGGGGTCGATCTCAGTGACGATGACGCGGGCACCCATGCCGTGCAGGGCCTGGGCGCAGCCCTTGCCGACATCACCGAAGCCGGCGACGACGGCGACCTTGCCGGCGACCATGACGTCGGTAGCGCGCTTGATACCGTCGATGAGGGACTCGCGGCAGCCGTAGAGGTTGTCGAACTTGGACTTGGTGACGGAGTCGTTGACGTTGATGGAGGGGACGAGGAGCTTGCCCTCCTTGAGCATGCGGTACAGGTGGTGGACACCGGTGGTGGTCTCCTCGGAGACACCGAAGCAGCCCTTGAGCATCTCGGGGTACTTGTTGTGGACAAGAGCGGTCAGATCACCACCATCGTCGAGGATGAGGTTGAGCTTGTTGCCATCCTTGAAGGCGTGCAGCTGCTGCTCGAGGCACCAGTTGTACTCCTCCTCGGTCTCGCCCTTCCAGGCGAAGACGGGGACACCGGAGGCGGCAATGGCAGCAGCGGCGTGGTCCTGGGTGGAGAAGATGTTGCAGGAAGTCCAGGTGACCTCGGCGCCGAGGGCGGTCAGGGTCTCGATGAGGACGGCGGTCTGGATGGTCATGTGAAGGCAGCCGGCGATGCGGGCGCCCTTGAGGGGCTGGTCGTTGGCGTACTTGACCCGGGTCTGCATCAGACCGGGCATCTCATTCTCGGCGAGCTCGATCTCCCTGCGGCCGAAGGCGGCAAGGTTGATGTCGGCGACCTTGAAGTTGGTGGCGGGGGCAGCCATTGTGAATGATGTGGGTGGGATTTGGGGGGAGAAAGGGGTAGAAGTATGAAGGAGGATGGATTGTGTCTGTGGAAAGACGAGGTGAGGGAGGGAAGAAGGAGAAGAAGTAGAGAAAAAAATGGGCGGTGAGGTGGTAGTTCAAGTACCAGGAGAGGTGTTTGGTTCAGGAGAGGGAAATTTCTGTTCGATGCTGGCTCGGAGGGGAGGCGGGGCAACGGATTGTGTCGGTGCAGGCCGGTGCGGGGTGCCAATTCATTCAGGAGCAGGAGAGCTCCAAGGGTCCTTCCCAAGTGTCCCTCGTCTGCCCTCCCGCCCGCATCTGGTTGGACCTCCTGAAACAATAGCCGCCTCAGTCATGGAAGTCAAAAACAATTCTCTTCGAATAGTCGTACCTTAGTGAAAAATTACCCTTCTTTTCTCTCTTAATCCCTGATTTCTTCCCTCCCCCGTGTCCTCTTCCTCGCCTCCAGAGCTTACGACTTCGGCAGCGTTTGCCCCTCGTTAGCCAAGGCCCCGCGCTAGGCCCCTTTCGGCGTTGCCCCTCGAAAATGCCCCACCACGTGTCCGAGAGATCTCCAGAGACCACTCAACAACCCGCTGCGAACAGGCTGGCGGCAAAGTCTGGTCCGGCTCGAGGTGTTTTAGCGCTGGCTACGAGTTTGAGGCTGATAGGACTGGATGAGGGTGATGTGGTCTGTCTGGCCGTCACGCTTCCGATGTATGGCCAAGCAGTAATCATAGGCACAGTTGGTTCCCGGGAGAAACAATATTCAGAGTTGTCCTTATCTCAAAGTTCATCATTGCCTACTAGTACCGTGCACATACAGACAGTAGCCCTGAACGCCATGGTGAATGCTCATTCCATCCGCTGCCCAGATCAATGTCGTCCCTGACCCTGAAAACACCAGAGCATCTCTATGACGAGCTTTTGGGTCCTTCGCTTCCGGGGCCTTCCCGGTCTCTCGGTATTG
Organism: Furcasterigmium furcatum; assembly: GCA_001599815.1. Lineage (NCBI taxonomy): Eukaryota > Fungi > Ascomycota > Sordariomycetes > Glomerellales > Plectosphaerellaceae > Furcasterigmium > Furcasterigmium furcatum. The sequence continues at coordinate 2,565,353 of BCIA01000004.1, forward strand.
CCCGCTATCCGCACGGCCAAATGCCTCCTCCGTTCCTCTCCTCACCTCATAAATTAAGCGTGCTTCGGCAGGAGGTTCTCCCTGACGGCGAACATCTTGGCGCTGATGTTGGCCGTGAACCCGTCGACCTGCTTGCTGTACTGCTCCACCTGCTTGGCGTTCAGCATGCCGTCGAGCCTGCTGGGCTCCTGGGGCAGCTTGAACAGCCTCTGCCACTCGTCCTCGGGGAGCAGGGGCTGCTTGGCCACCGTCCTCTGCGCGTTCTCCGCCTTGCGCTTGGCCTGCCACTGCGAGATCTTGGTCTGCTCGCGGGCGAGCTGGCGCTGGTAGAACTGGTAGTTGTTGACCTCGTTGTAGTGGGCGTCGATGCTGTCGAGGATCAGGTCGCACGTCTTCTCCAGGAAGGGGTCGATGGACAGGTCGAGGTTGTCCATGGAGGGGTACAGGGGCTGCGTCAGGGAGTTGTCGCGGAGCTCGGACAGAGATGTGGGGTGCGCGAGCTTGTCCTCCTGGGGCATCAGGGGAATCTGGTGGAGGAAGTTGGTGAGGAGGTGGGAGTTGTGGACGGTGACGGGGAACTCCTGGAGGATGTCCTTGAAGGAGAGCTTGGACTTTTGCAGGCTACACCGGGGTCAGTATTGGTCCATATGTGTGACTGTTCAACAGCATCGCCGTACCTCTCAGTCGAGAACTTGCCCTCCTTGTAGGCGGCCAGGAAGCTCGGCGACAGCTTGAAGGCGCGCAGGCTCAGAGAGCCCTGGGAGCTGCGGCTGACGTCGTGGACGAGGGCGACGGTGTTCTCGTTGTCCTTCTGGTAGTGGTACTGGTTCTCGATGAAGCTGAGGTTGACAAAGTTGCCCATGGTCGCGCTCGTGTACCAGCCGACGTTGTTGGCATCAACGTTGACCTCCTTGAGGTGCTTGATCATGTCGTTCTGGTAGACGACGTTCGCCTTTTGCCTCGGGGCGGCGGCCGCGGAGGCGGAGGCGTCGTTGTTCTGGTGGGAGTGGGAGTCGGTCGCGGAGACGTCGACGGTGGGGAAGGGGAAGGAGTTGGTAATCTCGAGGACGCCGTCCTGGTCGAGGCCGACGGTCGCGCCAGTCGCGACAGAGGGGAAGGTAGCGGCACCGTGCTTGACGATCTTCATGACGACCTATCATCGCCAACCCGGCCTGGTCAGTCTCGTCCATCTCTCTCCGGGGTGCACACGGCCGAGGTGGGGCAGTCGCGAGGGGGAATCCAGCACTCGGCACTCACCAAAGCCTCGACGGTGACCGCGGTCACCGGCGTCTCCTTGGGGGCTGCGTCCGCCATATTCGCGACAGAGGTTGGATTTCGAGGGAGCGACACCGTTGTTCGTGGATTCGGGAGGGCGGAGGGTCGTCGCGTCGCGGGGTGAGTTCGCTGGCTCGTCGGTGATGCGAAATATCAACTTTTTCGCTCCAGGCGAAATGTGGGAGAGATTGTGGGCTTTCAGGCGGGCAACCCCGGCAGAATGGCCGTAAACTGATTACCTAAGCAGAGCCCCTCCTTCAGTCCGCGCTCGTCAACAGCATTGTACGATGGACTAATTCTCATGCACCATCACAGTCTTAGAAGTTCCAACTCTGAATACCATCAGCAAATGTCAATCCCAGTCCTCATCTGCATGCAAAAAAACCTCGATCAAAGCCTCGCATCGGCAATCATACCGTTGATGCTGTTCCCACCAGCCCTGGTCTCGACAGTCACATTGGCCCCCCCTTCGTCAAATCAGTCCCACGCTCGACCTTCCGAAGGTGGCTCTCGACCATGTCAATCCCACGGTCACCCCCACGCCACCATCATGAACCCATCCCGTTAAATCCAACGACATCCGCTGTTTGGGGCCATGATCACTCTCTCTTCCTTCATATCCACGTCTTTCTGCCCGTGTTCTCCCGACGATTGGAAATCTCTCCCAGGCATCAGTATCACACCCATGCTCCAAGACCGGCCAAGTCGGCTTTCAAGATATCGTTTCATTCAATAATCTCAGATTTCTATGTGAGCTTTTCAGAGTCGCCATGCGATGCCGCTGATGTTAGCCAACCAAAATGTCCATCAAGTATCAACCAAGTACGCCGTCGTCTCCCAAAACCAAGCAGCAAGAATCTTTCGCGTTCTATCTGGGTCATCAGTCATTCATCCTCCCCGCCTTGGCCATGCGCGCCGCAGCTCAGTCCTCCCAGTCGATAAACTCGAAGCTCTCGGCGCCGTCGCGGATGATCAGCCTGTGGCGGTCAATCCGCCAGAACGAGTACATCGACGCCGTCGCACGAGCCGCCTTGCGATGAGCACCGCCGTGGCCTGCCCTGACGGCATCGGGCCGAGATCGCCAGAAGCAGGTGGCCAAGTTACGGCCTTCGGCGTCGGGCGAACCGAACCAGTATCTGGGAGGCAAAGTCAGTCATCGGTTTCTCACTACTGTCATGATTTCTTTTCTCTTACTTGAGGAACCCGCCAAAATCGTTGGCCTCCTTGTGTGCGGCCTTGTCCAGGGTGCCCAGGTCCTCATACACCGTAGTCGGTGGGATCTGGGACCGGAAGGCGACGATGTAGAAGGAAGTCTCCTTGAACGTCTTGCCGGTCTTGCGGATCAGGTCCTTGAGCTCCTGGTGGACCTCGTCCCAGTTGAACGTCTCGGTGTACGGCGCCGTGGCGTAGTCTGGTCGCAGGCACTTCATGTGGACAAGTGCTCGCGCGAGCAGGGCGTTCTCGTCGTTCAGGGTGTGGAGGTCCAGTTGATGCTCTTGCTCCTCATACGGGGAGTGGATGAGCCACCTCGGGCTGTCGTCGGTCACTTCGTTGACGGAGACGAGGGTGTCATCCTTGAGCTCAGTGGTGTGCTCGATGGCCTGGGGCGCGATGCCCACCACTGGTCCAAGTGCTGCTGTCATGGCTCCTGGATGAGTTGACTCTGGAGGAAAATTTTCAGGGCGCTGCTGTGGCCGTTGAGGGTTGTTGAGGGAGACGACACGCCGTCGGGTTGACAATGGATGAACAAAGGCCTGTCTTTTCTTCACCTAGTGGGTGTTGAATCAGATGGTGCTGATCTGAAGGGTCACTCGCAAGGTTGAAAGGTGAAGGGGCACGAAAGCAGCGGTTTTTGGAATGTAGTGAGAGTCAGGGCTGGAGGGAACACGGGGACGTCTACGGCAAAGCTGCCCTTAAGAAGGACTGCCAACCCTCTCACCCGCCATACCCCGGATGGAAGGTCACGGCAGACCAGCACCAGGGATGAAGACGTCTTCCCGAGTCAGGATTGCCTCAGCGACACACGGTGGGGTCATACGCTGGCAGGATCCCGCAATCCGAAACCTAGAAAATGGCATAATAGCCCGGAAATGGCGGTGGACACGCGAGCCGTCGGGCAGAGAGACTTGGGGTGCGAGTGGTTTTCGGCGCGGCCGTCATGTCACGGCCAGCGGACCGAGTGGTACCGCGGCGGACTTTTTTTTCGTGCCGTGCTCTCTGGGCGGCGATTGCGCCATCGGCTGTGGTTCTGATGTGAGCGGATCTTCGTCAAGGAGCGGGTTGACAAGCCGGCGAGTAATGTCTTGGCCGGGCCCTGTACTAGTGCAAGGGACAGGAGAAAAAATCCCATCCTGCCCCGCCAAGCACATGAACTAGCTTCTGTCAAAGAAGTGTCAGTATTGACTCCGAAGGTCTTTGGTTGCGAGAAGGGATGAGATACAGACGGCGTGGACCCTCGGCACCATGCATGCGGCCGGGTGAGGCGTCGACAGCCGTGGTCTAATTATGGGCTCCTGGAAGTCTGACCAATGCCCCGCGCCACTATTTCAGGGTCTCTTTTAGCGGTTGAACACCCGGCGCAACTTCCATCGCTTCTCCCGACCGGTGACAAAAATAACAAAGAGCGGTTGCGCAAGTGTTCCTCGAGGCCCTTCCGAGTCCCTCAAGTCATCCCTATAAGCAGGCTCACCACAACCCTTTTGATTCTCGGTTCCGAGACGCGCTCGAATGTCAACCTCTCATGGCGATGGAAAACACCCAGCACCCGAGCCCGGCGCGCGATAGGTATGTAGAGAGAATTCTCACACTGGCATGGTTTGAAGATACCTCAAAATCATTCTGTAATCAACTCGACTCGACATCGCGAATGTCTTCTTCGGTCATCCATGGTGAATGACACATGATTTGTTTGCAGCGAAGCATGGAGACGAGGCATCTGTGATGAGCCGCGTGGTCAGCTGGCACGCCCACGAACATGAGCAGCAGAGAATCAACTCAATGAGCATGGGAGGCAATGAAGTTGAGACTCTGGATTTCACAAGAAGTCTTTCAAGATCATGAGTCCCAAGTCTTTTATTTGACTCACACGAGCCGGGGCTAGACGATATGTCTGGAGATACTCATGTACAACATCCTCTCAGCCGGCCTTCCTTCAGACGCAATGAGGTTGCGGTTCGCCCGGCTTCGCATTGTACGAGATGCGGCCAGCAGGCAGGAAGAACAGCGCCACCAGAGCACCGCCGCGGACCTCGGGGTAATGATGCGTCCCAGGCCCGGGCGAAGTCCACCCGGCACCCTGCCAGCCCTGCATGCCCTTGAGCTCCGCTGTCTCGTCGACCTGCACGACACAGTTGATCTCGCCATAGGGATGGGCGTGGTACTGTCCCCGGAGCACCTCCTGGCTGTTCATGAAGACGGTGGTGATGCTGAAGTATCTCGTCTCCGCGGCGGGGAGGGCGATCCTGCCGCGGCGGTAGTTCCGGCCGTCGACCTCCGTCTCTGCCACCCACCCCTCGTCGAGGCCTTGCTTGATGTAGGTGCAGAAGTCCTCGTAGAAGGGGTTTCCCGGGCCGTAGTCCTTGTTCAGGCGGGCCTCGAGATCCTTTCCGGGAGTCCTGGAAGGAGTGTCAGCTCTGTGGGTTACTCGGCCTGGGCGGGAATGATGCGAACTCACAAGTCCTGGACCTCGTTGAGGAACTCGGTGGCCCGGGCCACGAACTTCTGGGCAGTCGGCCACTTGGAGATGTCCAAGACTGCGGAGCTGTCCTTGTTGGCCATGATTTGGCCGGTGAGCGGTAGCCGCCGAGAACCGAGGCAGGGTTGGTAGAGGGGTCAGGCGGCGATCAGCGCATGCAAAATTTCCGATGACTGACAGTCCAACCTGTAGGTCCCAAGGTATCGGGTCACGTTCCAAAGCTCAGTGCATACGCATGGTGAATAGGGTCAGCTTTTCGAGAACGTCAGGACCGAGCTCATGATGAGAGAAGGGTGCGGGGGATTCGGGCCAGCTCAGGATGCCGGGTGAGATAACCGATCGACTTCTCCGCACGCCGAGCTTCAGGCCTGTAATCACTGAGAACCTCACTGGCTGGAAACGTCTGGGGAAGCCTAATCAGGGTAGCTCAGCTGGGGTAACCCCTGGACATCCCACTCTTCCACCACCTATCTCTGCAGATGGTGAACGTCGAATTCCCGAACCTTATTGCCGTTGTGAATGAGGAGAGTGAGACGCCCGCCGGCCCTGATTCTCACCCAGGTCATCCATGAGCAACGATGGGCTGACCAGCCTCTCGACAATGGTTACAAGAACCGGCTCAATGACCGATGTTCCCGTCTGTCTCGGTTTAACCTCCATCGTCGAGGCCGGATAGCTCTTATCGCTCGTTCAGGCCATCGGCGGACATCCCCATCCCACCTCACTGCCTTCGTTGTGTGCCGGCAAGAAAAGAAGGCAGCCGAAATGGAACGCTTCGACCTGGTCATCGTCGGCGCCGGTAGGTCCTCACTTCATCTCATCTTGCCCGATAACAGATCTGACAGGCGTTCAAGGCTGGCATGGCCTAACGATGGCAAAGACCTACCTTGAAGTGCACAACCGCTCCAACATCCTCATCCTGGACTATGCGGACTCTGTCGGCGGTACATGGGCCAGCGAGCGCCTCTACCCGGGCTTGAAGACGAACAACATTGTCGGGAGCTACGAGTTCAGCGACTTTCCCCTCGTCCCGAAGCAGTACGGTATCGAGCCGGGACAACATATCCCCGGTCGCGTCGTGCACAGCTACCTGTGCGACTTATGCGACGCTTTTGATCTGAGTTCGCGTATGCGATTCCAAACCAAGGTCGAGTCCGCGACTCTCCTGCCGAACGGGGAGTGGCAGATTGCATTCTCAACCAAAACGGAGTCGGGTGAGGCACAGGATGTTGGCACGCTTCTCGCCTCCAAGCTCGTGCTGGCGACGGGCCTGACCTCGGAGCCGTTTATGCCCTCTCTGCCCGGCAGAGACACGTTCGAGGGTCTCGTCTTTCACGCCAAAGACTTCAAGGCGAGGGCGAACGAGCTGTCCGGCATCGACAACGTCGTGGTCATTGGCGGGAACAAGTCAGCGTGGGACGTCTGCTACAGCTCCTGCGCCCGCTTCGGCGCCAAAGCGCATATGATCATGAGGCGGTCGGGCGGTGGTCCGAACTGGTGCTGGCCAGCGAAGATGACGGGCTTCCTCCCGTCCATATCCGCCATCTCAGCAACCCGGCTCTTCACATGGCTCGATCCCAACCCCTATGGACGCACCGCGTTGCCGATCAGATCCCTCATAAACCGCACCTGGCTGGGCCGAAAGATCTCCAGTTTCTTCTGGCGCCACTTGGATGGCAAGGTTACCGGCTTGAACGCCTACGACCAGAGTGCCGGCACGTCCATCCTGAAGCCCTGGAGCTCTACCTTCTGGATGGGCAATTCGCTCAGTGTTCACAACTACGAAACGAGCTGGTTCGACCTGGCCAGAAGCGGCCGGATTTCTGCGCACGCCGCCGAGGTTGCCTCGCTCTCGAAGAATGCTGTGCACCTCACCGACGGAACGATCATCGAGGCAGATGCAGTGATCTGCTGCACGGGCTGGGTGGTAGGACCGAGCTTGAAGTTCTATCCTGAGGGTGTCGTCGACAGGCTCGGGTTCCCTGGCTCGAAGGGTGACCATGTCCTTGAAGCCAAAGTCCGCGCTGACATTCTGCACGAAGCTCCAGTTCTTGGGGAGGCTCCTGTCCGTCGACTGCCGAGCACCCTGCGGCCAGAGCAGATGACCCTCAGCAAGTCAGGTTCAACGACTCACACGGAGATCGTCTCCTCCTCTCCCTACCGATTGTACCGCTTTTCTGTCCCCTCCGACCCCGAGTTCATCCGGATGAAGAACTTCGCTGTCGTCGGCGCCCATATCACCCTGCACACTGCCATCCTGGCACAGGCGCAAGCTCTCTGGATCACCGCCTTCTTCGATGACAAGATCCCCCACCTAGCTGCTTCAGCTTATGGCTCGCCTGACTTTGCTGCCATTCAGCATGACACGTACCACCATACAGAGTACCAAAGACTTCGGCGCCCAAAGGAAACTGGAGGTACTGGGAGCAGGTGCCCTGATCTCGTGTTCGACAGCATCCCGTTTGCAGATATCCTGCTATCAGATCTGGGGTTGAAGTGCCAGCGGAAGCCGACTTGGTACAGGGAGATTACTGAGCCATATAGGGTGCGTGACTTTAAGGGTCTGGTTCAGGAATGGCTTGCGAAGACTCAGTGGTGAGGATTCATTTGAGGATTGTGGACTTTCAAGCGTTTAGCATGAGCAACTTGTGAGATTTTGAGGATGCGCAATGCGAGGATACCTCGCTGAATGATACGACTTCTCTTGCCTCGAGTCGCTGCCATCCCTTTCGCCGTTCCGAGAGATGTATTCACCAAGTTGACCACAGCTGGGATTTCGCGATCTTGCTCTATTTAGGTTCATGGGTGCTCTACTCCTCATCGTTCTCCCGTGTCAGCCAGACTTTCGACATCTCATACGTCCCCAAGTAGAGACCGCTCCCCAGGGCTGTCCACGCAGCCCTGAAAGCTCCGCCCCGGAACAGTCCCCGTACCCCTACCGTTCGGTACACCTGCCTGGCAACCTCCCAACTCCCAGTCTTTGTTTTCCTTGAAGCTGGCTTGGCCCCAGTTGAGCTAGAGCTACCTTCTCCAGCTCGCAGCATCATCCTCGTCTTGACAACATCGCTCGGCGTGGTGATCCACGCGGCAAACGCCCCTGCAGACCCGGCACTCGCACCTGTGACGATGCCAGTCTCAAGAAGTCCCTGCCGATAGCCCTCTCGCCCATGTTGCCGCCTCTCCCAGACCATCTGCCTGACATGCTCGAAGATGGGGAACTGCAGCGCCGTGAAAGGGAGGTTCCGCGCCACGAGCGCCGTGTACCCCGTGAAGAGTCTCCTTGTCGCGCCTGAAGCCGTCACCTGCCGGAGAGCCTGAAGGGACGTTGATTGACTATGTTTTGTGGTGCCTTGACTTCGCAGCATCTGCGCATTTTGCTTGATGACCTCTGCTGGTGCCAGGACGACGCAGGATCCCATCTCGGCGATCGCCGAGGCCATGGAATGGACCAGCGGCTGCGGGACGTTGGGGACTGCTGCAGATATGGTCTGTTTCATGCTCTCGTATGTTGCGAAGAATATGCCCGCTACGGAGTCACGTCAGTCTTAGACTCGGAGAGGACGAGGTGAGAGATGCCCAGGGGGAGACGAACCAGCGGGCAACGTCGCCAGGATGACGCTGCCGATGCCCTGGTACAGGCCCCGGAACAGCTGCCGCCTTGAGCCGGTCGTAGTCGATGCATATGTCTGCACGAAATCCTGGCTTTGGTACCGTGTCTTGAGGGTGTCGAGGGGGTAGACGAGACAGTCGACCGTGAAGGCTGCTGCTGCGCCAGCCTGCGAGATTGTTCAGCACTCACACCACTTCTTGCCGCGAGGGGGATGGCTTACAGCGTAAATCTCGTACATTCTCCGTTTTGTTGCACGCGATGAGATTGGATGAAGTTGATGAACAGCTTTCGACGAGATATGAGATGTCATCGGTGTATGACATCATTCAGGTTGACCGTGGACACCGGACTCGTTTCTCCGATTTACACGGGGATCCAATCATTCCAATGTCAACTGCAAAGACTGAATGCTATTATTTCACATCATGCTATGGTTTATGCTGTCGCTAGGTACTCTCACAGAACAAAGTTCACCAGATAAGCAAACCCGGCAACGACACCAGCGGCAGAGCCCGAGGACCAGCTGAGGGCGCCGCCACCATTCGGGTCCTCGCTCTCCTCCGCCGCGTCCTCGCCAGTAGGACTCGGCGTAGAACCCGAGCTTTCGTCGTCAGATGACTCCGTGCTCGTTGTCTCTTCAGCTGGCGACTGGGTTGTCTGTCAAAGTCAGCAGGCTAAAGGTGAACGACGGCGAAAAGGGAGCGTACCTCAGAGGCACTCGGCGCAGGCGTTGGCGAGGCCGAGGGAATCACGACAGTCTCGCACATTCTGGGACGGATAATGTGATACTCTGCGACAAGTTAGTATCCCCCCTCCTTGATGCCTAGACACAGATACTCACCGTTGTATGCGTCGTTGCCGCACACGGACCGCACGCAGTCTTCCTCCCTGCTGGTCCAGTCGTCCACCGTGCACCAGCACGCCATGAACTGATCCTCGCCTTGGCCAAAGTCGCAGGTTGCCGTATCGCCATACTCTCTGTAGCAGTCCTTGAAGCACTCCGCGCGCTGCTCCTCGAGCTCGAGTGCCGCCGTTCCGGTGGGCTCACTCGAGGTTGTGGGCGAAGCATCCTGGGCACGGACTGAGCCGGCGAATGCTGCCAGGAGGACAGGAGCGGCGAGAGAAAAGTGCATGTTTGCTTCAGGCAACAGGATCGATGTTTCGTGATTGGTAAAACTGACTGCCACTGAACGCCTCCCGCCAGCCGCCTCCCAAACGGCCACAACGTCCCCTTTATAGAGGCTATTCAGGCCCAGGGCCGCCTCAGTTGAACAACCCACAGTGGCGTCGATAGCGCCCGAGCCCACGTTTTGGTGATCCGGGGCTGATTGGCCAAGCCCTGAACCCAAGGCAGATTCGGCCGTATTCAGGGCATCCGGCCACGCTCGAGAATGCCCCGAGCCCCGGATGTTTGGCGCTATCTCTTGGCCTGATCAGGTTCTGGTCCGTTGCGATCCGTCCGTTCCAGGAAGGGAGCTCGATCGAGAGATACGCGATCGCTCTCGGGTTGCACCGTCGCTCCGACGGGACTCGGACAACCGCCGGTCTCGTGCTTCAATGCCGAAGTGCAAAACAACAAGAAAATCATACGATGCAAGTCGACACCCCTCGGAGACATTCTCAATTGAACCTGGACTGTTTGAGACAAACCGGCTTGGCCTCTGCCCTCCTGATATCGCGGTCCATTCCACATCTGGCCATTCTTGATCACTGAGCCTTGCGACGGCTCGACCTTCGAGACTCGTCCGTGCCATGAAGCCAATCCAGCCACGGCAGCCCACCGAAATGAACGTCAAAACGCTCGTGATGCCGGTCATGGCGTCTAGCGGCGCCGCTGAAGAAGTCGTACCCGCTGTGCACGGTTGACGTCTCGATGAGCTGCCAAGCCAGGAACACCCACATGGTGAGAATGTGGGTGTGCAGCAGCGCCGGGGGGAGCACGATGGGCATCGTGTTGGCGAAGAGGTGTTCCACCGGGTGAGCGTATTGGGACGCGAAGGAGACTGGCGCGGTGAACTTGTGATGGACTTTGTGGATTCGAGCATAGAGGGACGGGATGTGCAGCAGCCGGTGTGAATAGTAGAAGAGGATCTCTCGGCCGATGACACAGAGGGTCATGTCGCGGATGAATTCCGTGGCGGATGGAAGAGATGGCGAGATGGTGAAGGGCGAGGGCCGGTTCTGAGAGAGCGACAGAAGGATGAGGCCGACTTGAAGTGCGATGACCATGATCTGGTTTCTGAGAGAAATGACCACAGCATGCCAGACTTGTGCGGCGGACGGCTGCTTTGGCGCTGGCTGGATCTTGTGTCGTTCTGCGAACTCGGGGAAGAGGGTATCGAGCGAGACGAAGACGGCTGAGGGGAGCCACCAGAAGATGGCCTGGACGATCAATGACCCCACGACCTCGATCGTGTATGGCTCATGACTGAGAACGAGGTTGCTCCAAACGGCGGCCATGATGAGAATGATACTCAAATTCGGGAGAGAACATTCGACAGGATCGAGGGAGTCCCTGGTGTTTAAGTGAGAGTCGACATCTCGGCCTTCCCCGCAAACCTCCCCACGAAATAGCACGGGTGGCGTTCAAGTCAGGCGGCACTAGTACAATTATAGAGACGGCTCGGTCCAAATTGCGTCTGGTGATTGGCATGTGAAGGATAGCCTTGGTGGCAAGAATCGAACTGTCTTCGGGTTGGGTCTGGAATAGCTTGAGGCGCCCAGGCAGGCGCTCTCCCGGGACGGTATCGTGCCTGGTCTGCGATCCATCTCCCCAACGCCTTGTGCGTTAACATCTAGAAGTGTATATACAGAGCGGGATTCAACCAGAAGCAGAGGCTCCTCAAAACTTGTACCCGCCCATCCGGCTAGCGAAAACGCCGTCCCGGTCGATCTCCTCCTGGAGCACCTTGAACTTGGCGTAGTCCTTGTACCTGCCAGTCACGTTCTGGTCGTACATGGCGTCGTTCATGAGGAACGGCAAGTACCTGTCCTTTTTCGGCTCATCCTGCAGCCAATACGCGAGCCGACCCTCGAGCCAGGTGGTGATCTCCCGAGACATGCGGTAAAGGTTCTCGTCGTCCTTGCTCCTCGCCCACGAGCACTGAAGCTCGAGGATGAGACGGTCCTCGTCGCTGCCGGAAAGTCCAAGGGCATTACCGCCGCGCTTCTCGCTCTGTGCGCCGATTGTCGCCGGGAACGGCTGGAAGTCGATGCTGCACTGGGAAGTGAGGTGAGTGATATCGCCCAGGTGCGGACGGGTAATCTCTTTCCACTTGTCTGCGATCTCCTTGTACATCTCAGGATGACTCTTGACGTACGGGATGGTGTAGGTCTGGGGAGAGCCATCGGCGATCAGTACGACTGCCACACTGACGAAGAAAGGGTCGTTAACAGAAGACTGGTACTCACCCGGAAGGAGATTCTCGCGAGCATGACGGAGGCTGCAGCGCCGTTGTTCTTCAGCTAGAGATGGTGTAAGCTTGCAAATATGGAGCCTCTCGCAAACGACAATCCCCGAACCTACCAGTTGTGCGTATCTCTGCGTACCCGTGGTGTCGATGATCGAAGGGACTTTGAGGAACTCGGAGAACGGCCCAGATGTTGGCGGCGTGGGACCATCGTAGAAGAAGAAAAGAAGCAGCATGTCAATGCCTCCAACCATGTCGAGTTTGGTGAAAATGACGGCAGACTTGCCGCCGTCGGGAGTTTCAGGGACGAAGTTGTGAAGGGCTTTGTAAAGCCGATCCGCGTTGGCTGTGTCGTAGAGTCGAGTACCGCCCCAGACCACGCCGTTGTCTCCGATAGGGTTGGCCTCCATCGTAAACTTTGTGACGATACCTGGTAATAAAAACCTGGTAAGTATTCATTCGCGGAGGATGCAAGCACTGAAGGAATCATACCGAACTGGCTGCCGCCGCCCCTCATTGCAACGGCAAGATCTGGGCGTTCATCATATTTGATAGTAGCAATGGTGCCGTTCGGCAGCACAGTCTCCCACTCAGTAATAGTCTACAATCATCAGCACTCAAGTCCTCCACTGAAGGGATGGAAGAGCTCACATCTGATGGCAGGCCGTACTGAGCGCTGAGAAATGAGATCCCACCCTGGGTTAACAGTCCGCCAATGCCGACGATTCCTGCGTGAAAGAAGAGTGTCAGGTCATGTTGATTCCTAATTTGAAGACAAAAGAAGGGAACCAACCCAGTCGACCTCCCACCACGGCGACACCGTGAGGATCGAGGGCCGAGATGACATCGTTCCACTCGCCTCCCGGCCTGACGTACACCACCCCCTTCTCCGCGTCGTAGGTAGTCCCGCTGACATCCCTCATGGCAATGAGAACGCCCTCATGTGCAGTGGCATGGCCCAGGTTGGGGTCGTGACCGCCGCTCTTTGCAGAAAAGATCACATCGGGATATTTGTTGAGAATCTTGACCGCTGTAGAAACCTCTTCGGCAGACCTGGGTCTCACGATGCAGGCAGGCTTAGTCTCTCGGAGGGCCATCGACCAGTAGCTGTGGATCTCAGTGAGATAAGGAATCGAGATGGGCCATGCCACACGGCCTGGGATGGCAACCTGAATATTTGAGCATGCCCGTTTTGCGGAGGCCAAGGAGGAGGCACTGGCCAGGTATTGGAGAGAAACGAGCAAGAGGAGGAGTGAAACAAGGGGTGAACGAGAACCCATCATGGCCGCGGTGACTGGCTCTGCCTGAGCTGCACTTGAAACTGTATGAATGTTGTCAATGACATTTCGAACAAGGACGGAGATGGCACAGGTGCTCTGAAATATATCACGATAATATGAGGATCGTCAACCTTGCCCAACACCCTGTCTCAGTATCATGGAAGACGGGTCTCCTGGATCCTGGTAAGCTTCGCCAACAGGGCAGACAGGGGGGACCGGGCCGAGCGATTCGGAAGGTCGGCCGAGACAGTGCTGGGATTACAGCGCATAGTGGCAGGGATTATAAGGGGCCAAGCCATTGTTCGACGGGGTGTTTCCTGACAGGAGATGCTCATTAGTGGCACTTCTTCAGAGCATACCTGAATCGTTCGATATAATCCTTCTCTTGGCTGGACGCAACCCGCAAAAGGATCGAGGCAAGGCAAGGCCTCGCTGCAGGTCCCAGATCCTACTAAAGTTTACGTGGGGGGAAGTGCGCCATGTCTGCAGCCAGCCGAATGGCAATGGACATGCATCGTCTTCCGTTGTATCCGCTCAAATGACAGGCAAATCGACATTTTGCTGCTGGATCGTATGATCAACACTGCTTCTCTCAGGATCTTAGGCCTTGAGCCATTAGAGACAGACGCGATGGCAGATCCACCTTCATTATCACCAACTTGCCGCTCCAAGAGCTTGTTTTTGCACAGCCTGGGAAGCTTCTCGAATTCAAGAACAAGAACTCTGCTGAGCTCTTGAAAGTTCCAACCCCATCTGGCACTTTCAGAAACTTTACATGCTATCGTATTCGAGGGGGGAGTAACCAGGCGTGCACGGGCATTGTCCGCATTGGTAGCAGTGAAGGATCGAGACGCATATGCACACGATTGAACTTCAGTCAGCATTGGTAGCCGGCGTAAGACCAAGACCGAGACGAGGCTCGGAATGCAGCACCGGAAATGGAGCACATGAAAAGGTGTGCTCAGACCTGTCCACATAGACCGACATCCAGTGGTCGCTCTTCTCACCCTGAGCAGCAGACCCATCAACGCGGAATCTCAGCATTGGATGTCACTGTCTGCGTTGCTGGCTCCCCAAAACACCAAGGTCGGGATCAAAGCCTCTCAGCTCAGTGAATCATGACCGTCGAGCCAAGCCTGAGATATCGAGTTGCGGGCAACTCGAGCTTATCGCCCGTCTGGACTTGCCCGGACCAATCAGTTTCCCCGCAAGTTGGCCGTCTCCTGACTACTTGAACCACGACTATCCGTAAAATGGGCATCCCGCCCGACTCTGAACTCTTTCTTGAATTCTTGCAAATCGTTGGTCGGATCGTTGTCGACTGATTTCATCTCATCATGGATGTCACTTTTGACTGCGTCGTGGTCAACGGCCGCGTCGTCACAGCTGCCGACACTGGCTTCTATGATATCGGCATCAAGGATGGCAAGATTGCGCAACTATCCCCCAAGGGTTCACTGCTGCAAGCTAAAGCAAGTCGTGTAATTGATGCCGGCGGCGCTTTTGTCATGGTATGATTTTGCCTCATCGAAACACGTCCTCGCTATCTCTGACGCAAATGGTCTTACTAGCCGGGAGGCGTTGACGCCCATGTCCATGTTGCCGAGCCAGAGTTATTCGGAAAGGGGAGCTCGGCCGATGACTTTGAATCTGGTATGCTCTAAGAAATGACTTTCAGGGACTACAGCTGATATACTACAGGAACCAGGTCTGCCATTGCAGGCGGCACAACGACCATCATTGCCTTCGCCCCTCAGCCTCGGAATGACCCCTCTGTGTTGCAGGCACTTGATGATGCCCAAGCAAAGGCGCAAGACACGACTTACTGTGACTACTCACTCCATGTCATCGTCGCCAATCCAGCCCCGCAAGCCCTGAAGGAGTTTGCTACACTTCGCGAGCGCGGCGTCTCCTCGGTCAAGATCTACATGACATATGAGGTTCTCCAGCTCAGGGACAACCAGATCCTCGATGTGCTCCTCCAAGCACGAAGCGATGGAATCACCACCATGATCCACGCCGAGAACGGCGACGTCCTGAACTGGATGACCGAGCAACTCGAGAGCCGCATGCTGCTCGCGCCAAAGTATCACGTCACCTCACGACCCCAGCTCCTCGAAAGCGAAGCAACCAACCGCGCGATCAGTCTGGGACAGCTCATCGGCGCCCCGATCCTGATTGTCCACGTCTCCTCTCCCGTCGCCACCGAGACCATCCGCAAAGCTCAGACAAACGGCCTCCCGGTGTACGCGGAGACGTGCCCCCAGTACCTGTTCCTGACCCGCGAGGATCTGGACCAGCCCGGCTTCGAGGGCGCCAAATGCGTCTGTGCCCCGCCTCCCCGGGAGACGGCAGACCAGGAGGGCATCTGGCGAGGGCTGCAAAACGGAACCTTCACCATCCTGTCCTCGGACCACTGCGCGTTCTACTACAACAACGCGGAGATCGGCAAGAAGTCCGCCATCACGGCAGACGCGCCCCTCGGCCGCTTTCGATACATCCCCAATGGCTGCCCCGGCGTCGAGACTCGCATGCCGCTCGTCCTGAGCGCAGGCCGTCTCACGCCCGAGCGCTTCGTGGAAGTGATGTGCACGAATCCGGCCAAGCTGTACGGTCTGTACCCGCAGAAGGGAGCCCTGATTCCCGGAGTGTCGGATGCCGACCTCGTCATCTGGTATCCTCAGATGGACGCTTTCCCCATCAAGAACTCGTCTCTGCACCACAATGTGGACTACACTCCTTACGAGGGCAGATCCGTCTCTCAGTGGCCGAGATACACACTTGTCAGGGGCGAGGTCGTGTGGGATCGCGACAACGGCGGCATTGTTGGGAGAAAGGGATATGGCCGGTTTGTGAGGCGCGCACGTAGTTACTGGTGTGAGGGGCAACCGGCGTGGGACATTGAGCAGTTTTAGCGGCCATACTGAACTGAATACTACCACTGGATGATAACTTGGTAGAGATCGACACACTAGGTGATGCTGGGCAGCTCTGGGCCTTGGTGGAGCGGTGTTGACTCAGCCCAGTTGCAGTGTCGGCGCCGGCCCGTTCCAATGACACTAAAGCCAGGGGCCTGACCGCTATAGTACTTAAGTACCTAGGTACCTCCATCACTATGAGCCCTTCCTCTTCCCAGCCAGGGCACTGCACATTATGTCCCATTAGGTTGCACGTTGTGAGCATCCATTAATGGATTTCCTCGGTCGAACTAGTTGCGGTGGTTCATGAGATCCTGTGCTCTCAGCTGTCAGCAGGTGTTATCTTTTCGGGGCTCATCGTAAGGTAGTTACTAAGAATAGTGATTGGTTGATGAGGAAATCAGGCTCTCGTCACACCTTCAATCAGCTGTCCCAACTTCCCTCCTCCAACCCCTCCTTCCTTGTGCTCGAGGCTCAGCCTGGCCTCGAGCTAACTTGCTTGGTCCCTCAACCGGTCGGAAGCATGAAAATCTAGCAGCGAGTGTCCTGTGCCACATGAGTTCACACCATGGACCGACGAAGCGACAGCGATGAGAGACCGGCGAAGCCGAGGCGACATGGACATGAGGATTACACGATTGCTTGGATCTGCGCTCTGCCGATCGAGAGGGCTGCCGCTGAGATCATACTTGATGAGAAGCACGAGTCAATCGCCGGCGACAGGAACGACAACAATACGTACCTGTTCGGCAGGGTCAGTCGACACAACGTGGTGATCGCCTGCTTGCCAAGCTTGTACGGCACCAACAACGCCTCCAGCGTTGCGAGCGACCTCAGACGGAGCTTCCCCTCCATCCGAGCAACGCTCATGGTTGGCATCGGCGGCGCAGCTCCGAATATGGTGAATGACGTCCGTCTCGGCGACGTGGTTGTTGGCACGAGCATGGTTCAGTCTGACTTGGGCAAGATCAGAGGACACGGCCAGCTGGAGCACACGGCTATTCCGCGATACCCGCCTCGGCTCCTGGACACCGCCGTATCTTCCCTGCGGGCGAACCATGAACTGCGTCCCAGTCAATTCCTCGATATCCTGGACGACACGTCGAGGAGACATCCAAGATTCAGCAAACCGGACACCCCGGACCGCATCTTTCAGTCCACCTACCTCCACCAGGCCGGGGCCAACGACTGCGAGAGCTGCGATGAAATAAAACGTCTGGCTCGCCCCGAAAGAGGCTCTAAACGGCCCGTTGTGCATTACGGGAGGATCGCCTCTGGAAACCAAGTGGTCAAATGCGGTCAAGAGAGAGACAGGTTGGCCCGCGAGCTTGGCGGTGCGATATGCTTTGAGATGGAAACAGCTGGCCTGATGGACGTCCTCCCATGCCTCCCGATCCGTGGGATCAGCGATTACTCCGATTCTCACAAGAACAAAGAGTGGCAAAGATACGCCGCGGCGTCGGCAGCCGCACTTGCCAAGGAATTACTCGGCGTGGTCAATCCTGAACCGGCGGACATTGAGAAGCGGGAGCGGAAAGCTCACGACCCCGGAGAGAGCCTTCGGGACGCAGGTAAGGCCACTATTGATTCAATCCCCAGCGGTATAGCGAGAGTTGTACTAAGGCCAGACAGAAAAAAAGAGAATAGCGCGTAGGAAGGCCCTGCTTGAGTCTCTTTCCTTCGACCGAATGGGCGCTCGACTGGCCGATATAGAGCCCCGGCTTGCGCGGACTTGTCAATGGTTTCTCGACCACGCCGCCTACAAATCATGGCTTGATGCCCCTACGCCTTCCCGGAATGACGAAGACCAGAGATCCCTGTGGCTCAGAGGAAAAGCAGGCGCTGGAAAGTCCACAATGATGAAATTTCTGTACAAGGAGACCCGGCGACGATTTGAAGGACAGGACGCCGTTGTGGCCTCATTCTTCTTCCATGCGCGAGGATCCCAGCTGGAGAAGTCGGTGGCAGGGCTCTATCGGGCCATGCTTTGCCATCTTCTCGATGGATTCCCGGATCTCCGCTGCGTTCTGGACGATACTGATATCGTCCCCGAGCACCACAAGGGATGTCCTTCCTTCACTTCCCTAAAGGCGCTACTCGAGAAGGCCATCTCAGGTTTGGGTGAACGCACCTTCGTCTGCTTCGTTGATGCTCTCGATGAAGCAGATGAACAACAGGTCAGGGAGATGGTTCGATTCTTCAAGGATGTCACAGATGACACAGACATCGATGCACCGCTTCGGATCTGCTTCTCCAGCCGGCCGTACCCTGAGATTGGACTTCGATGGGGAACGCTTGTCACACTCGAAGACGAGCAAGGCCACAAAGAGGATATTTCGCGGTACCTTGCGTCTCGCCTCACTGCCACGGGACGCTTGCTTTCAGAGCTCACTGTCGAGATTCTGAAGAAGGCGTCTGGAGTGTTCATGTGGGTTGTGCTCGTGGTCCATGTCCTGAATCGGGAACACGATCATGGCAGCACGGGTGACGAACTTCTGAGGAAACTTGACACACTCCCATCCATGTTGAGCGATTTGTTCGGAGACCTGTTATCCCGAGATGATACAGACATGGACCGCATGCAGGCAGCGATTCTCTGGATTCTGTGTGCCGAGAAACCCCTATCACCGGCAGAGTTCTGCCATGCTCTTTGGTCGTGGCGACTCTCAAAACCCCCGGGCTTGCCCCTTACTGACGAGCCACCGGATGGAATGAGCCTGGATATTCAAAGAAGAGTTGTCATCGGCGCTTCTAAAGGGCTCGCAGAAATCACACGGGCTGAGTACCCGAAGGTGCAATTCATCCACGAGTCGGTCCGGGACTTCCTCCTGAAGGACCAAGGACTGAGACAATTGTGGCCTGATATTGGCTTTGACTGGCGGTCCTTTGGTAGCCATCGGCTCAGAGAGTGCTGTACCGCCTACCTCCATCACGCAATACCGGAGCATTCAACATTCGCGTCTCTAATTGACGTGTCGTCTGAGGGCGAGGAACAGTTTGCTAAGTTGGTGGAGTCGTATCCCCTTTTACGACATGCAACGCAGCATGTTCTCGATTACGCCGAACAAGCAGCAGAAACCATGGCCGAGGCCCAGCGAGACTTCTTGGGCCGATTTCCGAGCGCAAGTTGGATCAGCGCCTCTAACAACACCGGCGGCTTCTTCGACTGGGGCCAAGGGGATATACATTCGCGGAAAGTCAACATCGTCTACTTGCTCGCTAGACACAACAAGATGCGACTTCTGAAGCTTAGGCTTCAGGATTTCCCAGACATCGACCATTGGGAGGAGCAGTTCGTCCATCCATTGTTTGCCGCAGCTCGCTTTGGTCACCTCGATGCCGTCAACCTCCTTCTGGAGTATCCCACGATTATGTTGGATGCCGCTTCCCTTAAGCAGAGGGGCAGGCCGTGGAAACTTGACGGCGAGACTCTACTCAGTGCTGTCATCCACATTCGACTCTCGAGCGATGATGATTGCCAGAAAATGATAAAAGCAGCGAAATTCATCCTGGAGCACACCGTCGACCTGATGCCGTATGCTGGAGGGGATGCCGAATTGACAAATTTTCTAGTAAGGAGGCCACTGATCGACAACCTCGCAGGGGAACGTGCGGTTGTCAGACTTCTTGTCGACTTCAAAGCCAACCTCAGTGCCCGAGACAATTCTGGCAGGACGCCACTGCATTATGCAGATACCTCCAATACCTGCGACATCCTGATCGAAGCCGGAGCCGACGTAAACGCAGCTGATAACAAAGGTCGTACGCCGTTACACCAGGTCGCTGCTCGGGGAGACAGGGACGTCTGCGCTATGCTGATACAAGCTGGAGCCGACGTAAACTTGGCGGATAACGATGGTCGGACGGCATTGCACCACGCTGCTATACATGCAACTGATGAAGCCGTATTCAAAATTCTGCTACGAGCTGGGGCTCACGTCAATGCAGTGGATAACGACCACCGCACGGCATTACACCTATCCTGGACTATCGGACACAGAGAGGCACGGGAAATCCTGATGCGCGCTGGAGCCGACATGAACATAGTGGATAAGACAGGCCACACGGTACTACACGAAGCCGAGTCCAGAGACTCCCTCATAGCCCTGGTCAGGTTTGGTCGCACATTTGCACCTTCGTGGGGCAGACAACCGTGGCCCCGCGTCAAGAGCCCTGGGGCTCCGCTTAGCGAATATGACATATTAGGGGATTGAGACCAGTACTACTAGATAGTCTTCATTCTATGCTTCTCGTCGATATAGCCTACTAGATGCATGGCGGTGTATGTAGTCTTCGCGCTCAGACTCGACATTCACCACGTCGAGCCCCAGCTGGGACGAGATGCTTCAGCAGAGGAACGCCCGTGGTAGGCAGAGGCTGGCTGGATGAGTCGATTCCTGCGCAGTGATAGCAGACTCAGGTGCTCAGGTACCGCAGGACTGATAAATAGTCAATGGAATGGTGGAAGCAACGCTACGAAATCATCATCCCAGGCCTTCTGTTCTCCCAGACTACTCCTTCTTTTTTGACCGCTCAATGACCCTCGCCAGCTCGACATGCCCCTTCTGCTTCGCCAGTCCCGCCGGCGTCCCCTGGCGATACGGCGTGCCCTCCCTGAAATCCGCCATCGTCTCAAACACCGAGTTGGCATGCTTCATCCTCGCCCCCTTCTGGAGCAGCACCTTCGCGCCCAGCGCGTGTCCCCATAGCGCCGCGTAATGCAGCGCCGTCGCCCCGTACAGATCCCGCTCGTTGACGTCGATGTTCTGCTCGATGAGCAGTTTGAGGACGGCGGGATGCGCCGTGCTCACGAAGAGCACGTTCCCGCCCGATGCCGAGCGGGAACGGATGTTGGCGCCGTTCTTCAGCAGGAGGCGGACCGTTGGCAGCTGGCCCCTTTCCGCCGCGGCGTAGAGGGGCGTGAAGCCCTGCCACGTCGTGATCTCGAGGTGGACGCCGGCGCGGATCATCGCCGCGACGACGTAGTCGAGGCCCAGTTCGGCGGCGAGGTGGATGGGCGTCGTTGTCCTCGCGTCGTCGATGGGAGACGTGCAGTCGGCGCCGCCCTGGACGAGTCGGATGCAGATCTCGACGTTGCGGGACTTCAGCGCCGTGAAGATCGGCCGGTCCTGGCCTGGCAGGTTCAGGTCGAGGTCTGCGCCGGCCAGGGTGAGGTGCTGTACGATGTCGGGATAGCCCAGCTGCACCGCGATCAGGAGAGGCGTCTCGTTCTGCTGCGTTGCCGAGTCCACCGGCGAGCCGGCGTCGATCAGCAGGCGCAAGACGTCGACCCTGTTCTTGTGAGCGGCCATGTGGATTGGGTAGTATCCCGTCGAGTTGGGCACGTCGACGCGCGCACCGGCGGCCAAGAGGACGTCGGTCATGTGTGCGTCCCCGAGGGAGGCCGCTGCGAGAATCGGCGTGTTTCCCGAAGACGTCTGCAGGTTCACGTCGGCGCCGCTCTCGACGAGCATCTCAGCGATCTCGGTTGAGGCCGTGCTGATGGCCAGGGTGAGAGCCGTATGGTCCTTCAGATGGCCATCCATGTGAGCGCCGTGTTCCCTCAGGATTTCCGCCATCATGTAGTTCCGTTTCGCGATGGCCACGAACATGGCCGTGGCGCCGTTCTGCATGGTCGCCTCGATGTCGACGCCGTGCTCGAGCAGGGTCTCGACAATGTGGAGGTTGGAGCGTTCGACCGCCACGATGAGCGGCGTGCGGCCGCTTTGATCTCGCAGGTTGACGTCGGCGCCGGCGTGTAGCAGGACTGAGAGGTTGTCGTCCTGCTGGCGCGAGTCTGCGCAGTGGTGCAGCGCCGAGCGTCCTGACATGTCCGTGGCATCGATGCACGCGCCCAACTCACAGACGAGAGCCGTGAATTTGTTCGAGAAGCCACACTTGATCCCCCTGATCAGAGCCGGGCCTCCCTTCCCAGCTTGGTCCTCCAGGTCCGCTCCAGCGACGACAAGCAGCGTCGCGATGGGCGAGCTCTTGCGGTCAAAGGCCCGCCGCAAGGGGGTGACGGAGGAGCCAGGCTCGGGGGCGTTGGGGTCGATGCGCCTCAAGAGCAGCCGGACCACGGCTGGTTCGTCCTCGGCATCGATGGCTGCGTGTAGTTGCGTGCTCAACTTGGCGTCACGCTTGAAGATGGTTCCGGGCTCAGGCTTGAGCTCGTCCAAGGCGGATCGGACGCCGGGCATATCGCTCACCCGGCTGTAGGTCGAGGGCACACTCTGGCTGGAGGCAGCCAGGGAAGGCGTGGACTGCCAGCGAGATTTCTTGTCAATCGTAGACGTAGGAGTAGCCGGTGTTCGGGGCCGTAGTGCACCGGCGTGCTCGCATTGACTTATGGCGCAGTTCATGAGGAACTCCAGAGAAGTCCGATTCGCACCAAGGTCCCGCAGGATTTGCTTCAGGGCCTGCTCGTTCCAGATGATGGCCAGCTGGGGCTCCGAGTCGCCGTGGAGGGCCTTGCTCGGCAGCCTCGAGTTGGCGACTTGGAGGTCCGTGATACATGCCGAGAGCTCGCTCAGAGGCCCGTCGCATATGTCGTCGATCATGCCAAGGTCAACTCCGGGCGATGCGGTGTAGTGTCGCAGGAAATGGATGAAGCGGCCTATGACGCTGTTCGCGGTGGCGCATTCTTTCGACAGGGCGGCCAGAGTGACCGGCGCCGTGTTGAGGCTGGCGGCTCTCTCGGCCAGGTCCTGTGCCAGGTCTTCGCAGGACTTGAGCAGGTCGTCGATCTCCACGACGCAGAGCGCGGGCCCGGGTCTCATCTTGCCGGGTTCGTGGTCGTATGTTCTTGGGACCGGTGTTGGACGAGAGTCGGGAGGAGATGGAGGGAAGCGTGCCGGGGTATCACCACGACGGGAGAGCGAGGGGCACTCGCTGGAGAAGTAATCGCGTCACATTTTCATAAATCCATCCGAACACTGCACGCTCCCGCATGCCTAGCATGAGCAGAGCAGGCCTCCCCGGCAGCTGAGTTGCTGAGCAAGTGATGTGGGAGAAGGATCGTCATGAGCCGAGTAGCCGGCTCACGACTCCCGCGAATGAAGCAACTCTCGTGGCACGTTGGCGCCGCCAAGGTCCCACTTGGGGAGTGATACCAGCCTGCTAGCGCCAGGGGAAAAGCAGCGGGATCGTCACTGAGTGTGATTAGGTTTTCTGCTCCGAAGAAACGGCACGCTGCAGCAGGGGGCTGCTGTGGAGGCCCAGCTGGAGGAAAAGCAAGGGGGGAGGCGAGGCGGCAGATCAGAGTTCGGAGCTGAAGAAGCCGAGCGAGACAGAGAGTTTGGCGGCTCGTTTCCCCGGGACCGACACCGACAGCTCAGGGGGCCGAAGGGCGTCACAAAGAAAAGCATCGATTCCGTCGCTCCCCTGAGACTCTACTCTCGTGTGACAGGGCGGCGGTCTGGGCATCCAGACCAGATGCCATGTTACACCGAGAGATGAGGCTGGCCTCCAGGTTCCTGGCGCCAAGCCAGCACCGACCACCGCGAACTCACCTATCCCTGCCGGCAATGCTGGACGAGGGGGTCGCCGGCATCGAGTTCTCGCGGCGCAGCGTGACCTTGTCGTCTTCCACGCCCCCGAGATCCCTCATACTATACAGGTTCGACGTGTCCGCCGTCTCCGAGACCGAGTCCCGCGCGCCAAAGTTCATCGTCCCCCGTCGCGACCCAACAACCCCCACTTTGCCGGCGGGATACTCCGCCCCAGGACCGCGCGAGGCCCTGTTGGGGCGCGAACTCTGGCCGTCGAGCCCCGAGGCCGCCGATGCATATCTGTCTGCGCCGTAGTACTTGTTCGTGAGCCGGCCGAACCAGCTGGGCAGGGCCTTGATGAGGATCTGGCGGACGGCCGGCAGGCACGCGCAGATGATGCCGACGGGGACCTCGAGGGTGGTCCAGAAGGCCAGCTCGAACTGGTCCCAGGTCGGGTTCTCTGTCTTGGCGAACAGGACGAGGGAGCGGAGACGAAGGATGCTGATGACCGTGACGCTGAGCGGGGTAAAATAAAGGTCAGTCGGGGACCGGACCAGCACAACACGCGGCGGTACGTGACGGTTCGGTACTCACAAGGTGCCGACGCCAAACATCAGGCCGGCAGCCATCTTCTTCCACCAGTGGAGCTTGAGCGTCCGGATCTTGAACAGCGGGATGGTGAGCATCCACAGGTCCAGGGCGATGCTGACACCAGCGTTCGCCCACGCGAGGGCGTTGATGTCGTTGCACGAGCCCTCGTGGTCGCCATCCCACCTCTTCCAGTAGTAGCTGATGGGGCTGCACTGGAACACGGCGGCGAAGACGAACGCGACGGTGTTGGCGGCGTTGAAGGCCGCCGTGGCCCAGAGCAGGCGCGCGAGGTTGGTCCTGTCGAAGACGCGGATGCAGAACGACAGGATGGCCATCTTGACCAGGCCCATCTGGACGAAGTACATGGGCTCCAGGATGTAGAACCAGAACCCGAACGCGTCGATCTGGTGCAGCGCGAGGGTCCAGATGTCCTTTCCCAACCCGGCCGGGATGAGGCCGACGAGGTTGATGACGAAGGACGGGATGACCGCGAGGAAGGCGAGCAGGGAGAAGAGGTCATCTAGACCAAGAGGCGTGGGAGAGAAGTAGTTGTGAATCAGTCGGGCGGCGACGATGAAGGTGGTCAGTCCGATCAGCGTCCAGGTCAGCGTGGCATACTCGGGAGCACGGTTCCGGACAGGGCGGTCGCATGTCGTCTCGAATATGTTCTTTGAGTCTGGGGACAGTCAGAAGGTGTTCACATCGCGTGGTGGAAAAGGGGGCACTGGCTGAGGGTGTCGACCACGGGGCACGACGCCTGAATACACGCCTCGGTGGCGATCTCAAAGGCAGAGTCATGGCAGATGCAGGTGGCATTGGTCATGCTGCAGGGCGAGTCCTGGATCGCCGAGACAACGCAGCTGGTCTGAGAGGTTTGATGAGCGAGAGGAACTTCGTCAAATCCGTGGTTGAGGATTCTTACCGCACACCCGGGCAGCTCGGCCACGGCGTCCATCATCCTCTTCGCGTCGCTGTCTTGAGCCGCCGCGATGGCACTCCATATCAGGCAGACGCCGAAGACGAGGGCTGAGGGAGGAAAATGAGCCTTCATGCCAGGCAGCTTGGTGTTATTCCGCTGGGCGACTGATCGCGCAATGTGAACAAGCCAGCCCTGCTGTTGCCCCTGAGCTCATGATGTTGAACGGTTTAAGAAGGAACTCGGAGAACAGCAACGTGTTTTCCATATCCCGGCCCTCGGACACCATCTTAGCCCGCAGCTGTCCGTCGGCGTCGTGCAAGTCATGGACGCAGTTAGGGCGTGACTAGTCGAAGTCTCAAGTGCGCCTCCCATCATCCTATCTCAAGGTTGTAGGTTGTGCGCACAGACTGGCCATCCCCCAACTTCTGCAGACATGTCCAGACCGGTGCTAGTCATCGCTGTTGCACGGACACCTTCGAGGCGCCGGTCCATGCGGACGGGTCGACTCGAGGACGATCGAGCACCCAGTGGTCGCGATGGTTTCGCCTCTGACATTCACTTGTATTGACTAGCAAGTCCGGTCGTTCATCAGCCCAAGCCACTGGCTCCCGTTGAGCACCTAGGGAGTTCAGAGTTAAGATGGCACATTGCTGCCCGTCTCCCGGCGCGTTCTGTCGCAGCCGCGTATGCCGCGGGTTTCTCTCGTGCTCGTAACAACACTTGGTGTGCGATGTGGGCTTGTGTTGGTCTTTAATAGTAGCATGCTGAACCTGAAATACCTGACTCCTCACGCATCTTGACCATCCGCCCATCCTCATCCCGCCTTGACCCCCTGATCCGGGGCGCACCACCCCACATCGGCGGCGCCCCGTCCTTGGGCCGACGGGTTCGAGGCGGCGGGCCCGGCCTCCTTATTCTGTTGCCGGCAACCAACGGGAACTGCAATTTGAGGAATATCTCGTCGGGGTAGTAGTATGTCGTATGGGGTTACTACCTTGCACCCAGAATCGGGTTTCTATATCAACTCGCCCCTGTCCATGATGAACAAAATTTTTACCGATTGTAAGACGGCCCCCCTATCCGCGCCATCTCCTCTTCGGGCCCGACACCCAACTGCGGCCGCCCGCGCTCCGTCATCTCCGAGTACCCATACCTCACACGCCGGCCCCGAATCATGCGCGACACGTCTGCGGCCGGCATGGCGCCGGTCCCCGGCGGCAAGTCCATAAATTTCGAGTCGCGCACGACCGTCGACGCGAAGCCGAGCACCTCGGGCCCGGCGACAGGTGGGTGAAGACGATACTGGCGATGCCGCCGACCAGGAAGACGACGCCGGTCAGCAGCGAGAGCGCGGCCCAGAGGGTCGGGATGTGGTACGCCTCCGTGTACCAGGTCTGGGTTGCCTCGGTCGTGATGTTACCAAAGCGTGCGAAGGGATCGTTATTGACCGTGGCCGCCAGCTCCAAGGAGCCAGCGAGGAGGAAGGTGTTAATAAGTTGGGATAGGCGGCGGCTGATGTCGGCGTTGGTGCTGTTGTCGAACCAAGCCGTGGGCCTGGTCACGGACAGGGGCGAGTTCACATCGTTAACACCAAAGTCGTTGGCACCGCCCGAGTCGAGCGCGCGCGTGAGCTCCCCCGAGATCGCATGGAAGTAGTTGGGGAAGTTGAGGAACGAGATGGGCTCGGGGGGGTGAGGTCTGCGCGAGGGGCGCTGCTGCACGGCCGTGCAGTTCTGCCTGGCGGCCGAGTCGCGGACCTCGCAGACGACCCGACTCTCCACGTACTTCTGCCGAACGTCGCAGTATGCCGAGATGCTGTCGGGCATTGGCGAGCTTGAGCCTGACTCCGTATGGTAGTACAGGGCGTGGAAGAACAACCGCGTCAGCCCGTGCTCGATGCCTGGCTCGTTGCTGAACAACCTCGGAGTTTGATAAATGGCCATCAGCTCCTGAGATTTACGTCTGTCGTCCGGGTCGGACTGGTTCCAACCGTAGTGGCTCATAACCCACGTGCTGTTCAGCCAGGCAGGGTCGACGAACCTGTCGAGGGCCAGCATCCAGGACGAATTCTGCTGCAGGCTGTTCACCGCATTGGGCGCCCTGTCATAGGGTCTCCCTTGCCAGCTGTCGTTGGCGTGGGATCCTGGGTCCAGCGTCACGTCGCCCCAGTTTATGCCCAAGCTGTTCGCACCTACCCATGTCCAGTTCCACGCCGTGGGCTCGCGGAACCCGACGTCGGCCCCCAAGTTCGTCATGTTGTCGCAGCTGAGCTCGACATAGGTGGACTCGACGGAAAAGGTGGTGTTGCCGACTCCGAGGCCGCGGATGGGCACGCCCGTCAGGGCAGAGAACCTCTCGCGCCGGGGGCTCCAGACCACATCCTGCCAGTCTACCTGGGGCGTCCGGATGGTCCTATTGTCGAATCCGTCACCGAAGAATGGAATCTTGACATTGCCCCACATGTCTGTTGGGTCGGTCTGGATGCCCTCCGGCAGCAGCACTAGAGCCTTCATCATGGCTGACAGTCCATGCCAGAACGAGGTGACCGAAACCGTGGCGCTTGACAGATCGTCCCAGACCGAGTCACCGCCGTCAAGGTACCAGGGAGATGCCCCGTCAAAGTTCTCCGCGGACGTGTCCAGGTATTAGACCGTCGTCTTGTTCACGTTCTCATGCGGATGGATCTCGAGAAGTCGCAGCATCGACTGGGTGCCGAGCGGCGAGGAGGCCCAGAGAAGGACGAGCCCAATCCCGACCAAGTTCACGGTACCGAGGGAGAACTGCGTTAGAACCGCACCGCCGAAGGTACGGCTGCCCGTCATCTGCTCCAGGAAGCCCATGGTCGTGCCCTGCTCGAGTTTGTACCAGGCGATCTGGTAGGTCAGGCGGCCGATGATGACGGCGAAGGCGATGGGGAACACCGACGCGAACTTGGAGGGCGATCAGTACTGCTTGTTCAAATGCCTCTCGCTGCCATGCTCCTACTCACCACGATGATCGCGTTCCGCCAGTGTCCGAGGGCATTGCTGTCGACATCGGATCCGTCGAGGACGTAGAGGCTCACGACCAGCCCCAGAGCGGCGACCGGCAGAGCAACGGCCGCGGCATCGGATGCTACGACAGACCATGTACGATTGTATGCTCCGAGTCCTGGGGCGACGGGTGCGTCTGAGTCTTGCCAGGTCGCGGAAGTCACATGATGGCCTGTCTTTGGGTCACCTTCGGATCCTGACGGAGGCGCTCCCTGGAGGCCGTCTGTCTGGGCATGTCTCTGTCGCGTCCTGGTCATCGTGTTGAAGGACGGACGGGGAGAGAAGTCGAGTTGAATGGGGGACATATCCCCTCATCCCTCGCGGAACGGACCTGTATTAAACACGCCGCCTGGTCCCAATGATATGATGGCTCTGGCCCTGGCCCTGACCCTGGTCCGCGTACATCGTACCGCGCACAATGAAACCCATTCGGGGTGAGTTGCATGGTAGCCTTACCATAATGTTGGGGGCCAAATTCGTGTTCCTCGACAACGCCCGCTGCAGAAGAGCATGAATGTGACTTGTGTGATCCATTCGCGCGCGCTTCACGCCAATCTCTCCCGCCAGCCACATGCAGCTACCAGAACGCGAGAGGTCCAAAGTGGACGTGTGTATCGTGGAGTGGAAGGGAACCCCTATACTTAATACGGACCAACAACTGTTTTGAGGATGTCGAGAGAGCGAACCGACTGTGGATCATGGATCGGGCTAGCGACGGCCACGGACGGACACCGGGAAAACAACGAGCCGAAGACAGGACCCCGGTTTTTTGGACGGCCCCTCGAACAAGACGTCATTGGCCAAAGCTGCCTCCAGCACAAGGCCACCAAATGTCATCGGCATCACCAAGACGCGCCCGAAGCTCCCGTACTCCATCCACTCTCGTGCTGTACATAACCACGCCCCCGCAGATCTCAACACGGCAACCCGAACAAGGGCTGCCAGCTTATCTATTATCATATCCAAGTCAAACTGGCGGGATTATTCTGGAAGCGCCAGTCGGCCCCAACTGGCGAACACGCACCGCCCTCCCCTGCTCCGGCTCGTGAGATCATGACCCAGCCGTCCACGCCACCACATCTCACACCGCAGTTTTGCTTCTCCTCGGGGACATTACGAGGCAAGAAAGACTAAGACAAGCCTCCAAGTGCGACGGCTAACGCGGTACGGGAGCAGATTTCCTCCGACTATCCCGCGCCGGGATCGACGACTCCATCACGCAGAATCTCAATGCGCTCGTGACCCCAGCCCGAGCGGGCTTCGACCCTGCCTCGACGTCCCAGCGCGCCACACTATCAGGGAACGGCCACATCAGTCCGGCATCATGCCAGGGCTTCAAGGACAAAGTCCTCTTCCCGTCGTGGCAGGCGCGCGCTGAGGTGTTACACTACTGCGGCCTGGTCGCAACGTCGCCAGACCCAGAGGATCCCGAGACGATGCTACGACATACCGAGGACGC
Source organism: Furcasterigmium furcatum (assembly GCA_001599815.1). Lineage (NCBI taxonomy): Eukaryota > Fungi > Ascomycota > Sordariomycetes > Glomerellales > Plectosphaerellaceae > Furcasterigmium > Furcasterigmium furcatum. The sequence goes on from BCIA01000004.1 coordinate 2,595,031, forward strand.
CAAGGCGCAAGCGCGGGTGATTGACGAGAGGCTGGACCCGTACTCGGGACGGTACTTTCCACGAGAGGCGCGGACAGAGAAGCTGGCGCTGCTGCTGAGGCAAGAGAAGGGGGTGGAGAATATCGTGAGGACGCGGACGTGGGACGTCGTCAAGCAGAGGTGTGAAGAGTCTTCGAACACGTGGGAAGAGGCCTTTGACGGCTGGAAGAATAAGAAGCAGCCGTAGGAGGAGCGCATGCTGGTTGCTGGCCGATCCTGGTGTATAGTAGAGCCAGTCGTGGCCCTCGGGGTCAACAGCACCAGCGCCCGCCGCTGTACGACTTGATCTGGCCTTTGTAAAACATCTCCCGAGAAATAGATACCCCTTGGAAACTTTGGACCTCCACTCTCGACTCCGACGTGCGCCTGCTGATCGGGTGTCCACCCTGAGGTGAGGTCCCCCCAGATACTGCCGGGCGGTCAGGGCGCTGTGGGCGGTCGGTTGTGCCTGCCGCGTGCAGCACCTCGAGGCCTGCCCGCCAAGGGAAAAAGTGCCGCCCCACTATGGGGCCTGTCTGACCAGCCAGATTTGTTGCGCAGCGCATTAATGTCATTTGTGTCTCTGTCTGTCTGTCCCTCCAAACCTCACCACCAAGCTCCACGAAAAGAGCACACGACTGCGTTCGACTCGGCGCAATCCGAAGATTGGCGGAGGAAACATATCATTCCTTCAGCTGACTATCGATCAGCAGCTTTACCTTCCGGTAAGGACCCCTCAGTCGACTGCCCATCTCCTGTCGTCCGCACAAGGTTGCCTTGCCCAACATCGCGGCAGCTCCTCTTCCAACCCAATCCGCGGGCCTCTCTTGTTGCCATCTTCCGCAACGATGCTAATTCGGCTCCAGTTCTCCTCCGGCTAAGCCCATCCGATCTCTGGAGCTTCTTGCAGCTCCCTGCCCCTCGCTTCTCCTCCCCGAGCCTCGGCGGCCACCACCCCTCATCATGCCGCAACAACTACCCTCCAAGGAGGCGGCGCTCTTCCGCACCGTCGTCCGTAACTACGATGACAAGCAATACAAAAGAGGCCTTAAGAATGCGGATATGATTCTGAAGAAGCACCCCAAGCACGGCGACACGATGGCCATGAAGGCCCTCATCATGAATCAGCAGGGCAAGACCGATGAGGCGTTTGCTCTGGCAAAGGTCGCCCTCATGGCCGATATGAAGAGCTCCATCTGCTGGCACGTCTACGGCCTGCTCTACCGCGCCGTAAAGAAGTACGAGGACGCCATCCGTGCTTACAAGCAGGCTCTCGCCATCGACCCCGATTCGGCCCAGATCCTCCGCGACCTCGCCCTCCTCCAGATGCAGACCCGGGACCATGCCGGCTATGTCCAGAGCCGTATCACCATGCTGCAGGCTCGGTCACAGCTGATCCAGAACTGGACAGCTCTGGCCGTCGCCCACCACCTCAACGGCGATCTGCCTGCTGCCGAGAAGGTCATCGACATGTACGAGAGCACTCTGAAGAACACTCCTTCTGCCAAGGACTTGGAGCACTCAGAGGTCGTCATGTACAAGAACAGGCTCATTGCAGAGCAGGGAGATTACCAGAGGGCCCTGGAACATCTCGACTCGGCCGCCAAGCCGAACCTCGATCGCCTCGCCGTCCTGGAGAAGCGTGCCGAATACCTCGCCAAGCTCGGCAGGAACACTGAAGCTGCCGATGCCTACAAGGCCCTACTGCACCGTAACCCGGAGCATCCCGCCTACTACAGCGAGCTGGAGAAGGTCAGCGGCCTGGACGCTGCGGAGCTGAAGAAGCAGGTCTACGACGAGTTCGCCGCCCAGTACCCCCGCTCTGACGCACCCCGCCGCCTTCCCCTGAACTTCCTGACCGGTGCGTTCACAGCCGCCTCATCCCCCGTCCCCGTCTAACAGTGTTCCCAGGAGACGACTTCACGCAGGCCGCCAGGGCCTACGTCGCGCACATGCTCGACAAGGGAGTGCCGTCGACGTTTGCCAACCTGAAGCATCTCTACGCCGACGCCTCCAAGATGGCCACGCTGGAGTCGCTGGTTCAGGAGTACCTCGCATCCCACGGCGAGGGGACAGAGAAGGCCAATGGCGACGACACCAAGGGCGGGGCCGCCGCGCTCTACTACCTCGCACAGCATTACAACTATCATCTTAGCAGAGACCTTCCCAAGGCCATGGAATTCGTCAACAAGGCCATAATGAAGGTCCCGAAGAGCGTCGAATTCCACATGACCAAGGCAAGGATATTCAAGCACATGGGAAGCCTCGACAAGGCCGCCGCGTGGATGGACACCGCCCGCAACCTCGACACTAGGGACCGCTATATCAACACCAAGGCCGCCAAGTACCAGCTCCGCTACGACCGGACAGAGGATGCCCTCAAGACGATGGGTCTGTTCACCCGAGCAGACACCGTCGGTGGCCCCTTCATGGACCTCCTCGACATGCAGGCGATATGGTTCCTGACGGAGGAAGGCGAGGCTTTTGCCAGAAAGGGAGAAGAGGGCAGCGCGCTGAGGCGATTTGATCTGGTGCACGGCATCTACGACACGTGGGTCGAGGACCAGTTCGACTTCCACGCCTTCTCGCTGCGCAAGGGATTCGTCCGCGCCTACGTCGACATGCTGAGCTGGGAGGACAAGATCCGCGAGCACCCCACCTACTCCCGAGCTGCGCTCGATGCTGTCACCATTTACCTCAAGAGGCACGACAGGGCAGCGGCTCTCAACGGCGAGGACGCTAATGGCGAGGCTGCCGCTGAGCGCAAGAGGGCCGCGAAGAAGGCGGCCAAGGAGAAGCAGAAGCTCGAGAAGGAGGCCGCTGAGCGGGCGGCTAAGAGAGACCCCAACAAGGGCGGCAAGGAGGGTGCTACCAGGGAGCTCGAGGACCCGTGCGGCCTGGCGCTGCTCGATGCCGAGCCCCTGACTGCCGCCATGAAGTTCGTCACGCCTCTGCTCGAGTTCAGCCCCAAGGACATCCGCGCGCAGTTTGCCGGATTCGACGTCTTCCTGCGTCGCCGTAAGTGAACTTCCCCATCGCATCGCTCGCTGCTCGACTAACAGCCCTACAGAGAAGTACGTTCTTGCGCTCCGCTGCCTCAAGGCTGCCCAGGCTCTGGACTCGGCGCACCCTGGCGTACACGAGCGCACCGTCCAGTTCCACCACGCCGTCGGTCCCGCACTTGACTCTCTCCCGGCCAAGGTGAAGGAAGTCATCGGTGCCGAGTCCGCGGCTCCGGCGGAGGACCTCGGCAAGTTCAACGAACAGTTCTACGAGAAGAACAAGAGCAGCCCCGAGCACGTCCTGGCCGCCATCAAGACACGGAAGGTTCTCGGACAGGATGCGGGCAAGACCGAGAAGCAGCTGGTCGACCTGCTGGACATTGACGGCACGACCTTCACGTTGGCCGGATACGTTTTGGAGCTGCTGCAGACGTGGCGGAGTAAGGACATCGCGACGTTCAGGGGCAAGGCCCAAAGCAAGTGGCCAGAGGTGACGCTTTTTGCTTAGAAGGACTTGAGGTCAGAGTCGGCGGACTTTTCGCAGAGTTAGAAGCAGCTGGCGAGGAAGCGCGAACTGGAGCCGGAGCCGGAGCCTGAGCCGGAGCCTGAGCCGGAGCCTGAACAGGAGTCCGCCCAGGACCCCGTGCAGGAGCCCGGACAGAAGCCACCTGGGAGAAAGCGCCGAAAGTATGTCGCACTTGACCTTGACCTTTAGATGTTATGGTTCCGTTCTCGTATCAGCGGATCCTCGTATCAGCGGAACCAGCAGGTAGACTAGAGAAACCAGCGACTACTTTGTCCCGACTGTGCTCATGGGGGTGTGGTGAATGTATGCTGTGATGATGCAGTGCTTGGCCCTGTGTCTCGAGGAGTCTTCGCCGTGGATGTTGGGGTCGAATCTCATGTTTCAAGCCAGGGCGAGAACGGCACTACTTCACCCCATCGAGAAGGAGCGTCCTTAGAAGGGGGCCAACTCAACTGGAAGGTCTCGCCCTTCCTCTGGGTAAGAAGCACGCTGCAACGGGTCGCTGTTCCCGCTCGTTCGCCTCGCACCTGTCATCCTCGAGCATGGGCAAGCAGGCCTGTCAGGGGTGAAGGAAGACATACTTCGGCATCCCCCGAACACACTCGCTGAGCACATGGACATGAACACACATACACCCACAGACACAGACACAGACACAGACACAGACGGTACCAATCCACGCGATCACCCTAACGAGTATCCATCCCACCCCAATCATTCAGATCATTCTTGTCAGCAGAAATCCGTACACAGCATCCGAGATGAATTCCACGCACCTGCCGGAGCCGAGTGACACGCAGGAGAGGGAAGAGGACCCGTGGGAGGCGGAGATGCTGGCGAAGATCAAGAAGGACAGGGAGAAGATGCAGATCGCCCTGAACTTGCCGCGCGATGCGGTCCTGACGGTCGACGACTTGGAGATGCTGCTGCCGATACACCGGTATATGCTGGACCCGCGGGAGGCGGAGGCCCAGGCGCAGATGAGGAAGAACAGGGAGATGAGGAAGGGCAGGGATATCAGGGAGGACAGGGAGAGGATGGAGGCCGCGCTGAACATGACGCCCGAGGAGATCCTGGCGATCGACAACATGGAGACGCTGCTGCCGCTGTACCCGTACATACAGATCGAGTACGCCCGCCGGAAGGAAGTGCTTGAAGAATTCGACTAGACGATGGAGATGTGGCACATCCGGCTCCTGGGGGCGGAGCGCGACGAGGACGTTGAGGCCATGCAGGTCATCGAGAGGAAGACCATGCACACGAAGGAGGAGAGGCAGGCGGCTGCCGACGACTTGGACGTGTTCCAGAAGCTGATGGAGGCGTGGGAAGCGGTTAAGTTGCGGCTGACGAGTCAAGGCGGGGAACAGGGAGCCGCTGCTCAGAGGCCAACGAGGGACGTGACGATGACTGAGAGCCGGCGGAGGTCGTGGCCATGACTGAGAAAACGACCGAGGACGTGACGATGGCGGAGGGTGACCAAGCCTGAGGGAGCTGGAGGGAGTTGGGTGCACACCGAGTCGCCGAGACACTGATACTCGGGAACGGAGAGGATGCACAGGCGGGCCGGCGTAAGCGGCTGGTTATGATATCTCAGATTCGGTCAGCGTGTGTTTTCCTCAGCGACATTGACATTACAGTAGCTTGAACCTGGGGTGGTTTCTCGTAATTTGATCCGAGTCTACCCCAGCATTGCTGAATCCTAGTATCAGTAGACCTCTATTCCCTGCCGGCCAGCCATGATATCCTATATCTCGCTTCTCTTGGTTGATGTACAAGTCCCGGTGAACCACCATCTAGACCATCTCTATGTTCCTCACTTACGCCGCACCGCCGCGCCCACCGACACCCCACTGCGCCTGTGCCTGCGCGACGTCGACCCCAATGGCCGGCAGCTCCCTGCCCCGGCTGGTCGGCCAGGCCAGGAACTTGGTCTCGGCCAGGTATCTCAGATACCGGCCGACGGCCTCCCGGCTGATACCCTCGCCGGCACTCTCATCGATGCCCGTCCACCGGTCCGCATCGGCCTTGAGCACGGCGACGGCGTTGCGGTCGTCGAGCTCCGGCGCGCGCGTCGTCGACGGGAGGTCGTTCGTCGCCATGTGGAACAGGGGCATCAAGGCGCTCTGCTCCTCGTCCTTCTGGACCGAACCGGCCGAGACAAAGGTCTCGAGCCGGGCCTTCCAGTCGTCGTAGTCCACCTCTGGCACGTCGTAGCCGTAGTAGCTCAGTGTGGAGAGGTACTCGTTCATGCGCAGGCGCGGATGGGCGGTGACGTGGATGACGTGGACGCCAACGTCGCCGGTGCTGCTGCCGCTGGCCGTTGCCTCGGCTGGGACGGGGTTGAAGCTTGCTGCGACGACGACGCGAGCGACGTGGCCTACTGGCACGGCATTGACGGTGTTGACGATGCGCGGGCGGCTCGACAGCTGGATGCAGCCCTTGAGCATGCGGATAAGGAAGTCGTCGTTGTTGCAGGTGCCGGTGGCGGCGTCGCCGAGGATGTAGCCAGGTCGGGCGATGGATCCAAGGAGGCCCCGTCTGCCAGCCTCGCGGACGAGCTGCTCAGACACCTGTAGTCTGTTAGAATCATTGTCACGCGTGGAACCGGGCTGGGGGGCCAAGTACTCACCCACTTGGTCTGGCCGTAACCAGTACCAAGACCGGCGCGGCTGCCCATCATATCGTCCGCTTCCATTACAGCGCCCCGGCCCGTGCTGGTCTGCTCTTGCGATAGCTCGATGTAGTGATCTGTATCCAGAACGCTCGTTGAGCTGACGAACGAGAACAGCTTGGGCTTGCCCTGGTTGCAGAGTCGCAGGGCATCGAGCGTCGACAGGACGTTGCTGCGTTCCATATGCTCATACCGTTGGACCCAATGGACCTGGGCGCCGTTGTGGATAATCACATCCGCAGCGTCACCAACGGCCTTCCACGTCTCGTCGTCAAGTCCGAGGCGCGGCTGCGATAGGTCACCTATGACCGCGCTCAGCCTCTGCACCCAAGAATCCTGCCACACGCCGTATCCGCGGAGGGACCTCTTCAGTCGCTCAAGGGCGGCGGAGACATCCTTGGCTCCGCGGACGTGGGCGATCACCTTGACGTTCTTGCGCTCAAGCAAGTCCTTGAGTAGATAAGAGCCCAGGAAACCTGTGGCGCCGGTCAGGAAGACAGTGGTCTGGCCTTCCGGAGTGAGCGCCACAGGGTCTGCCGTCTGATACTTATCATCCAGAGTGCCGAGCAGCTTGTCGAGTGACTGGGCATAGGCAGACTCGCCTCCTTCCGCCGCGTCCGCTTCTCCTTTGCCTTCCCGCAGGCGATCGACCTGAGCGCTGAGCGCTCGAAGAGATGAGTTGGAGTAGAGCGAGTTGATGGTGACGTTGGTTCCCAGCTTCTTGCGGATGTTCAGGAGAAGCTGCTGTGCCAGCAGACTGTGACCACCGCTCTCGAAGAAATCGGAGTCAGGCCGGAGAGTCTTGGCATTGAGGCCACGGATGAGCGTCTCCCACTGCTCCGCCAGTGCCTTCTCAGTGCTGCTGAGGCCTTCCCAGCTCTTCAGATCCTCTTCCGAGGCTTCGTCCGAGATGAGGGCTGCGTCCGGGAACGGAAGATTTGGGCTGTCGATCTTGCCGTTCGGGTTCAGGGGCATCTTGTTCAGGAAGATGTAGTGACTGGGGACACCGTAGGCCGGCAGCTTGGACTTGAGGTGATCGCGCACCTCCGCCTGCATTGGCCTGAAGCGCTTGTGGTAGACGACGACAGGCCCGATCTCGGTGCCCTCCTCCACGGTGTCCTCCAGGCCACGGTCCGCCAGCCACTGAGTCCACTCGCGTTGGCCGGTCACAATGTAGCTGACGAGCGTCGGCTCTTCGTTTCGATCCCTTCGGAGAAGCGTCTTGCACTCGCGGATCAGGGGGTGCCCTCGGAGGTTGCTGTCGATCTCGTTGAGCTCGATGCGGAAGCCACGAATCTTCACCTGGCTGTCCGCCCTGCCCGAGATAGCAACCACGCCGGATTCGTCGAGATACTGCCCGAGATCACCGGTGCGGTAGATCCTATCACGAGGACCCTTGTAGTACTTCCTCCAGGGCTCTGTTGCGTGGTTGGCGACCTTATTGTCGGCCTCGACCCATGAGTTGTTGTCGATGAACCAGTTGTTCAGGAACTTCTCCTTGTTCTTCTCCGGGTCGGCCAGATATCCGTAGAAAAAATTGTCAGTAGAGATATGTAATGGCCATCAGGGAGTACTTATCTCTGCCAAACCGGCGGCTCTCATCACAATCTCACCAACTTCTCCGACGCCACAAAGCTTGGTGGGATCCTCCCGGTCCACGATGAGTAGCTGGACGTTCTCGATACCCTTTCCGGCAGGGACGATATCGCCAAACCTGTCCAGAGCATCCGGGTCTTCGGCCTGACTCTTGATCTGGTAGTAGGAAACGCTACGGCTCGTCTCGGTGGTGCCGTAGGCGGCGCAGATTTCCGCGTTGGGCGCCAGCTTGCGGAGCGCAGCGCAATCCTTCTTGGTCAGGATGTCGCCGACGTAGAGGACCCATTGCAGGGAAGGGAACTCTGCGGTTGCGCCTCCAACCAGGATCTGCCCCATGGCGGGTGTGAGATGTGTGGCATTCGGCTTGTGGTCGCGGAACCACTCGCTCAGCTTTTCGTGTTGGATATTCTCTCGCGCCGGGATCAGCAACTCTCCGCCCAAGAAGAGAGGACTGAAGATATCGCGCTGGATCGGATCGTGGGCAATGCCCGAGAGGCACGCGAACTTGGTCTCCGAGGACCAGTTGAACTCTTGGGCCATCCAGGGGAAATACTTGGTTAAGCTGAAGTGCCTGGACAAAACGCCCTGTGGCTGTTAGTTCATGAATCGCTTCATATTCCCCCCTGCCTCACTTACCTTGGGCCGCCCCTCCGAGCCGCTGGTAAAAGACAGGATGGGGTTGGAGTCTGGCCCGACGGAGACATCCGGAGGCGTTGACGCCTTGTCTCGAGCATCGGCAAAGATATCTCTGCCGTTGACCTCGCCACCCGAGAGGTAGCCGTTGTCGGCTATCCGCATCTCGGGAACCTGGGTCTTCAGGGATAGCTCCCCATCGACATACTCCTGCACCAGCGGCGCGAAGGGGCCGTTCTCGTCCTTGGCCCTCCCGATTGAGATGAGGGCCTTGGGCTGGGAGACCTCGAGGTAGATCTTTTGTCTCGCCGGGGGGTACGCGGGATCCAGCACGGTGATGGTCGCGCCGGAAGCGAGGATGCCCATGAAGGCAATCACGAGCTCAACGGAGCGGTAGGCGAAGATCATGACCACATCGCCGTTGGTGATGCCAGCGTCGTGGAGCTGGTTGGCCAGCACGTTGGACGCCTCGTAGATCTGTCTGTAGGTGAAGCTCCTCTCGGGGGTGGTGGAGGAGGCCGTCTCCGTGACGCAGGGCCTGTCTGGGTTCTCTCGAGCATTTTGATGGAAGATCTCGTGGATGGACCCTATGTAGCCGCTCCAGTCGAGGTCGACGGTGGGATCAGGGAGAACCATCGTGCTGGTCTCCTTTTGGTAGTTGGGAGTGTGTCTCTCTCGGTGGTTTTGGTTCCGGAACACGTGGGAACTTGGTAGGAAATGGGACGGCTAAATAGGAGAATGTTCCCAGTTGGGATGACCAAGAAATGAGTCAATTGAAAAAGAGACTAGGAAATCTTACTGCCCACGGCTCCTTCCCTCAGTTTGTGATGCAAGCTCCAAAATGCGTCACACTCAAGATGATTTCGGGCGGGCTGTCTCCGAATTTCGGGGAAGAGGGGCAGAGCTGGGGTTATCGATAAGACATTGGCCAACCAGGGCGCACCAATTTGGAGGGGTAGCTGTCGCATGGTGGGGTCCCGGGTCCATCAGTGACCTTAAGCTCAAGGTTCCATCAGTTCAGTTCGACTCATCCTCCAAACCGACCTTTCGTTTGACCAGGTCATGTCTTGGACACCACCATTGCGTTGACTCACCAATATATCTTCCCCCGAAACCCTCGCGTCGCACCTCACCAACATCGGCTCCCCAGGTTTCATCGCTCCTTGACCACCACAACACCCCCCGGCCACCACCACCGCGGGGCATCATGGCTTCCAACGCCGCCCCTCCCACCGGGCCCGACAACATCGACATCAAGCCTCTCCTCAAGCGCCTCTGGCCCATCCCCGCCGGCGGCCCCGAGGTATCACCTCAAGAGATCGCCGAGGCCATCTCGCACTTCTTCACCAACCGCGTCTCCGACGCCCAGGCCGCATCCCTCCTCATCTCCCTGCACTTCACCAACCTCGACCGCCGCGCCGATGTCATGGCCGAGTGCGCCCGCGTAATGCGCCAGGCCGCTGCGAAGGTCGACCTCCCCTCCCTCGACGCCGTGGTCCGCGCCAAGAACCTCGCCGCCGGCACCTACCGCGGCGGCCTCTGTGACATCGTCGGCACCGGCGGCGACTCCCACAACACCTTCAACATCTCCACCACCGCCTCCATCCTCGCCTCCGCCCTGCTCATGGTCTCCAAGCACGGCAACAAGGCCTCGACCTCAAAGTCCGGCTCCGCAGATCTCGTCGCCCACATGCGCCCGACGCCCCCCGTCCTCACCGCCGTCCGCCCCGACGCCCTCGCCGAGGTCTACTCCCGCACCAACTACGCCTTCCTCTTCGCCCCCGTCTTCCACCCCGGCATGCGCTACGTCGCCCCCATCCGCCGCGAGCTCCCCTGGCGCACAATCTTCAACCTCCTCGGCCCCCTCGCCAACCCCGTCGAGGACGCCCTCGAGGCCCGCGTCATCGGCGTCGCCCGCAAGGAGCTCGGCCCCGTCTTCGCCGAGGCCCTCCGCATCGCCGGCTCCCGCAAGGCCCTCATCATCTGCGGCGAGGAGGAGCTCGACGAGGTCTCCTGCGCCGGTCCCACCCTCTGCTGGCGCCTGCGCGAGACCTCCCCCGGCTCCGGCGAGGTCGTCACAGACCACTTCCGCATCGCCCCCGAGGACTTCGGTCTCGAGAGGAGACACCCCCTTAGCACCGTCTCGCCCGGCAAGGAGCCCGCGCAGAACGCGGAGATCCTGAAGAAGATCCTCAGCGGGCAGATGGCCGACGACGACCCGATCCTCGAGTTCGTGCTGATCAACGCCGCCGCGCTCTTCGTCACGTCGGGAATCTGCGAAGCGGACACGAGCAACATGGGGCCCGGCGACGACGGGAAGGTCATCGAGGAGAGGGGGCCGGGCGGAGAGCGCTGGAAGGAGGGATTCAGACGGGCGCGCTGGGCGGTGAAGAGCGGCGAGGCCTGGAGGCAGTGGAATGCCTTTGTGGATATTACAAATTGTATGAGCTGAGAACGGGGGCCGCTGTGTACAGGGCGGGATATGTTTGGATAGAACGGAGGATCTGCTGGGAGAGCAGATGTTTGGTCACGATAGAAAAGCATAAGCGTCCGAGGGATGCTGTGTCAGAGAGAGAGGGAAAAACTTGGACGAAAATACGCTTCCATTAGTCGCTTCTATCGGGTATCATCGTAAACAAAATAAGACTGGGAACAAGAATATCACAGGTCACGCGGGCACCTGGCTGTCCTCCCAACCTCTCGGGCCCCCGCATATGAACCCCCTTTTCGGGGCAAACACCTTGCCCAGCTTGGGAAGGATCTCGACCTGGAACGGTGCGAACGGGATCTTCTCGCCGTCAATGCTGATGAACCCGTCTTCCTGGTCCCTCGGGGTGAAGCGGAAGGCGGCCACCTTGCGGTATTTGACCCGCGGGTGGTCGAAGAATTCGCCCCCCTCTCCCATGCAGGTTGCGACCAGGTTGACGCCGGTAATCACAGGCATATCGCTGTCGATAGTCACCAAGTCTATCATGCCATCGTCGGGAACCGCCGCGGGGAAGAATCCAATGTCGGGAGCCACCCAAGGCATCTATAAGCGCGAACGAGTCAGTGAGTGAATGGATGGGGAAACAAAAACAGGACAAGAGTGCGTACCGTTCCAGCGTAAAATGTGCCCATCTTGTCGTACTTGATCCTCTCCCAGTCTTCCGGCACGGGATCATTGACGGTACCGTACTTGAGCGGCGGCAGACCCAAGCCGTTGCTGTCGCCTCCGTCCTGCACGTCGGTGGCTGGTGCATCGGCGGCTTGACGCCCCTGCATATACCGCTTGTACGCCCCCTTGATCGCTTGCTTGTCGTCGAGCACGACCTTGAGGTCAATGTCGCAAGGGTACGCTTTCTTCTTGGCCAGGCGCATCACGACCCCGACTTCGAACCGCATGGCGCCCATCCAGCGCATGTGCTCGGTGCCAAGATCGGCGTCGGCCAGAAGGCCTGCACATTGGCTCAGGAAACTCAAGATGCGCTTGTCTCCCTGCGTCAGACTGACGAGATCCATTGGCGTGTCAACGCCCTTGATGATGGCGAGAGCGGCATCAGAAACGTGGGGGCTGCCATAGACGGAGCAGGACAAGGCGTTCCCGGAGCCGCAAGGAATCTGGTTGACGGCGATCTTGCCCAGAGCCCGGCGGGCGTCAGGGCGGGCGCCGAGGCCGTTGAAGATCTCGTGGGGAAGACCGTCGCCAGAGCAAGCGACGATGGTGTCGAAGGCATCGATGTCAATGTCACGAGCAATATCGATGGCTTCGCCGCCGCGGGTGGTCGTGACGACATCGAGAGTCATGCGGGCCGCGCGGAAGAGTGGCTCGGCGTCGTTCTTATACTTGGCCTCGCTGCCACCGGGACCGGCGTGCGGGTTGACGAGGATTTTGGCGCGCTTCTGTCGCTTGGCCTGGCCGTATGCACGATTCATGAGGGCGTCGATGAAAGAGTTGAGGACCGCCTCTTCGTTGTTGGAGACATCAACACTGATGGTGGCGGGTCGAAATTTGTGTTTCCCGGCGGGCTCGGCATGAGTAACCTCGAGGTGATTGTCCTTGCGTTCAGCCCAAAGGACGTTGTACAGCGGGATCGTCGTTATGGGCAACGTTGCTGGAGAAGGTCGAGTCAGCGAGGAGGCTCGGGGGGGGGAGTCGACGGGGAATCTGGGTTTACCTTGGTATCCAAGTGGAATGCCACAGAAGGTGGCCGGGTTGTCTGATGGTCCCTCGATCTGGACAACCAGGTTCTCTTGCTGTAGCGTCATGAACTTGCCATCGTTGATCGAGATAACGAGATGGCCAAGAATGCCGGCGGAAGACGCCTTGGGCGCGTCATTGGCGCCGACAAGAGAAGAGCTCGAGACGGACAGGGCCGCGACCTTATCGTCTGCCCGCGGAGTGTCCATGGTAGCAGATTAAAGCGATGGCGCGATGGTGATAGCGAGCGTGTCGAGCAGAGTGCGAACGAGCGACGGAGCGACGGCCGGATTCCAGATCGGCTAGCTTATTCCCTTGAAAGTCGGCGACTCATGCAGAGAGTGGATGGGAGAGCAGTGGCAATTATGAAATTAACAGTACGCGGTAAAGGATGATGAACTTCGAAATAGGCCAGACCTCGTTACCAGAGGTGCTGACTGTGGATGGATACGGATGGGAAGGGGAAGAAGATGAAGTCCGCGGACTTCGAGCTGATGAAGGCCGAAGTCGACCAAGCGCAATTGGCTGGATCGGATCTGGATCTGGGGAAGGGGAAGGCAGGCACTATCGACTGGGCCAGCCAACAGCCCCTTGATCCCAAGTCGCACCGACGGACCTGCCGGAGATGAGATGGATCCGCGCGATAATGAGGTACTCAATGTCCCCCTGGATGCCCTAGCTGTGCAAAGTACCGCGCTAACCCAACAAAGAATGCTGACGTGAACCTCGCATCGCAATAACCCAGTCCGGAAACCATGTCAGGCACAGGCACCTGACACATTGCGCAGCGCAGCTCACTGAAAGACAGTCCGTCTTCCCTGCCACCAACCCGTACGCGGCAAGTCCACAACGAGCAGGAAGCGACCTCCACTATCAAAGGATTCAGCGGGCGGCCGATGAGGCATCAAAGTCGGCTCAATCTCACCTCAGACTCATTAGTTGCAGCTTAGCGCAGAGGGAGCAGAGCAACTCTGTTGGACCAATTAGTTGGCCATGGATGTCTTCTCAGCCTCGACACCAGGTCTATCCCTGATATCTAGTATCATGTCCCCAACGCCTGACGCCGAGCAATGCAAACACAGATAGGCCTCTAGCAACTGGGAGGGAACCCTCAGTCGTCGATGCCGCCCCACTCGTCATCATCCTCGTCCTCCTTCTGCCCCTGATCCTCGCCTTCTGTCGTCTTGCCCTGGTTCCATGGCAGGCGCTCGTCCTCCAGCTCCTCCCTCGAGCTCAGCCTCACACCCTTGACGGGGCAGCTCGTCAGCGGCTCGATGACCTTCTCCTTGAGCTCCACCAGAAACACCCCGGCATCGCCCGCGTCCTCCTCCAGCATGCCGACCTTCTCCAGCTCGTCCACCCAGATATCCAGGGCGTGAAGCCGCAGACCGAGCGGCACCCGTGCGACGTCGCCCTCGCTCTCGAAAGGCCACTTGCTGAACACCTCCACGACCCTCCCCCTCTGCTCCGCCGCCCAATCGTGCTGCTCAACCCACCGCAGGTGCCCCGCGAACACCCGCCTCACCATGAGCAGGAACTTCTCCATCCGCAGCACGTCGATCTCCGTCCACTGCGCGCAGATGACCTCCCACGCCGCCGCGAACCAGATCGGCACGATGTCGTCCTTGTTCTTGCGCACCGAGCTCGACGGCAGCGCTCCGGGGAGGGAGGCAAACAGCCCGCCGATCGTGTCGCAGAGGCGCTGCTGCGGCAGCGGCTTGTCGCACATCCACATGGCGTAGAACAGGCCCTTCCAGAGCTTCAGGGCCGTCAGGCGGTCGAGGTCGCGCTGGGAGGAGAGGTAGGTCTCGAGGGAGCTGACGGCTTTTTCGCGGATGCGGCGATCTGCGGGCGGCGGGTGGTCAGAGGTGCTTCTGGCTGCAAATGCCGGGGACTGGTAGCTTACCGCTTGATGCGAGGAGCCGTACAAACGGCATGTCTTGCTCTGGTGACGCCATTTTGGGTTGGTAGTTTGTGAGGCCCAAATGGTGATTTCTGGATGGTGTTCCTCGGTGCAGGCAATCGAAGAAGCTGGGGTGGGATGCATTTCGAGTTGACGGCAGAAAAAAAATAAAGTGGTTCACCGAGACGCCGCCCCGCGCTAGCCCCGTCACCTCGGTGTGGCGGGTCACCGAGTCCGGGCAAGTCGCGGAGGGTGGAGTCCTCGTGATCATTCATAATTTCCTACCAGACGCCGGAAGCAAGAAATCGCGAGGCATGGGTATCCTTCGTGTTGACCGCCTCAAACTAGCCGTCGCTCCCGCACAAACCGCTGGACAATATTCTGAGCCTGTCTGCAGTCGCCAGGGTTCGACAGCTTCAAGCCGTACGAAGCCATGAAATACTTCGCCCCGTCGAACTGACTTCTGACCCATTGAAGCTCTTCACCTTTGAACAGAGTGGCGTATTGCTCCTCGTCATAGTCCTCGTCTACAGAGTCTTCATCGGCACCGGTCGCGGCCCTTTGTCGCGCTGTTCGCCGCCTCTTCCGTCCTTTTGGCCTGCCCAAGACGATGCGATTGTTGATCTCCTCCGTCTTTACGGTCACAGACGGAATGCGTCCCCGAGAATTGTTTCTATCCGAATCCCCTGAGATATTTTGGTTGTCGGCGGCTATGATTTGCCGCAGGATGTGAACTCCGTTGCGCCTGTCTCTCTCATCGGCCGGGTTGAGAGCGTGGCTTCGCAGAAAGTGACGATGACATCCGCAGTTCCCGTTACCGCCACCGCCGCCGGCGCTCTCCTCCTCGTCGTCTCCATCGGACGTGGTCGTAGGGCAGCCGCAGGGGCTGACCTGTCGGTTGCGCCCAGAACCGATGCGAAACGTTCTTTCCATGCCTTGAAAAACATCTTCTCAGACTCTGGCCAGGTAGTGTGAAAGGGAGAGGTGACACCTTTCTCAGCTTGTGCTATTATCGAAGGTCCGAACTGAGTCCCGGCGGGCGGGTCGCTGACAACGACCAAGAGCAGTCAGGTTCTCAGGTGAGACTTCAGGTACGCGACTTGCTTGCCGCTCCGGTCCGTGATGTGTCCGCACGAGGGTGCCGTGCCGCTCCGCTGGGCCTCAAGGAGATAGTCGTCGCAAATAGGATCCCCGATGACGTTTACCGCAAAGCTCGGGACGTGGAGAACATTGCGGAGAGTGACCGTCTCACGGTTCGGCCGGGCTGGGTACGCCCTCGTGGACAGCTTCACACTTCCGATTCCAAGGACTCGGTATTCTGCCCGTCCGCTATTCGCCATTGACTCAAAAGCAAGGTAGTCTTCGTCGAACCACCGGCGATCCGCCGCAACGCTGGGGAGCAGTCAACAGGGAGGCTCGGGGGAGACTCATCGACGCGTGGAACTCACTGGACATTACAGGTGTTCGACCACACCTAATCTGGGCTAGGCATAGTGTATTTCGCGGGTATCATGGTGCTTGATGGGCAATCGGAAGCCGCTCTGGCAAGATGACGAGCCGTCCTGCATGCGAGGTTGTTGACGGGATGTTTCGGCGAAGCCAGAGATGACTGGAACTATGCGGGGACTTATAGCTCGGGCTCTTCGGCCTCCCAAGCTGAGGCATTCCACGTCACGGCGTGAGCCGAGGACCACCGCCAATCCTCTTCCGTTCTATGTTTTGAAACGGGCAACAGCGGTGCTAGAATTGATAAATTCCGTAGTCCTCGATGTCGAGAGCATTGCGATGCGATTCTCGCGACCTCAGACGCCTACAACCTTCAGTGCTTCACTTTCTCAATGTGAAGAACAACCTATTAGTTACTCACGCCCCAGAATGATGTCTTTTGGCCATTGGATCCAGGCCTCGGAATCCTGACTGAGCGAGGAGGTGATGGCTTTCATCGCAGTCGTGCTCCATCCCTTCGTGTGCCAGGTAGACTCCTCTGTCTTCCAAACCACGACACAGTAATAGGCAAGGAGTGCAAGAGCTCCCGGGTTCCCCTCGCGGAAAAGCGATATGAGTTCAGCGGAGATGCAGATCGGCCACGCCATGACAATCCGGAGCTCGGGTGTTGCTGTTCTGGCACAACATCGATCTATCCAAAACAGGAAGAGGTCGGCCTCCTTAACCAGGACCTCAGCGTACACAGATGCCTTGACTTTTGTTTTGAAGTCCCCGAGATGAAGTCGCAGGCTGTCTAATGTCGGGGTGGAAGCCGCGTCTGGTTCCGGCGTGAAGAAGGGGGCGAAGACTCCCTGGCGTAGCACGGTGTCGCTAGACCAGATTATCTCGTTCATGCCGCGGACAAGGTAGAAGATGTCAATGATCTTCCCGATGGACGGCTGCTCGGTGTCTCGGTACGCGGGGTGCGTGAAGGTGGCATAAGCGCAGATGTTCAGGAGGAGGGAGGCACAGAACAGCGCTTCTGTCTCAGCGCTCGTCATGTTGGCCATGGTCCTTCGCATGCCAGCAACAGCCTCCGTCTGATGCCGAGAAGCATGGAAGCCGTAGCTTGCGCTTTTATCCGGGTGGAGGTGGCCGAAGTGTAGAGCTGCAACAGCGAGGATCTGGTGCATCACGAACGGGTAATTGACTCCCATTCTTGGCACCTCGACCTGCCAGATATGCGGTAGCTTCTCCGCCCGAGACAACGTATGGCAGGTAACGGAGGTGAAGTGGTGCATCAGCTCCAGATCCGTGATCCAGTCTGTCTGCTGCGAGATATGATGGGCGGTTGAGGGCCTGAGGCTGTTGAAGTAGGGGAAGGGGTCCGGCAGCTCTCTGGGGGTCCAGGCTGGCCCAGCCTTTGATCGTCCCTTGTCGATGGCATTACTCTGCAGCGAATCCCGGCCGCGACCCATGCCCTGTGACAACCTTTCGGAGCCCGAGCCCTCCGCAGCGTCGACGAGACTGCAGGCGATAGCATGTCTGGTGCATGCGGTGCACGGCTTCTTCTCATCGCACTGGTCGGCGGTCGCACACATCGTCAGCCATGCGCGTTTTGTTTCGAACGTGAGAGACTTGAAGCAACATGAATGAGTACCTTGACACGTCGAGCCTTGCACCGATGACATCCGTGACGCGATTTTCTGTACCCCAGTTGAACCGGCATCGTGGGCGGCATGTGCCTGGCCTCGAGGTGATCAAATGAGCAAGTCGGGGGATCAAGGATTCAAGGGTGGTATTTGTGCTCTGTATTATTCGATGGCGCAATTTATGTGGAGTTTTGCCAATATTCTGGGGACACAGCCCGTACCACCCTCTCGGCGCCATCTCAGAGATGTTATGCGAACAAGCTATTGCCCGCGTGGCTCTCAAGATGCAAACTACTACAGTCTACGTCGAACTTTCGAAGGATGAATGCTGCCCCCGTGGCGAGCATCTATTATTCACACCGGGCCATAGAGCCGCCATTCCAGCCACTGCCAGCCAGGGTACTCCCCCAGAGGGGCGACGGTGGCGTTCTTCTTCAGCTGATGGCGTTGAGGACTTAATATCCTTCTGGGGCTAAGCCCGGCCGATGCCTGTGAGTGCCATGGGTCGGACGTGGGGTCCGAGCTCGGAAGAGGAAGGTCGGAGTAGCTACGAGTTGAACCCTGGTCGTACCCTTATCACCTTGCACAATCGTGGACTGAAACTTGACTGTGTGCAGTCAATAAACTGCAAGAAGGTATTGATAAGTGTTCGATGAAGCTCATGCATGGCGGAGGCACAGCTTGAGGGTTTACCGGTAGCTCGGGCCGTCGCTAGTATGATACTCAAAGTGGTGGAATACAAAAGAAAGGAGAATTCTGCGTCCTTGCTCACTGATGTAGAACTCTCATCGCGCTCACCTTCTGCTTCACCTCATCCTGAACCATCAACCATTCATCATACACTAGCTTGTTGAGTAAGTTTACTAGGCTAACATGGCTAGTAGCCTGGACATAGTTGATTGACCTCTCTAATCAGAATGAAGTTCTCTCTCCCAGCTACGGTCTTCGGGCTCGCCCTGCTTGGCGGTGCCGATGCCGCCAAGATCGAGACTCGGTACACTATTGGGCCCGGACTCATTCCCAGTGGCGCCACCGTTCTCATCGGCAACGATGGCAGGCACAATAGCTTTGGAAACCTCTTCAACGGTTGCCGAGGACCCAGTGGCTTTGACTGGCTCAGGCAGATTTGCGTTGACACGGGAAGGAAGAGGGCCCACGTCGACTACACTAGTGGACTAAAGAGATGCTTCAGGGAGTCCTCCTCATCGAATAACCCATGTGGTGACGGCTGCTGGAGAGGCATTTGCAACCAATGCGTTGAGATTCACTACAACGAGGCTCCGTGCGATTGGTGAGGTTTTGCCTTTGGCAACGAGCCGGAGACATGGGCCGGTTGAAGAATAGCGTACAGACCCTGACGGGGACGAACATTCAGCAGACCATAGAGCAAGATCCTATATACGACAGAATCTCAAAGATTCACTATCGTGCTAAGAAGTAAAGCCCCTCAGATAGCTACCTAGTTACAGAGGTCACTTAATGTTATTCCCTAGAAACTGCAGGGTTTATAACCCTAACTCTCTTAGAGTAACTTCCATTTGATTGGAGAAACTATATGGGAGACGTAATATACATCCAGTCTTAAGAGCCGACTTATCTGGTCGGTAAAAGGAGTCTACCTAGAATTCACCATTTTCGACGAATCCATAGTACCAGCAACCCCAGCTAGGAATCCCGGCACCTTTCTTGCGACGAATTTCGGCATCGACTCGAATCACAATCGTCTCGGAATTCTCAAATCAAGGCAAGAAATGTCTTGTGTATTGTGTGTGATAAAACAGGATACGGAGTTACACCCTACTCTCTCACTTGTGAAAAGCTGCTACATGGAGTTGACACATCGACCCATCAGTTCTTCTCGCGAGCCTCTAGCGCATCCCGACGAGACCCGCTCTCGGGGTCGAAATAGGGAACTTCGCCCAGGCCGACGGCTCGGTGGCCATACCTTTCGCCCAAGCCCTCGCAGTCGTACGTCGCAGAGTGGAAGGCACTGCGGTTATCCCAAATGGCTGAACACAGTCAGTATTTGTCTTCGACGTTTAGACAGACGGACGGATGGTTTCACCTAAGTCGTTCGGGTTCTGCCACTTGAAGCGGACTTGCAGATCATGGTTCTGCGACAGGAGGTCCTTGAACCAACGAAGAAGCTTGGTGCTCTCATCCGCGGTCAGACCGTTGATGTGCTTGACATGACTGCCGATGGGGAAAATGCTCTTCCATCCGGTAACCGGGTTTGTGCGGACAACCGGGTGGATGGCCTTGAAATCCAGACCCACGTTCTCGGCGGCGCCACGGGGTTTGTCATACAGACTGAAGCCCTGGCGCTTAGCAACGTTCACGAATGATGGTTGCTCAAAGCTGGCGGTCAGGCCTTCGAGGAACTTCTGGTAGGGCTCGCTGATCCTGTCGTATATCTCGTAGCCAGAGGCCCACATGGTATCTTGATGGTTTACACGTTAGCAACGGCACCAGCATAGTGTCATCACAAGGAGGGGGCAGGTCTCGGCCCCCTCCTAACAGCACGTACCGCCTCCAGTCTTCGGGAGCTTGACCATTCTGAGCGAGGAGAAGTCGGCAGGAACAGGCTCGAATGCGATATCGCTGTGCCATTCCTCGGTGAAAGGCTTCTTCTGACTGAGATCGCCATGTCGGGTTCCGCCAAAGTTGTACGACTTGTACTGCACCGAGCTGATCGTGCTGATTTCAGGGTCACTGCCGCCAAGGCTGCGGTCCGAGTTCATGAGGGGATGAATGTGAAGCCCCGAAGTCTTCGGTCTTCCCGTGAGCTCGCCCAGTCGGAGGACCAGCTTCTTCTGCAAGTCATTGGTCAGGCCGTCTTGGGCCCTGAAAAACACGACACCTCTTTCGGCAACTACGATGGTTGTTAGAATACAACAGGATGTCATATTAAAAGGAGAAGGAGTATACTTGTGATGGCCAAATCTCTGATGAGATCATCGGCATTGGGCGCCTCCAGCCACTCTGCCAATTTCGCCTGGGGGAATTCACGGCCAATAGTGGGCGTCACATCGAATGATTCATAGCCTTCGAGGGCCCCTGAGAGTTTGAGGGGCTTGCTGGATGCGTTGGTCTGCTTCACCGTGGGGTGTAAAACCGTCTCTGTTTCGATCAGTGAAGGAGCCATAGTAATGTTACCAGGAAAGTTTGGAGGGCGGATTGACTTCGGGAGTTGGCTTTGGCTATGATGGGAGAAGAAAGCTGGACCAGTCTGGCTTACCTGCCTATACTTATATACTTTTTCTACCGCCTTGCACTCCAAGCAAGATCATTATCAATCTGATCCAACAGCCTCGCTTTCGCAGTTGGCCCGTGGAGTCGCGCAATCCGTCTCATGTCAGGCTCGATCAATGCCCTCTCGGCCTTCCCCCGAAGTCCAACGTATGCAGTGATGGTGATGTTGCTAACGGCGCCATTGTCCCCCACTCGGCACTTGCACCAATAGCTGTTTGATTCGAGAGGCTGACCTCGCTTTCGCAAACTTTGATGATTGGCCTACGACCTGTTAATATCCCGACGTGATGCTCCTCTAGTCTGCGGTGCCTCGTTCGGTTTCGTAACCTCTTACCATTGGCTCCAGAGTTGACGATGAACTACTTTCAGGAGTACGTGATCTGCCTCGGTTTCGGGAACATCGCTGATTCGTCAATTGTGGCAAAATGCAGATGGTTTGGCATCTCACCATCCCGCTGGGGATGGCGCAATTCAATAAGAAAGATCGATCTCCGCCATTTTTGGCCGGGAATTCCTCCAAACTCGGTCCCGGAGCCGGGGTCTCGGTGCAAGGTCGAGACACCCGGTCACGCCGCACGACATGTCTTGCGGCCGTGAGTCTTTTCCCAGCGTACTTGACGATTATCTTGCAGATGGCGACATTTCATGGATTATCGCGTCCTTCACAGCATCAAAGATTTCCGAGGGACGGACAGGAAAAGGGAGAAGATAAATAGGGCCCTCGCCGGCGGACAAGCGAGAACACTGTCCTACAAGTCAGCCAACGCCGCACCCTGAACAACACCATCCAACATCACACAATGGCCACTGTCGTAACGCTGCGCAAAGGGGCAGCCAAAGAATCTGTCACCGACGTTGACGATGTCTTACCCCTGGGCGAGCCTCGTCAAGACAAGAAGAATTTCTGGGACAAGAAAGTGCGACAAGACCCCAATGCTATTGCAACACAGGTACTATTATCATTCCTCCTCCCATTGGTTGTAATGGCTGCTTGCTAACCTGCTTCCGCGTCCGAAGCCGAGTGTCTACGATAATTCTGAACTTGCGGAGCAGTACCGACCTCGCGATGACTGGTAGGACAACGGGTGCATAGTTCCATCCAAAGATATATCTGACAGAAACTACAGGGAAAACATCCATCGCTTCAACCCAAAGGCTCGGTGGACCTGGATAGAAGAAGACAAAATCATCCGCAAGATCGACCTCAAGATTATGCTCTGGGTCTGCGTCATGTTTATCGGTCTCCAAATTGACCGGGCGAACTTCAGCCAGGCTCTTTCTGATAATCTCCTGGGTGATCTCGGCTTGAACACCAACGGTGAGCCACAAACCGATATGCTCTTTGACGAACCAGGAAACTAACAGTCCAAACCAGATATGAACCTCGGCAGCACCTTATTCGCCCTTTCTTTTCTCGTGGCCGAGCTTCCGTCACAGCTTATCAGCAAATGGCTGGGCCCTGATCGCTGGATGCCAACCCAGCTCTGCCTGTGGTCGATCGTGGCAGCCTCGCAGTTTGCCCTCAGCGGCAAAGCTTCATACTTTACCACCCGAATCTTGCTTGGGCTGATTCAAGGAGGATTCATACCCGACGTTGGTTCAACGATCTCTCAGAAGTGTGCGTGCATCTGGACTAACGAGACTTCAGGTTATCCTCTATCTGTCGTACTTCTACAAGCATTCCGAACTATCCTTCCGCCTCGGTCTCTTCTGGCTTGCTATGACCATTGCGGATGTTCTGGTGGCTCTGCTGGCGGCCGGGTTCTTGCAAATGCGAGGCGTTCTTGGCCATGCGGGATGGAGGTGGATGTTCCTCATGGAGGTATGTGAAATATCTACCGTGATTCATGTTCCCGGTTCTAAAATGGTCCTGTAGGGTCTTCTGACGTTGTTGATTGGCTTGGTATCCTTCTTCTTACTGCCCGCAGGGCCAACCCAGACCGCTGGGAATCTCAGAGGCAAGAAGGGCTGGTTTTCCGCGCGGTATGCACACCATCGGTTCTAACCCTGCTTTTAACTCTGGATAAGTTACTAACCTTGGTGGTTTGCTGCTATTAGAGAAGAAGAGATCATGGTCAACAGGATCATTCGGGATGACCCAAGCAAAGGAGACATGCATAACCGGCAGCATCTTACTTTGAAAGCTGTGTGGACGAGCTTATGCGACTACCATCTGTGGTAAGGAAGCGCGTCCAATAGATATCTTGATCATGGTCAACTAACCATCCATCTGCCAGGCCGTTATATCTCATCGGACTCACATACGGCGTTCCTAACCAGCCGCCGTATGGATATCTAACCCTGTCCCTCCGTACTCTGGGATTCAACACGCTCCATACGAATTTGCTTGTGATCCCTTCACAAGTCTTGAAAAGTGAGTGCAAAGATCGCGATTGAGAGACAGACCAGATGGCTGATGTTGAATTACAGCTTTCACGATGCTGCTGTGGATCTATCTTGCCGAGAACTCGGGAGAACTGCTGTTCTGGGCATCGCTGGCCCAGGTGTGGTGTTTACCCTTCTTGATTTGGCTTCGAGTCGTGAATATCACGGAAGAAAATCCGTGGCTTGTCTGGGCTATGCTCACCATCCTGATCTCTGAGCCTTACAGTGAGTTTCGAACCAAATAACACAGCGGTCGGAAGCGAACAGCTAATTGTCTTTGCGTTGAAAGTTCATCCCCTCCAAGTCAGCCTCACGAGCCGCAACTCCAACTCAGTCCGCAGCAGAACGGTATCAACTGCCCTGTACAACATGAGTGGACAGCTGGGTGCCATCATCGGAATGAACATCTACCGCGAGGAAGACCGGCCTCTCTACAAGGTCGGCAACACAGTCTTGATTGCCTTTGTTGGATACAATCTGCTGGTGTACGCTGGCGCCAGATACTTCTACAAGTGGCTGAACGCAAAGCGAGACAAGGAGTGGAACGCGATGTCTGAAGAGGAGCAAATAGTCTATCTCCAAGGGGCAAAGGACGGGGCCAGCAAGCGGAAAGACTTTAGATTCGCCTACTGAGGCACTGGAGGAGGGGGCTACATGTTACTTGTACTAGCAATCTGCTCACAGCCTGTTCTCCTCAACGTTGTTCCGGCCCTCGCACCGGTCATCTTACCTTCGTCCAACGCTATCTGGCCATTGACAACCACAAATCGAATCCCCTTGCTCGGAAGCTTCGGCTCCTCGAACGTCGCCATGGCCTCGACGGTGCTCGGGTCGAAAAGGACGAGATCAGCTGCAGACCCGACGGAGATCAGGCCTCGGTGCGGGTAGATGCCCAACCGCTTTGCCGGTCGTGAAGTAAGGTGGGCGATCATCTCCGGTAGAGGGATGATGCCAAGGTCCCGCGCATAGTGCCCTGGTACACATATGAGATTGAGGCCGGATAGACAGAAATGTGATTAACGGCAAGTTGGCAAACGTACCTAGGAAGCGAGTGAATGTGCCATACGCCCTTGGATGCAAGGTCTCTCCGTGTAGAATGGCGTCGCTGCCAGCCATGTGGAAGCGATGTTGCATGATGTCCCGGACGTTCTCCTCGTTGCCCTGGTGTAGAAGGCAAGATGTTGACAGTCGGTCCTTTTGCAGAATGTCGAAGAATATCTCGCTGGGAGCCATTCCGAGCTCACGGGCTAAGTCTCCCACGCGACGACCAGCCCACGAGGTTATCGAGGGATGTACAGTTGTGCCGACCTGAGGGCCGTGTTAGCGCCCCTGGGAGCTGGACTGAGATCATCTAAAAGGAAGCACGCACCTGTACGCAGTCCCAGTCAGTCGGGATGCCGTGGCCACCATCACAGCCGGTGACCTCGATGGCTACTCGGATCTTCTCTCTTGTTTCTGCGTCTTCCAGTCTTCGTCGCGTTTCCGATGGTCCGCCAGATGACGCCCAGCTTGGAAGCAGGGCAGCGAGCGTCGTACACCCAGGGAGGTAAGGGTAAGTATCGAGGGTGATATCGCTGCCGTTATCGATGGCCTCGTCGATCATGGAGAGGAGGAGCGGCGCCTTGCCTTTGTTTTCGTCAAAGTTGAGAGTTGCGTGTGTCAGATCTACCTAAGGTGTCAGATGGAATGCTCCTCGGAGCCTAAACGGCGAGGAAAAAACTCACGGATGGGACAGCCTGTGCTGTTGCCCAGCTGCAACATTTCATCGTAACTTTCGATGGCCCGGGCGCCGTAGCTTCGGTGATGGGGTGCGTAGAATGCCCCAGGGAACTCCGACGCGAGCACTTGACAGAGAACGGCGAGCTCGGATGTGGATGCATACATGCCAGGTGTGTAAGTCAAGCCGCTGAGTTGGACATGTCAGAGTCAGGGGTGAGTGATCGGGATGAGGCGGGCTCAAGGGGAACGGTACCTCGACATGCCGATTGCGCCCTGGCTCATGGCCTCCCTGAGCAGCTTCGCCTGGTATTCGATCTCCTCCGGCGTGGCCGGGACGTCGCACGGCCCGCATGCGAGAAGACGCAAGTTGCCCTGGGGAACCAGGACGGCGACATTTGTGGCGGTCCGGTTTCTCTCGAGGCACTCGAGGTACTCCCCGATAGTTCGCCATTCAAACATTCCGACGTCCCTTAGAGTGGTCCGGCACTCCTCATCGGTCGGGTTGCCGTTCCACCCGGCGATCTGCTCTCGGATGGCTTGCATCTGTTGCCTGTTCTGGACCGGCGCGTAGGAGATGCCGTCCTGGCCGATGAGCTCGGTCTACAGCAGTTGTCAGGTGGCCTATTCGTCGCAGAAGAGTGTTGACCAGATGGTCTGCATGAGGTTGAGCTCTCTACCCACAGTGCATCCTTGAGTGATCTTGGCCTCATGTTCCGGGTTCGTCAGGAGGTAGAGGTCGGAGTGGGCGTGCATGTCGATGAACCCCGGGGAGAGGTAGCAGCCCTTGGCGTTGATTTTCCGCGCTGATTCATGGTGAATAGATCCTAGGGTCGCAATCTCGGTGATGAGAGGGCCAGAAACCAGGACGTCGGCCTCGAAAGGCTGCGTAGACTCGTCGCCCGTGACGACGGTCGCCGAGCAAAAGAGCAAGTCCATCATGATTTGAGGATAGAAGAAAGCAAGCGAAAACGAGGTAGCGCAAACGAGGGGTATAGTTGGCGGTTGTCACTCATTGGCTTCGTGCAGCCTCTCAGTCTTGTAAGTTATACACATCCAGATGACCGAGTCTGTTCTCCTGAAAGATGACAGTCACTGCCAGCTCCATCATTATCACGATCCTTGTCCGATCTTCAGTCAACCTTATCTCCAACGCCCCGTACACCCCCGCATCGCCTCAGTCCTGAGTTGGTTAGCGGTTGCTCGTAGTCTGGTCTTGGGCTGGTACATTACCCGCACTGCGGAGAGAGGTGCAAGATCCGCGCGTCGGTTATTCGGACGAATTCCAAATCCTTATCTCTGGCGTACTGCTCGGCAGCCGGCTATTTCAACAGCTCGCCCCCTCGTTCGATTCCCCAATCTTTCCATTTCCTCCCCCCTCTCCGCTGACCCGACCGCAAGGCGTGATGCAGTCGCCGAAGTCACCTCGCCTGCATACAGACAATGCAACCCCTGCCCGGTCATCCAATCTGCGATCTCGTGCAGGATGCTGGACGTGCCGGGAGAAGAAGGTCAAGTGTGATGAGGAACGACCCCGATGTCGCCGGTGCGTGCGTCTGAGGCGCCCGTGCGATTATGAGCCCCGGCAACGCAAGGCCTACACCCGGCGAGAGCAGTATCCCGGCGCCGGCCCGGAACATGAACCCGCCTCCCCCGCGACACAGTCGCATTCACATTCCGAGGGCGCGCCGAGTGTGGTGCTGTCTCCGCCGACCTCCCATCGCCGGCGGTCGGTATCGGAGGCGGGAGCCCTGCTGAGTCCCGCGGCCCCCCAGCAGCAGCAGCCGGCCACTCCGCTACCCACGAGCCCGGCGGTGGTCTCGGAGGCGTGTGCTCCTATCTTGGATCCTTCCGACTACGACTCGATCCACTGCTTTCGCTACGTCCTGGCCCCGCTGATCGACCGGAAGGACCCCGAGTTGTCGGTGGCCGCCGAGTTCTGGAAGCTAGCACAGAACAGCCAGATGGTGCTGCACATGGTGTGTGCCCTCGGCGCCCAACAGTCGTGCTACCACGACCGACACGGCGCGGGCGACACGCCCGAATATCGGGCGCGCAAGCTACGGGCCACGGAGCACTACGGCGCGTCCCTCCGGCTCCTGGCCCTGGCCACCGCCGAAGATGCCGGCGGCACTACTGAGCTGGACCTCATCCTCGCCACGCTTTGGCTCATGATCACCTACGAGCAGCGGTTCGGCGACGGCTGCGGATCAGGGCTCAGCGCCCATCTGAAAGGGGCTGCGTGCGTCCTCCAGAGTCGGTTGCACAACCTCCGCGCCATCCTGGAGGAGGAGCGCTCCCAGGTCTGCAGCGGCGTCAGTCAGGTCGCCGGCAGCTCGCACTCCGAAGCCAATGGCAGCGACTGGCCCATCTCACCGTTCTCATCCCGCATGGTCGCCATGATCTCGTTCAAGGACGGCGCGGCAGCCCTGCACAGGTACGGCGGCTACTTCAACGAGCTGGTGGGCGAGGCCATGGCCGGGGTCGCCGAGGACTACGCCACGTCGTTGACCCGCGGGTTCGAGGCCCTCTACAGACATTCCATCCGCGCTTCCAGCGAGTCCATCGGCCTCGAGCACCCGCAGGAGTTGCCGGAGGACCTGCACAGCCGGCCGCTGTTCTACCTCTTCATCAACACGGGCCAGCTGCGTTTCCTGCTGTCTAGGATCGTGACCATCCCCGCGGACGACGTCGCCGCGGTGGAAACGGCACAGCAGAGCGTCGGCCGCTTGCTCAACGCCACCACCGATCGATACGTCGAGTTCATCGACGTGGCTCATACACTGCGCCTAGACGTGACTGGCCCGCATCGCATGTTCGTCATCAACGTCCGGGCCATCGTCGCTCACTACCACGCCATCCTGCTGTGCTACTTCCGCATAGTCAGGGGAACCGCCCCGTTGGACGGCAGGCAGAGGACGGCCCTGGCCAGGATCATGAACATCGGGCATCAGTCCTACACGGACGAGGGGGACGCGGCCATGTCGAGACTTGCCTGGCCGTTCTTCGTGGCGGCCGTGGAGTCTGACGACGCCCTGCACCGGACTTGGATCATGGATCGCTACAAGACGCTGTCTGACGAGGGGGAGAACTACCGCAGAGCGTATGACGCACTCCAGGTGGCCTTCTCGAGGCAGCGGTACCACGAGAGGCGGGTGGGCCTCGCCGATCTGCTCTGGAACAACACGCAGCTGAGTCGGTTCCTGATATGAGGGTCTCTAGCATGGAGGGAGCGGGAAAATGAGGTCTCCCACAGTGCTGGGGCCATCCATGGGCGTCTCTTTCGGTGGCAAGCGCGGTCAGGAGTTTGGAGTAAGAGATCCCGGGTCGTCAATTGCTTGCTGTATTTACATAACATGTTCTGCCTGCCCAAGGTTCCAGTAAAAGGTGGAAATGTAGACGGCGGCTAGGCCTTTTGCTTTCAGGAGTCATAGTTGACACTGATGGAGGACGTCCAACCCTGTCCATGGTTGTCGCTATATATCCTCCTGTCTCGCAGCCCTGATGTGCCGTTGATAAATCTGCTCACAGCACCCAGCGGTACTCCGGGTTGCTCGGCCCATCCGCGAGGAACTTGGTCGGCACATCGCGAGCGTGCACCGTCTTCCCAGCCGCGCGATCCCTCCTCTTGTTATCAGCCCACATCCACAGCGCGAGCAGGCACGTCAGCACACAGCCCGTGGCGCCGAAGACAGCCGTGGTGACGAGGGCGGGAATGTACTTTGGCGCGTCCTGCGGACGGAAGATGTTGGAGCTGACCAGGCCCATCGAGTTCGCCAGAGGCACGGCGATGCTGGTGAGCATGACGCGCTTGTTCTCGTTGGCGATGTTGTTGCTGAACCACGTGTCCAGGAGCACGGAGGGCGCCGAGGTGCCCCAGGCCATCATGAAGCAGGCAAAGTACGCCACCTGCAGCTGGTTCTCGACGTCGATCGTGGCGTAGATGACGAAGCCGGCCATCGTGAGGAGGAAGCCCAGCGCGACGAAGGGGGACCGCACCTTGGTGTAGTCGGAGGCGAAGGCCATGATGATCAGTATCACGGCGCCGGAGATGTTCGGCGCCACCACGTAGAGGTTGGTCTTAATGGTGCCGAAGCCTAGACGCTGCACGATGACAGGGAGGTAGAGGGCCACGGTTGGGATGGGCATGCCGAGACACATCTCGATGGCTGGCACGCGGGGTGTGAGACGGTGAATGGGTCTGGAGGTATGGAGAGAAGGGGGTAAGCTCACCGAGAATGACCCAGGTCGTAGGATGCTTGAAGATGCCAAAGGATTCCTTTAAGTTGAACTTCTCGTCAACAATGGACGAGGCATCCACCTGGATGCGGTGGAACGCGAGGTCTTTTTCCTCAGGGGTCAAGAACTTGGCGCTCTGTGCGTTGTATGGCAGATACCAATAGGCGAATATGGCAAAGAGAAGCGTCAGCGAGCCCTCGATGACAAAGAGATATCGCCAGCTCGCGAGGGCGCCAGTGTTGATACGGAACACGGCCCAGCTGAGCAGGCCTCCGAACGCGTTGGCCATGGACGAGGCGGAGTAGAAGATGGCGAGTCGACGGGCGAGCTCACCACGGCGATAGAAGGTGGTTTGGTAGTAAATGACGAGTGGGAAGAACGCGGACTCGCCCATGCCGAGGAACCATCGCAGCGCCATGAGGCCGCTGAAGTTCTTCGCTGCCGTTGTCAAGAGAGTCATAGAGCCTGTCACTGTTAGTAAGGCCAAGTCGAGGTGCGCATGGCATCATATCGTACCAAAGGTAATCATCATCAGAGGCAGCACACGGCTGGGGCCATATTTCTTTCCGGCGATGCCCAGGAAGGGTGCCGTGAGGACGAAGGGGATGAAGAAGATGGTGAGAAGCAGATTGTACTGGTTTCCAGTCAACTTCAAGTCTTCCTCGAGGCCTGCCGTCTTCGCGTTGCCGATGTTGCCCTTGTCGAGGCCAGCGAAGAGATACATGATGGCCAGCGTAGGGAGAAGGCGGAGGTCGAACTTCCACACCAGCTTGCGCTCGGCTACAGGATCGATGACCATCCTGTTGGATGCATCGTCCATGGTGTTGTTCGACATCTGCTTCTCCAGCCTGTCCATGACCCCTTCGCCCGGATCGGGCTTGTGGGCGGCGGGAGACGGAGCTGCCGTCTGGTTGTCTGGTGCGCTGGTGGCCGTCATTTTGAGAATTATGGAGGGTCTAAATATCTAGAAACAGTTGGATAGGAGCGTATGGATGAATAAAAGATCATCAAAACTGAATGGAGAGCGGCTTGACTTATATACAGGCGACAGCCGCGACACCAGACACGGCGAGCCCAAGAGGCCCCAACCCATGACGCCCGCCCGAGACCAATAGGTTCAGCCCATGGGCATCATCAAGAAAACCAGGAGAGCCATATTGCTTGGCCGTAGATAACTGATGTAGCTTCCGGGTACTATCCGGTGATACTCGTGTCTGTCGTTATCAGCCCCAAGCGAGAGGATGCACCCAAGAGGCACCCAAGAGGCATCTCTTGTGGGCCCTGTTCATGCGGGTCTCTGCGCTACTTTTACGAGCCAAGACTGGGGAAATCCTTTGACAGAGGTCTAGTTTTGGGGGCGTGCTCATGGTCGGCTACCCAGTCGACGTGGGAGATATGCCGACGTCGGCTATTCCCGGCCAACCTCGCCCGTCGCCTATGTTCTACCTTGCTCAAACAGTACGCAGCTCACCGGGGCCTTTCAGTCATCATTATTGGAATATAGCATTTTCTGCTCGATAATGCATGAACCGGAGATAAGGAGCATTGCCATCGGTCGAGTGGAAGCATTCAATGGGACAGAGAGTCTCGGGAGTCGCCTCGGCATCCATCCCATCCTCAAGCGCCTGGCACCTGACCCGCCTGATACTGACCATGACCCGTGTATCATCCATCAATGTTCCGACGTGGCCATCCGAGCGAGGGGTAATCACACAGAGCGGGGGTGACACTCGCTGAATGGGACTTTGTGCTAGCGATATCATGTCATTGTCTAATGGTGCGAAGGTATAGCCCTCACAGCTTCGCCCGGCTGGTGTCGAAGGTGCCAATCTTCTTGACAAGGGCAACGGCATCCTCGGCACACCCGTACGAGCCCTGGTACCCCCATCCCGAATGTCCGTAGTTGTGCACGATCCAGGTGTCCACGTCCAGCCTCTCCTCCTCGATACGTACTCCCCCCTTGCGGAACGGTCGCAGCCCGACGGCGTGGCGGATGACGCTCAGGCCGGCAATGCCCTTACCAGCGGCAACTTCCGGGTACTCCTTGACGATGCGGGCCATGATGCGGTTTGCAATGTTGGGGTCTGGCTGCGACTCCCAGTTCCCGAGGTCGTAGGTGCCCCCGAGGATAGTGCCGCCGCCAGCCGCACGGGTCATGGCGTAGCACAAGTCTGCAGGCTCGTCGTCAGTCCCTGACGCGCCCATCATCGGGACCTCGTTCCGCACGAGGACGACCTGTCCCCGTATGGGCGCCATGTTGGTGTCCCGGACGCCGCCGAGCTTGAGCGCGCCAAGGCCGGTGGCGTTGATGATGATGCTGGCCGGCTTGCCGGTGTGGGAGAGGCCCTTGGCGT
Organism: Furcasterigmium furcatum; assembly: GCA_001599815.1. Classification (NCBI taxonomy): domain Eukaryota; kingdom Fungi; phylum Ascomycota; class Sordariomycetes; order Glomerellales; family Plectosphaerellaceae; genus Furcasterigmium; species Furcasterigmium furcatum. The sequence continues at coordinate 2,626,583 of BCIA01000004.1, forward strand.
CTTTGATGTCGGATATCACAGCCCGCTTCAGCACGACGCCGTTCTTGAGGAGCTGGCCGACCAGCCAGGGGAGATAGATGGCGGTGTTGATGCAGACGCTCGTCCACTCGCAGCTCGAGTCGTAGGTACCCGGCACCTCGCTGGGCGGAAGCTCCCTGAAGTCGTCGAAAAGGGTGCGGAACCACGGGTTTGGGTCGAAAATCCCCGCGGGGCCCGCCGCTTGATCCAGGTCCTTGGTGCGCCTCCTCAGTTGACACTCTGCGATATTCTGATTAGCCTCATCGGATGACTCGTGTTGAGCCGATCGACGCACTCTGAAAGTGGATTCCTGCCTCGGGAACATTCTCGCAGAGGCGCTTCATCTCTTTCCACGTCTTCACCTCCCAGCGACTATCCTCCTTCGTAGCCATTCTACACCGCATCTGTTAGCGGAGATGGCGAGAAAATTGACAGCCGGCGATGGCTCGAGACATGGCTTACGGTACGACATTGGCGCCGGCAAAGGGCGAGGCATACTCGACGTCATAGTCGCCGGGCATGTGCTTGGCCACGACAGTGACGGCATTTGCCTTGTCCCGCGACAGCAGCAGAGCTGTCGTCAGGCCGGTGACACCAGCTCTGGAGTTTGATCAGCATCTGCTGCAAGTCCAGGTATCGCAAGGCCAGCAATGGATGGTTGGTCGCTTACCCGATAACAACTATTGTCTCTCCCATTGTGTCGGATTATATGTAAAGTTGTTCTCTGGAGCGTGAGAGATGACCGATGGAGTGAAGCGGCGGGAGGCGAGTCGCTTTATATCGGCCCACGTCTTGTCCGCCCATGCGGCAAACAGTGGGGCAAAATGCCGACGCCGACGCCGCCCGATGCCGGTGTCGTCCGAGTCGTACGAGGCTTTGGACTTTGTAAATCGGTTTTTACTCAACTGTGCCGTGAATTGGTAAAGCGTTAACTCGGAGTGCGTGAGTTCTATCATCAGATCCGGGCTACCTGCAATGAAGGCCTTTCGTTCGGAGTGCAGACATCCTGCGGACCCGACATCCACCATGTCGAAGCTCTCGCTGAAGAGCGGAACGGTGCTACTTCACCGAGCGTTCATGGTGCATACACCGACCGACGACCTGAGTCCTGTGGCTTCCTTTCTAAGCGGGACATGGTTGTGCAACCCATTGACAGAGACTGGCAAGCTGGAGAAAGATCCAGCATCACATCTTCATAGACGCACCAGACGCTGGCTTGGCTACGGGCATACATATCGTGGAGGCCAGGCAGGCGTCGTGTTGTCAGACTTCATTGGCGGCCCTGTCTAAGGACTTGTCGGTGGCGAGTGACAGGCCATCGATCACGGCGGAAACTGCTGCTTTTTGACGAGTCGGGATATCTCCACTGGCAGGGGACGGGCCGGGACCTTGCAAATTGGTTGTTTGGGGTAGACTACGTTCACCCCACATCGTGTGGTTTCAGCAGGCCAACCCTTGAACGAACGACTCCTTTTCTTCCCATAGTTCACGCTGTCGAGTCTTCATTTAGAGGTTGAGCCCTTCTGACCTGTAATCACGACATTGCAAACCCCCGGAAACTTGCGCAAAGAGCGGCCACAGAGGAGCTGGCTTCTTATAGTAGAAGAACGATTGGTCACCCTGTCTCCTTCGGAGGGGTCCGCTCCGAGGAAGTTCCCCCGGCATTGGAGTCCACCACTCGGAACCATTCAGCAAGTGCCGGATGTTGAACCTAATTGGGGGATCGTGATTCCGCCGTGCCTCTTCAGATCTCGCAATTAACACACGGAGTAGGGGCAGCATTGACGATCGGCATTAGGGTTTCTCCTTTGTAAATTGATCATGTGGCTGAGTAGCCCAAGGGCAGCAAACCCGAAAAAAAAACACTTAAAGACAGCATGATCGTCGTGCCCTGAACGCCCAGGTCTCGGTATGACATTTGTTGTGCTCTGAGTTGCCGTTCATACACTCAAAATGAAAGTCACGATCTGCTCCTTTGCCCTGCTGGGTGGCGCTGCTGCCCGCAGCATCTACGTTTCACCCACCGGATCTGGCTCAGGCACTCTCGAGAGCCCGTATGGTTCAATCCAGGCGGCTGTCAACGCTGCCGCGGCTGGAGACGTCATCTTCCTCCGCGGGGGCACATACGCTCCGTCGGCCAACATCCAGGTCGGAAAGAGTGGCACCAGGACGTCCCCCATCACGGTCCGGCCGTACCAGACTGAGAAGGTCATCATCAATGGAGAGAACATGCCTGGGTAGGTCTTGGAAATCTGTGGACTGCGCCGTACGTCATGTCTAACATGTATCAGTACACCCAAGGGGCTGGACGAGAGTCTGCCGAACCCCGAGAGAGGCATCTTCCACATCCAGAACGCCAACTACTGGGCCTTCTACAACCTCGAGTATGTTCATGGTGCTTGGCAGGCATGATCATAGTGATATTGACAGTGGTCCAGACTTATCAACGGCCCCTACGGCATTTACGCTCGCGATGCTTCCCACAACTACTACGAGGGCCTCTCGACCCATGACAACTACGAGACAGGCTTCCAGCTCGAGGGCGCCTCTGCCAACAACACCGTCCTGAACCTGGACTCGTACAGGAACCGCGACCCCCGCAAGAACGGCGAGAGCGCCGACGGCTTCGCCTGCAAGAGCGGATCCGGCGAGGGCAACGTCCTCCGCAACGCCCGCCTGTGGGACAACGTCGACGACGGCCTCGACCTGTTCATGTTCGCCTCCCCCGTCGTCATGGAGGAGGTCTACGCCTGGGGCAACGGCGTCAACCGCTGGGGCTTCAGCCCATTCGAAGGCGACGGTAACGGCTTCAAGCTCGGCATCTCCGGCAACCCGCCCGCCAACCACATCGTTCGCAACTGCATCGCCTTCCAGAACTTGAAGAAGGGCTTCATCGACAACAGCAACCCCGGCAGGCTGACGCTCGAGCGCAACACGGCGTGGAACAACGGCGACCTCGGCTTTCACATGCGCCTCTCCCAGTCGACGCTCCGGAACAACGTCGCGGCTGTTAATACCGGGAGCGCACAGGTCAGCCTAGTCTCTGGCACGACTGCCTCGGGCAACAACTGGCAATCGGGGTCGGCCTGGACGAACAGCAACTTTGCGAGCACGGATGCGTCGACGCTCAAGGGCGCTCGTGGATCGAATGGAAAGGTCCGTGGGAGCAACTTCTTGCTGCCGGCGAATGGCGCTGCGATTGGAGCGACGACGCAGCAGGAGGTCTGAGATGTTCTAGAGTCAGAGAAGGCTAGGGGAGGAGATGTCTTTGTTGTTCTTACACGTTGCTGAGCGGTCGTCGTCGTGACTTTGGTCTTTCGGAGAATCAATGCATCTGATGCCTTTGTCCTGACTCTTCTTTGCTGGCCCGTCTTCTCAACAATGTACGCAGGTTGTCTTGCAAGGAGATGTAACTTACGGAGCATTGTGTACAAGCCACAAGCGTTGTCTGGCAAGATCTTCCCTTGAATGAGTGGTGTTCATCTGTGTAGGATTGGACAGTTTGCCTGTTTTCCAAGTTTTGGAGTCGCCGAGAGTGTTCGCTCAGAGATGAAAAGTTATAAAGACTGGCACATGACTTGACGTTTGTTTGATGGGCCTCGCAAGTCACCCTTCGAGGTATCCTGGGGCGGCACTGCCCGGAACCCTCCGGAAGCAGGAGCCACCGTAGGGAATCGGCACGCCGACGATGCGGACTGCGAGGCAGGCGCCGCTTGTGGCAGGCATGAGATCCTCACCTGCCCAGACAAGTTGTTCAGGAATTTCTTCACTCTTTGACGTGTCTCGCCTTCATCTTTGTGGCTGAATCCATCCCAACCAGGCGCCAGTCTTCGCATCACACCCCAGATCGCGATGGGGCGTTCCAACAGGAAGAAAGGCCCCAAAGGCGGAAAGAAGAAAGATCCCCAGATGTCAGTCCATGTCTTGGGATGTCCGGGACAGTTGAATGCTGACACAAGTTCCCCCACAGAGCCCAATCACGAAGGATCGATGAGATCACTCCAGGTGAGAAGGTTCCCTTCTGCCTTGTCCACGGACGCCGATGCCGCCGCGCAGAGTGCGAGAAGAATGGGAGCATGGTCATGATTGGCAGAGTCAGCAAGATTGGATTGGAGTCTTCGGGCTAGGGCTAATCGAGTTCCAGGCATATGATCCTATGGAATCTCTGAAGTCCATCGCAATCGGCGTACTGAAATGGGCCGCCGGCATATTCGACATCCCAAGCGATTTCGACCAGCCGCCACTGCCATGGTCCTTGGAGTCTCTGGATGCCGCGATCAGACCGGGAGCCGTATCGCTCTTGTTCCAGTATTGTCGGTACTACGTCGAGGTGGAATACAACGAGGCCCACATCATGTTCACAGTAGTGGCTGCAGCGTTCATCTTCTTCTGCGACTGGGTTCCTCAACGGCATCGCTGGGGAGTGTGGTGGTGCTTCTTCTTCTGGCTCCACATACACTTCCGGGGTCTGGAGGATCGGAGACCGGGAGAGAAGGTGATGGAGATGTCTCGAAGCTCGGATGCGCCACGTACATGCGATGTGTATGGCTGCGGTGTGGGTGTTTAGTGTTCCCCTGCCAACCTGGCTTTGTCTGTCTGAGATGCATCGAAACTTGCAGAATTGAGCCGGCAAAGAACAGCAGCGAGCGCCAACTGTCACAGGATGGACATTTGAACCATTTCTATTGAAACTGGGTCTCTCTGCCATTGTCTTCCTTCAGGTGGCCGACATGATGGCTGTCACCAGCCGATGAGGCCGCAACAACCTGTGCAATTGTCGCAGGTGCCTTGATTTGAATTCGCTTCCTCAAGGCCACTTCAAATTCAGCCTTAAAGGCCGACGTATCCGCTATGGAACGCAATGTTTCCGATCAGGCCGAATCAAACCTTTTCACCACCAAAACCTGCCTTGTCGATCGGGAAAATCACCCCACCCGGATCCCGTTCCTTGAACTCCTCCCACGCCCAATCACAACACCAGATCGCTCTATTTTCAACAGCTCTCGCGCCCTGTCTTATCGTTCTCTTGTCTTCTGAATTAACTGCGCAATCATGACTCGATCCGGCAGCGACCTCGCCAACGAGCGGCAGTCCATGGAGTTCGCAGCTGCCGGCGAAGACGCGCTCCGCCAGGCCGAACGCCGCAACACCGCCGACCTCTTCAACTTTAGCCCCGGCCAATCTTGTACGTTCTTCAGTTTTCCTTTCCGCCAAGTTGGGTCGGCGAGTTATTTTGGGCTTTTGCCTGGTGTGGTGCCATCCCCGGCTGGCCGGAGTGCTTCCCCCCTTTTTGACTTCAAGTCTGTCGTGGTTCACCCGGTCAACTTGGGCTCCAACTTTCCCACTTTCTCAGCCTGGAAACCACCGACTTCTGTCTAGCCTCCTTGCCGTAGTTCTTGACCGGCTGCGGTCTCTCTGCTTAGATCTTTCAACCTCTCCCTCTCCCTCTTCGCATTTTCATCTCTCGCTCCGCCGAAATATCACCCCACTGACCCTCCACCTTTCATAGTCATGCAAGACCCCAACAACCCGGCCTCGACCGCCTCCGTCGTATGGCCCAAATTTGACAACAACAAGGTAAGCCCGTATTGATTTTTCATATGTACCAGAATCATGGATCCTCGGCCTACGGTCCATTTTCTTCTCTGTCGATCGCCACCGCGCCCTAAGCCGTTGGCGCGTGGAACGCGTCAACACCTCGATCGCAGTCAGCTCAACGGTTCCCCGGGGCCGGCTTTGATCCGGGATGGTGTGGCGGTTTCGTCGTGTTCAACGACAACTGTACTTCAGTCGGCAGGCCCTCGTGGAAAATTGGGACCTGCCGGCTGCGGTCTTCCGGTGAGCGTCGGTCCTTCTCGCCGGTCCCTCTCGTCACAGCCCCGGTTGTTACCGTCGCCTCGGGTACCACGTCGAAATTTCATGTTGGTTTAGCGGCCGATCAAGGTTGACAACTACTTAAAAGGCTGGCCCTTTCGGCGCTGTGGCGGTGATACCAAGCGGGAAGATTTCTGTTGTTCGCAGTCTCGCACGTCAGTTCTCGCACCGCAATCCACGCCGTGATTTCATGATGATTGGGCAGCTTTCGAAGCTGCCGCGGACATTCAGACGGATACGAGCAGCGCGAGAATGTGAACAATGGTATCTGACCATGCTCAACCCGGATCTCCGTGGGATATTTCCCGGTACAGACACGACACCAGGAACGACAGAATGGAAGATGGGGAGGCCGAGGAGCCGCGATACGGCTTACTCAGTAGTTGGTAATTTTCCCTGCTGACCGGTTTACCTTTAGGTCCTCGAGGCTGAACAGCTCATCGCCAATGCCCTCAACAATCCAAACCCTGTAAGTACCTGCTCCTCTTCACGGAGCTGACGGTGAAGCTGACATTTCCAGTCGGTAGCTGCCTCAAAGCAAGCCCAAGCGCTCGGATGGAAGATCCTCAAGCCACTCGACCAGAACTCGAAGGCTGCTGCACGCCTGAACACAAAGCTCGATCAACTGACCAGGGTGCTGAACGAAGGATTCAAGAAGGTTGACCAGAGGCAGGAGGTGCAGGAGGGCATGAGCAGTGCTTTGGTGGCTCTCGTCGCCATCATAGTGGGTTTTATGGCGCTCGTTACAGTCGGCCCCTCGCGGTCTGGCGGTCATGACTAGGTGGTGAATTACGAACACGGGTTGGTGTAAGCCAGGGGCACGCCCTGTCACTTTGCTCGAGGGAGGCAGATAGCCACAGGACAGATGGAAGCACACTTAGCATGCAACAGGCGCAGCCGATGCTCAAGTCATCTGCGAATTGATTTTCTGTCGTGCTGGGCCCGCACCTTGTCACCTCGTCGTCAGGACACTGAGGCACTTGCCGTTATGATGCAAAAGTCTCTGGGCCCCTGTCTGTAGAAGGACGGTTCTTCCATGGCATCAAGCGCCAGAAAGACTCCCACTCTCACACGACTAACAGCTTTCCAGCCTCGTTCCTGAGACCTCCGACAATCGTCTGCGAACAACAGAATGTTGCGAAAGTTCAGCGATTTCGTCCTGCTGATGATGATGACACTGCATTCAGGGCACTGGCGAGGGAGGTCTCATCGCGCTGACTAACCCACGGACGTCAGCATTGAGCTTTGGTTTCGTCTGCGGGCGGCTATTGCCGACTGCCGATGGCTCCACTCCCGACTGCCGGCACCCCCGATTGCCGGCCGCCAATCAGTGATCACGGAGGACTAGCGCTGATTTTCTGGTGCCCCTTTGTATCGCTTTGCGCGGAAAATTACGTCCAGCAGGGATCTTGTGTAAGCTAATTCTGTCTACATACAACAATCCATCGACCAAATCGATTAGCCAGCACAATGGCTCAGACTCATCTGCTGAAGCTGGCGAAGATCTTGTCACTCTTCCCCCCTAGTCTGTCCTGATCTCAAGCGGATAGACAGTCACGCGGTCCAAATCGGCTCCCTTGCAATCATGCCCGTTGGACAGTCCACCAATCCGCAACGTGTTCTTCCCCTTCTTCAAGGGCAACTTGATAGTTGTTGTCAAGAGCGTGCCTTTGTGCGTGTCCTTCTGGGAGATTCGGTAGACTTGCTTGTCGTCTCCATTCACAACGATGCTGCTGAAGCGACGTAGCTGCCAAGTGCCGCCGATGCGGTCAGGCTGGCCGTAGGCTGGTCTCGGGTTAGCAGGCGCGCTTTGTACTTGTTAGAAGCAGGAGACTCACGCTGATCACCGTAGCCCATGTCGTCGGTGTCTATTAGAGAGTAAGCATCATCAACAACCCGAAGCATATCTGGTGGCTTACTCTGGTAGTGGAATGAGACCCACTGGTCCCCTCCTTGACCTTCCACTGTAAAGGTAATACCGCTCTCCTCACCATAGATGCCTGTGGCGATAACGAAGTGGCTCGCAAAGTTCTGTATACGGAGCGCTGTGTCAGATTCTCAAGATCTAGCCATAGAAGGGGGCCAACGTTGCACTTACGGCTTCCTGTAGGAAGGCGTTGCCTCGCAACTCCCCGTCCTTGGAGTAATACGTCGTCCCTTCCACTGGACTCCATTCGCCGGTTTTCCTAAGTAAAAGCTATCAGAATCTCGTGAAAATGACGAATTCGGGTTACTCACGTGTTGAGATCGTAAACGTCGTGCCAGACAACTTTCAGGTCTCGCTTGTCCTCATCGATTTCCATAGGCAGCCAGACGTTCCGACTCTCCCAGATCGCGTTCTTGTCCCACTAACATGATATTAGGAGTGCTGCAAGAGGGGCGGCGTTTGGTATCATCGTACCTGATCACCCATGTAGAGATAGGTTGTCTTCTTCGTGCCGGCGATGCGACAGGAAAAGCCGGATTGCGTACTAAAGGTGCGCGTGTATGGCGGGGCAATGAAGAATGGCTGGGACCAAGGACCACTCAGAGAGTCTGCGCGCATTGCAACGGCATCTGGGTATACAATCAGCATCTCCGCCATTCGTGATCTCGCCTGGTTGGCCTTACTATTTGGACGGTACCCCGTCTTGTGGCTCATGATTGCGAAATAACTGCGGTCTGTTTGGATGATAGTAGGAGCTTCAAAGTCGTACTTGTAAAAGCAGTGCGTCACCTCCTTCAGGTCGGTGAGATCATCGTTGAAGGCACTGACGAAGACATCGCGACCGTCAACCCCATCGCCACTTGAGTATAGTGCGTAGGACTTCCCGTCTTTGTAGTCGGTGAAGATCCCGAAGTCTTGAGACGGCGTTTCAAGAGGCTGCAAAGCCTTTTGAAACGTGTAGGGACCCGCAATGTGGTCGGCAGTCGCATGTCCCTGAGCGAGCCTGGTGTATTTCCGATCGTCTGCGTGCCAGAACATCTGGGGAGATGGAACTTTAGCATAAGCATGGGTGTTGAGGATTTGTTCTTTTCGAGTTCGTTCAACTTACGTGGTACTTGCCAGTCTGCTTGTTGAAGACGACCTTTGGTCTCTGTATGACACCGCTGCGAGAGAGCCATTCATGACCGTCTTGGGGCTCTGAAACCCGTAAGTAACTTTATTGTCACGCGTGGGACATTTCATGACGTACCTAACGCCAGTCCATGAAAGTCCCATGTGGCCAGATCTGGCGAGCTGTAGACGGAAACGCCTCCTCCTTCGTGTTGACCCTCGGTCTTGTACTCTCCAAACCAATAAAAGCGTCCAGTCTCATGATCAATTGTAAGTCCGCCAGCGTGAGCATTGAAGACGTTGCCGGCCGTGTCGAGCCAAGTGGCCCCGGGAACAATCCAAACTGTGATCGCGTGAGCAACAAATGTCAACAAAGCAAGCAAGACGGCACTGTACCCATGGCGGTAGCTGCAGATGCTGTGAATACGGGAGGTACCGGCTGGGGTATCAGAGCCAATCTTGGGTGTATAGGCAAATTACAGCGTATCTAGTGTGCCTAGGTACGTATATATGAGATGCAAGAGGGAAACCTGCACTCTGGGATATGGTTCGGGTAGTACCCGCAAATAGCGGGACGTAACAATTGCTGAGGTGATTCCCAGGCTTGGAGATGCAACTCTCGGTTGAAAAGGACCCGAAATCCTTGGGTCCGAGACCGAGCATCTCTTGGTATTCGCCTAACCGCCACCGGGTCCTCCTTTTCCGCGGCTACCTGCCCCGCAAACTTATTTGCAACGTCCACTAGTCAGGGCCAAAGCAACCCCAGGAATGCTACTCGACAAGAAGTCTAATGATTCATGGAATTTGCATGCTGTTTATTTTCCGACCGTAGATCATTACCTCCCCAGGGCAATAGCTTCGTCACATATGGCTTCGGTAAATGAAACCCCGAGATCCGGTAGAAAGAAACCCGAGAAAAGCGCGCGAGTTGAGATCCAAACATCACGCAGCAGAAGCAGCCAAGCAATGCGAGAAGCCACTCCCTCGGGACTTGACACGGGACTTGACATCGTTTGCATGATGAGATGATGGAATGCTATGAACAGGTCAAGTTCTCGCCATGTGGGATAAAGCACACTACCTCGGGGGACTCTATCCTGTTCTTCACGCTTGGATCCTGCGGCCCATGCACCTCGCAGAAGAGGGGAGGAAACCGCCAGGCCAAGTGATACCCAAGACCCGATCGCAGAGGTGGTGGGACCCTCAAATGATGACCCGAGCAAAGTAGCCGACGATCCAGCCGCTTTGGCATTGAAATAGACCGAGCCGAAGCAAAGCAAACCGACAATTGATCTTCGTTTGGTCTATTCAGGTTGATGCCGTACGATGTCTCGGGCTGACTTGCTGTAATTCTTCATCTCGCTCAAAGATAACTCGAGGCAACGGAAAAACTATCAGAGGACAATTTCGCGATGTGGATGATGCGCCTCGGGCTCGTAACACCGAATTTTTGCCCTTGTCAGATCGGCGCATGGGTGTTTGCGTGGTGTTGGACCTGTTGGTGGCGCCTGACGGAGCGTGGGATAAAGCCAAGATGGCACAGGAGCAGCATTGGCAAACAGAAGCAAGGCAACGGCACGAGAGCTGCCAGGGATTAGCCCAGTAGCAACGGCGGCTTATTGGTTCCTGGATCTAGATTCTCACCAACGGCGCATGCATCCCCCCGCAATCCACTCTCGTTTCTGTCACATGTGAGGGGCTAAAGACCGGGGGACGAGCAACGAGCAACAGCATTCCCAAATTTGCACTTCTGCAACCTTGCCAAAGGGAAAATCGCCAGGCTATCGGCTTCGTCGCGGACAGTGAGCTCCGTACCACGACAGCTGGGTCTGGTGCAACAACCGACTCTTGCGATAACCCTTTATAGCGTGATATCCTCAACATCTTCCAGCAAATAACTTCCAATAGCATGGAATCTGGCTATGAGAAACAGGGAACTTTGGACGCCAAGTCAACGCCATGCACGCCTCGGGGTACCAAGCAAACCAAGCAAGCTGTCAGGGAAGCGGCATGCGGGGAATCAGGGGAATCAGTTGGACCAGATCATCGCATCATTGAGAAGCTCGGTGCCATTTCCCCCGACCCGATTCGCTCAGCCACGTTGCGGTTGATCAACTCCTCTCCTCGAGAGTTGCCAAGACCACTGGCAATGTTGATTGGGTGTTCAAGCTGTGATCCAGGTTACCCCACCGGGGACCTCCGCTGTTCCCCAGGCGCTGTCTCGCCCCGCCTCCGCTCCTTGTCCGAGTCCCGAACCTGTCGGTTGGGTGGCATTGGAAGTCAAACCCCGGAATGGTGACCAGATATCCTCGGTGGTTTTTAGGGCGGAATAGCTAAGGGCGAGAGTCTATTGTCGAGCTGCAAGGTCTCTAGAGTGTATATAACAAGCGGTTTCCCCATCCGCTTCTTGAGTTCTGACCTCCATCGCCGCCACTGTTCTCATCTCCAGGCTTGTCTTCCCACCCTCAGATTCGACAGCCAGCAACACCCGACCTTGCTTGAGAGCATCTCTTCATCATGAGTGCTCCAGAAGCCGACGAAAAGGCCTCCAGGCGGGGATCCAAGACCCAGGATCATCCCGCGATCGAGTCTCAAGATGCCTTCCAAAGGTCCCAAATCGAGACTGCCCTGAGAGTCGCCGAGGAAGAATCAAGTCTGCCCCGCTGGACCCTGTTCAAGAACTACTGGCCTGCTGTGGTGTACAGCTCGCTCCTCAGTTTTGCTCTTGTCATGGAGGGCATGGACCTCGGCATGGTCAACAACTTTTTCGGTCACCACGCCTTCATCCGACACTTCGGCACCATACAAGAGAGCACTGGGGAATTAGGTATCTCCACGGTCTGGCAGGGTGGCGTGAGCGGCGCCAACTCGGCTGGCAGCGTCATTGGCTTGCTCATCAACGGTTATCTGCAATCGCGCTACGGCTCCAGAAAGGTTTACATGGGTGCCATGGTCTTGATGGCGGGGACCATCTTTGTGTTGTTCTTTGCCGTCAACCTTGAGATGCTTGTCGCTGGCAACCTTCTTTGCGGTATTCCGTGGGGTATCTTCCAAACCCTTTCGACTGCATATGCAGCCGAAATCTGTCCCGCTGCGCTTCGTGGATACCTCACTGCTTGGGTGTCCATGTGCTGGGGTATGGGCTCCTTCCTGGCCCAGGCTGTTCTTCGTGGCTCGCTTGGCTTGGAAGGGGATCTGGGCTGGAAGGTGCCCTATGCCTTGCAATGGGTCTGGATCCCTCCCCTGCTGCTCGTCGGCTACCTCTGCCCCGAGAGCCCTTGGTACTTGGTTCGTCGCGGCCGCCTCGAAGACGCCGAGAAGTCCCTCCGCCGCCTCGCCAAGAAGGACCACTACACGGAGGAGTCGATGGCTCAGACGCTGGCCCTTATGAAGCACACCAACGAGATGGAGAAGATTGAGGCCAAGGATGCCAGCTATCGCGACTGCTTCCGTGGAACCAACTGGCGCCGTACCTACACGGTCATGGCGGTCTGGTGGATTCAGTCCTTCAACGGCCAATCTTTGACCGGCTACGCCGCACAATTCCTGCAAGCAGCTGGCATGGATCAGACCATGTCATTCAACTACAGCATGGCCATCCAGTCAGTCAACATCTTGGCTACCGGTATTGCCATTTCCCTCATGGGTCGGGTTGGTCGTCGCTGGTTCTACTTCCTCGGATCAAACACCATCGGCTTCTGGATGGCCATGATTGGTATCATCGGCACCTTGCGGCAGAATTCTCAGACGGCGATTGCGATTGCTGCTATGCTGATCCTAACCAATTTCACCTTCAAGGTTTCCATCGGCCCTGCTTGCTTCGTTGTGGCCGGCGAGATGCCCTCAAGCCGTGTTCGCGCACAAACCATTGTGCTTGGCCGCGCCATCTATGTCATCAGCGCCATCATCAACAACCAGCTTACGCCGCGCATGATCGGCAGGGCGGACGATTCTTGGAACTGGGGCCCGCTGGCCGGATGGTTCTACTTTGGTTTCTGTCTGCTTTACGCGGTTTTCCTGTGGTTCAAGCTGCCCGAAACCAAGAACCGAAGCTTTGCTGAGATCGACTACCTCTTCCAGAAGAAGGTGCCGGCTCGTCAGTTCAGCAAATACCCTGTCGATTGTAAGTTGCTCCTCACCCTGTCTGCCTCCATGAGGGGACGGCTTTTGCACTCCATGCGCAACGACTTCTTACTAACTCGCTGCAGTGTTCGAGCATACTTCTGCCGAGGATTCGATTGGTGACAAGGACCGGGCCCAGTTCAAGAACGCTGTTTCCGACGCTGAGGTCGCGGCCGTTACCCAGGTCGAGCAGAAGTGAGACGCCTAGATGTGGCCCGCACCAGCTGGAGACGGAATCTCGCGGGGAACGCTGCCGGGGTTACTAGGCTAGGTGAACGGAAGCTCTTTGCACGACACGCCATGAAAGGCTTCAGGTCCTCCTCCGTTATGCTTCCTCTTGTCTCGTTTTCTTCTTGTCCGGCTGAGGCCTCCTCAGCTATGCCTCTTATTAGCTCGCTTTTACTTGGCTGAGTCCTCCTTGGCTGTGCCTCTTCAAGTCGTAGGTGAGGTCGAATGTTTATCCTTTCCTCGCCTTGATCACCTTGAAACATGCTGTCTTGTAGGACCATGAATCGTACGAGACTATAATTGGCCTTTCGTGTTTGTTGAAAATGACAAAACGGGATGTACATGTACGTTCCAGCCGGTGCATCCTTCAGTAATACCCTTCATACAGAGCATGCAATCTATCTTCGCAACTTTAATGAGTACTAATATTTGCATATTGGGGACAAACGCAAGCCGCGAAGCTCTGGCCCCCAACTATCTCACCGACTCGGTGTACCTACATCGTGGATCCCGAAGGAAGGTGGTTATCGGCGGTCTTTTGGTGATCCTCGAGCAATATAATGACACTCTTGTTATGTGAAAGGCTTAGTTAAGTTCTCTGGCGTTGGCCTGCGTACTTCCCTTGGGCTCAAGGGTGGAGGGACAAGTACCGCCAAAAAGAATATCTGGTGGCCTCGAGGGAGGGTGTCACACTCACGCGTATGGGCAGCCCAGCCTAAATACTTGCGCGCGAATCGTAAAAGGGGACATTGGCCTTGGCCCTTGCCATGCCCTTTGCGCGCGTCTGTCAATTGTGCCAGGGAAAGAAAGAACATGATCATACCAGGAAAAGAGCATGATCAAACCTCTGATAGGATGCAATGATCTGTAGAAATCCCTCAATTCTTGGGCTTCTGCAGCTTCGTCCGTTCCAAGGATTCCACGCAGCCCTATGTCGTATAAATATATAGAGAGAAGGGGGGCGTGGGATACGACCTTTTCAGCCATGCCTCCAAAGGTGTCGGCACTGCAGTAGTGATCTGACGAGTAAGTACTACTAACTGTACTACTTGGAAAAGAGGCGGGATCCGGCGGCCGCTGATACTCCTACTAAGGTAGTACTAATGTCCTAATACTCTGAGTAGCTAGTCCAGTTTATTCCACTGCAAGCTGTCTCAAGCACTGTTCATCGCTTGAAGACACAGCTTAGAATACCAGCACAACACGGCTACGCGACCCGTCGATGATCGCGTTACTGCCTCCTCTCTCAGAGCTTCGCCGCCATGTTGACATGGATTGCCTTGACGACCGAGTATGCCTCCAGACCGGCCTCGCCCAGCTCGCGGCCGACGCCGCTCTGCTTCACCCCGCCAAAAGGAACCCGCCAGTCGGCATCGTTGCTCGAGTTGATCCAAACCATCCCCGCCTCGATGCGCTTCGCCACCCGGTGTGCTTTGACTAGGTCCGTCGTGAAAATGGCACTTCCCAGTCCGTACTTTGTGCCGTTCGCAAGGTCTAGCGCCTCTTCCTCACTCTCGAACCGGGAAATCGACACGAAGGGCCCGAACACCTCTTCCTGGAAGACTCGCATGGCCGCCGTCACTCCGCTGAAGACTGTCGGTTGGATGAAGTAGCCCTTGCCGCAGCCGACGTGGACGGGTCCTCCTCCAAACTCCAGCCTAGCGCCTTCGGATTTCCCGATGTCGATGTATGACTTGATTTGGTTGAGCTGCCCCCTGCTGACCTGTGGCCCTTGGAATGTCGCTGTTTCGAAAGGGTTTCCGATCTTCGACCTCCCCACTCGAGCCATGAAAGCTTCGAGAAATCTATCGTGGATTCCGGTTTGGAGGAGAATCCTCGATGTGGCTGTACATATCTGGCCCTGGTTGGACATGATCCCCAAGAACGCCCACTCGACAGCGAGCTCCAGGTCGGCATCGTCGAAGACGACAAGTGGACTCTTGCCGCCGGTCTCTAACGTGATATTCTTGAGGTTAGAGCTCGCCAGCTTCATGATTTCCTGGCCGGTAGATGTTGAGCCTGTAAAGGCGATCTTGTCCACGTCCGTATGGGAGGCGAGCGCAGCTCCGGCAACCCGCCCAAGGCCGTTCAAGATGTTCACCACACCTGGCGGAAACCCGGCTTCGATGATCAGCGTAGCCAGGAAAAGGATGGAAAGTGGCGTTTGTTCTGCGGGCTTCAATACCACCGCATTGCCGCAAGCAAGCGCAGGGCCCAGCTTCCAAGCAGCCATCGCCAAGGGAAAGTTCCAGCTGCCAGATGTGTCAATGTCATGACAGGGTGCCAGGGTCCTGGGCAGATGCGTAGTCACTTACGGGATGATCTGGCCGCACACACCAACCGGCTCTCGAAGGGTGTATGCAAACTTGCCGGAGTTCGTCTCGATCACCTGGCCAAAGATCTTGTCTGCGAAGCCCGCGTAGTAGCGCAGAGTCTCAGCAACCTCCGCCACATCTTCGAATGAGGCCGAATACGCCTTTCCGTTATCCCATGTCTCGATGGTCGCCAAGACCTCCTTGTTCTCTTCGACGAGGTCGGAAAGCCGAGTAAGAAGTTTGCCCCTCGCCGTCCCAGAAATGTCTCGCCAGGCAGGGGCCCTCAAGGCAGCGCGGGCTGCTTTGACGGCGGATTCTACGTCTTCCGCTGTCGCTGAGTATACTGATGTAATTTCCTGCTCGTCCCTGGCAAAATTTAGGTCAGTGGCTGGAAGACACAGCACGGCTTCCAGCTCGAAGTCGAGGCCGAGGGGGGCGAGAACTCTCACGATGGGTTTATGCTGGAGATCATTCCGTCGTCGGATGATTTCACCCATACATTATCGATGAAGAGCCCGATAGGCTGGGTGTACTTCCTGCCATTTGGGGCAGTAAGCTCGACAGCCAGATCGGTAGCCATTTTGAGGAGATGTTTGAGGTTCTTGATGGGAGTCGATCTCACACACGGATCGGTGAACAACTCGTCTGTCGATTGTTAAGTATTCAATGCCGATGTCGCAAGAAGCTCAGCTCTTTCCCCCTTCCTCCAGCCAACCGACATTGGATACTTACAGTACGAATAGTCCGTACGTAATACTACTGTTCGCAGGGCCCAGCCCAGTCGATCCCCCAAGATCCAACGACGACATTTCGAACAAGTTCCCCGAAAGGAGTCCATCGCTAGTTTCTGGTTGGCTGGTAGAACTTCCCTTCCTGGAATAGGCTTTGCTCGAAGTGGGCTGCGGATACTTTGCCGTTTTGGGTAGTATATCCCCCATCGTTCACCCCTATGTCGAGGACCAGACTGACCGCCGACGGCGGTTCATGGTTCGATGATGCCCATAGAACTGGCCATGCCCCGAGATCTTCGGTCCAGGCCGGCGCTGCGGAGGCTCCGAGGACCGAAGACGTATGGGGTCGTGAATCATGAGAATGCACCCGTCGCGAGGATGAATCTCTACATAAATAGTTCCTCTCCCATCGCGGTTATCATGAGGATGTTCACATTCTTCAGTCCTTCGATATCGCGAACGACCAGTATCCCTCCCTAGACTGTGCACATCCTTGCTTCAGCACATCCTTGCTCCAAAATGATTGAAGATTCGGCCTCGATCCCCGGCTACACCATCCTCAAGGAGGAGCCTGGGGACGTTCCCCCGACATTGTCCGGCCATGGGAACATCCATCCGCTCGGTAAAATGCCACTGTAGACTATGACGTGTCAACGAGACCGTATGGCTAACCTCCAGCAGACCCTCTCTCCATTGATGAAATACGTGTTGTTTCGGCCATCATCAAGCAGCGCGCCGGGGAGAAACTGCTCAAGTTCAACTGCATCACCCTTCGAACCCCGGCGAAAGCGGAGTACATTTCCTTCCGCAGCGGTCGCGGTCCCCGTCCTGTCCGCCGTGCCTTTGCTATCGTGCTGGAGAACGGCACTTCCAGCGTCGCGGAGGTGATCGTCAGCCTCGGTCGCCAAGCCAAGATCGAGTCATGGAAGGCCGTTCCTGATGTCGCCCCGACCCTCACCCCCGAGGACCTCGATGTCACGGAGCGTGTTGCCAGGAACGACCCTCACGTCATCGAGGCGTGTCGCCAAATTGGTATTAACAACATGGACCAGGTCTATTTCGACGCCTGGGCCATCGGAGTAGATCACCGATGGGGTTTCGAGCGTCGACTTCAGCAGGGCCTCGCGTACTACCGCGCCTCGCCTACGGACAACCAGTACGCGCACCCGCTGGACTTCTCCGTCGTTGTCGATACGGAAACCGAAGAGATCCTGGCTCTCGATATCCGGGATGGCGAGAGGGTCCAGGTTCCCTTGCAGTCTCACAACTATCTTCCAGAGCACATCGGGGACGCGTACAACAAGAGCAGCCTCAAGCCGATCAGCATTACGCAACCCGATGGCGTGTCATTCCAGGTCCGGGGCAACGAGCTGAGCTGGGCGGGTTTCAAGATGCACATTGGCTTCAACTACCGCGAGGGCATCGTCCTGTCGGATGTCCGCGTCAATGACCACCACGACGGCAACCGCGAGCGAACCCTGTTCCACCGGATCAGCGTGGTTGAGATGGTTGTGCCATATGGCCACCCTGAGGGCCCTCACCAACGCAAGCACGCCTTCGATGTCGGCGAGTACGGCAGCGGTCTGATGACCAACTCCCTCAAGCTCGGCTGCGATTGCAAGGGAGCTATCTACTACATGGATGCTGTGATGAGCACCGCCCGAGGTGACCCTGCAGTGGTCAAGAACGCCATTTGTATCCATGAGGAGGATAACGGCCTGCTCTATAAGCATACCGATTTCCGGGACGGCTCAGTAATATCTGCTCGGGATAGGCGACTCATCATCTCGCAGATCATCACCGCAGCAAACTACGAGTATGCGTTCTACCACACATTCACCCTTGACGGCACGTATAAGCTTGAGATGAAGTTGACAGGAATGCTCAACACCTACTGCCTTCGTCCCTCAGAGCCTGCGACACCTTTCGGCGCTCAGATCGCCGAGGGCCTGACTGCGCACAACCATCAGCATATCTTCTCTCTGCGAATCGATCCCGAAATCGATGGCCAGGACAACTCGATCGTGCAGAATGATGCGGTGCCAATTGAAGCGCCTGTTGGATCACCGGAAAACCCCTACGGCAATGCGTTCTACTGCAAGAAGACACCCCTGTTGACGTCTCTGGATGCTGCGACGAGCTACTCCTCCGACACGAGTCGATCCTGGGACATAATCAACCCCAACAGCATCAACCCTGCGACCAAGAAGCCCGTCGCCTACAAAATCCTCAACAACAACTGCCCCTTGCTGCTGGCCAAGCCTGGAAGCGTCGTCTACGACCGAGCCGCCTTCGCACGGAAGAGCCTGTGGGTTGTGCCCTACAGGGACCACGAAGTCTTCCCAGCGGGTGACTATGTGTGTCAATCGACCGGTCAGAAACACCCCCATAACCGCACCGTCCTGGACTGGACGGAGGAGGGCGGGAGCATCACGAACACGGACATTGTCTGTTACATCCAGTTCGGCCTGACCCATTTTCCGAGAACGGAGGACTTCCCCATCATGCCCACAGAGCCAGTCAGCGTTATGCTGAGGGCGAGCAATTTCTTTGAGAAGAACCCGGCCTTGTGGGTGCCGTCGTCGGCTGTGGTTGCCGACACCTCATCTAAGAACGCTGATGCAAGCGGGTCTCAATGCTGTGCTGGACGAGTCTTTGCGGGCGCGAAGCTCTGAGCTGGTCATCTACTGTTGCCTGACAGCTGCGGTGGTCTCTCGCACATGCAGTGAAATTTGACAGGTGACAGGGGACAGGTCATTTGGTGCACTATAGCTCGAATCAAGCCAAGAATACACCGACTTCCATTTGTAGCTTTCCCAGTAGAATAGAGCATCTCCGGGCAACGTACCAGAAGGTTAACCAATGGATATTCATTCAACCCCTGCTCGTCTACATTGGGTTCTCACAGGCCCATAGCAATATCTGTGGCGAAAGTCGCCGGAATTTCAACCCGTAGTCTGCGTCCGAGTCGACTACCAAGTCGGACTGCTTACGCCCGGAGAAGGTTCCATGCCGAGCCCAGGAAATTTTGAGATTTTTCCATCCGGACCGACTTCAAAACTGATAGTTCCAAGCAAGACTCAGCGGATGGGGTCTGCCCGTGGTCGTACATGGACAGGAATGAAGGAAGACAACATCCACCCCCGCAGACAGGCAGTGCGGAGGGGTCGGTTATCGAGGATGTACTGCTGTAC
The DNA here is from genome assembly GCA_001599815.1 of Furcasterigmium furcatum. Lineage (NCBI taxonomy): Eukaryota > Fungi > Ascomycota > Sordariomycetes > Glomerellales > Plectosphaerellaceae > Furcasterigmium > Furcasterigmium furcatum. The sequence goes on from BCIA01000004.1 coordinate 2,646,102, forward strand.
ATGACAGAGTCGCATCGGGCCTGGTCTCCATGGGTGTCATGCAGCTGACCTGATGTCAGAGGCTCCAGGTGGTGTGGTTGTGGGCGGGTGACGGAAGGCGGCAGCCAATGGTGAAGGTTCGGGACCGGACAGGGGCGCCGTGCGAGACAATGCCAGATTCGCCCCGGCCGCACTGTACGCAGCAGCACTTTACGCCAAGGCTTCTGATTGGTGGTCCGTTGGAGAAACAGGAACCGACTGCTACTTTGCAGTGAACACCCCGTGACAGGACACCGAGGCCGAGATCAGCACCCACCCAACAACCCCTGCGTCGCCTCCCATCCGACTTGCTCGCTTCTCAGATGGAATGGCGAGATCAACTAATGCGACGTTGCGTACCTGGATCTCCGTCGGTTACGGGTCAAGCATGGCGATCTATATCGACGCGCTCGACGCGATGAAGTCAAGCCTGTCCAACTTCTCGCGACAGCTTCACAACAGCAACCAGCCAGCCACCCCCTCAATCACCCCGCCTCTCCGCAATGACCCGGGCCTTGGCCCGTGATGACCCCTGCAGCGTCGCATCCTCCCGCAGCCAAGCATAGCCGGCACGCGGTTCTTGGCCCGCCCACCCGTCAACCGCCTGTTCCTGATCCAATCTCCCTGGATCGTGTCTCTCGATCCCCTGGCCGCGTCCGCCGTCCTGGAGCTAGCAGAGCTTTTGTCATGGCCAGCCACGGAGTCTGTCGTTCCTTCACCCGCAACCGGATGTTGCTTCCCAACCATTGAGGATGTTGGACGAGACGGTCACGACTGCAATATATGGTCGCGGTAATCCGTTCTCAGTCGCCGACAGAGTTCTTCCGACACCGTCGTTCTCTGTCCATTGATTGCCTGTCTTTCTGCCGTTGCAATTCCTCCCACTATGGCGCCTCTTTCAGTTCATGCTGGCCTTGTGGCCCTCGTCGCCGGCTTGGCCATGGCGCAGAAGCCCATCAACGGCGAGGACAACCACCCTCCCCTCAAGACCTGGCGCTGCTCCCATGCCGATGGCTGTGTCGAGCACACCAACTACATCGTCCTCGACTCCCTTGCCCATCCCGTCTACCAGGAGGCCACCGGCGAGAGCTGCGGATCCTGGGGCAACCCTCCTCCCGTGGATGCCTGCCCGAACCGCGAGGAGTGCGCCGAGAACTGCGTCATGGAGGCCGTCAAGGACTACTCCGAATATGGCATCGAGACCGCTGGTGATGCACTCACCCTGTACCAGCTCGTCGACGGCCAGCTCAAGTCCCCTCGTGTCTATCTTCTCGACGAGACGAAGCAGCAGTACGAGATGCTCCATCTGACCGGCGCCGAGTTCACCTTCGACGTTGATGCCTCGAAGCTGCCGTGTGGCATGAACAGTGCCCTGTACCTGTCCGAGATGCTGGCGGATGGCGGCAAGAGCCCCTTGAACACTGGAGGCGCCAACTTTGGCACCGGCTACTGTGATGCCCAGTGCTTCACAACCCCCTTCATCAACGGCGAGGTGAATAACTTCTTTAGTCACTGAACGATGAGAAAAACTGACCACGTCACAGGGCAACATCGAGGGCTACGGCTCCTGCTGTGGTGAAATGGTGAGTTCGCAGCCATGACTACCCCTTCTACAATCACGACTAACAGGCCCAGGACATCTGGGAAGCCAACTCCAGAGCCGTCCACATCGCTCCCCATCCCTGCAACATCACCGAGCTCTACGAGTGCACTGGCGAAGAGTGCGCGTTCGAGGGTGTCTGCGACAAGAACGGCTGCGCCTGGAACCCCTACCGCGTCGACCAGGACGACTACTACGGCCGCGGCGACGAGTTCCGCGTCGACACGACCCGCCTCTTCACCGTCATCACGACCTTCCCCGCCGACGAGAACGGCAAGCTGACCAGCATCCACCGCTCCTACGTCCAGGACGGCCGCCTCATCCGCAGCGAGATCGTCAATAACCCCGACCTGCCGCAGGTGAACTACATGGACGACGAGTTCTGCGACGCCACCGGCTCCCGGCGGTTCATGGAACTCGGCGCCCATGAGGCCATGGGTGACGCCATGACCCGCGGAATGGTCCTGGCCATCAGCCTCTGGTGGGACGCCGGCGGCAACATGCTGTGGATGGATGGCGCTTCGCAGAATGCCGGGCCCTGCAACGATACCGAGGGCAACCCGACGAACATCGTCAAGGTTGAGCCCAACCCCGTCGTCACCCTCAGCAACATTAAGTGGGGTGAGATTGGAACGACCTGGAAGGCGGACTGCGCGGCGCCGCCCAAGCTCAAGCTGTTCTAAGAGGGAGACTCTGGCTCTCGGTGTCTTATGGGGACATCGAATCTCAAACAGACAATTGCATCCGAGATTGAACCGCAATCCTTTGGATTCCCAGGTTTACAAATAATGCTAGATTAAATACAAGCATGCTATCTCGGATATGTGACTTCTTTCGTTGTGTCAATTTCTTACATGCTGCTACAAGCTGATGGAGCGGCGCAGTGCTTCTCTCCTGGGACCCTCATGCGACCCCGACAGCCTTGGAAACGGCTTGCTCCAGTCCCTGCTTGTACAGCTGCGCCCTGCCGTATGACTCGGCATATGCTGCTCCGACTACCTCCTCCACAGACGCAGGCTCGAACTTGGGAGCATCCGTCGGCTTCTTGCAAGTGGGGATGCAGTCGACCATGTAGTCCGGGTTGCCGGAGACGAAGACGGGGATGGAGTAGCGCTCCTTTCCGGACTTGTTGATGACGCGGTGGACATTGCTCTTGTACTTCTCGTTGGTCCATCGGGCCATGAGATTGCCCAGGTTGACCACGAACGCGCCCTCGGTGGGTGGCACCTATTGCAACCTCAGTCACCTGTATCCTTCACGATATGGCACGAGGGTGGTCACTCACATCGATCCACGTCTCGTTGTTCTTGTCCCACACCTGGAGACCATCAACCTTATCCTGGAGCAGCATGGTGATGGCCCCAAAGTCGGTGTGGGCGCCGATGCCGCGCGTCAGCTTCTCGTCTGCGTCGGGAGGCTGCGAGGGATAATGCAGCAGCCTCATCGTCGCGACGGCACCGTCCATGAACCTGGTGAAGTAGTTCTCCTCCAGATCCAGAGACAGGGCCAGCACCCTCATCAGGTCAGACGCCAGGCTCAGCGCGGCGTCGTAGTACTGCATCGTCTGGGCGCGGAAGCCCTCCAGCTCGCTCCCGAGGGCCTGCGGCCACTGGTTCGGCCCGCTGTTCAGCCTCTTGTTGACGAAGTAGGGGTGCGTCTCCGCGATCTCGTCGCCGATGTAGAAGCCCTCCTTCAGCTCGGGCTGCGTACCCTGTTCGAGGATCTGGGACCCGATGCGCTCGTAGCCGCGGTTCCAGGTGTTGTTCTCCTTGGCGACCTGCTGCTTGCCCTCCAGGGGCAGGGCGAAGAACTTCTTGGTCCACTCCATCACGGCCCGCTGCAGCTCGAGGGGGACGGAGTGCCCCACGATCTGGAAGAAGCCATTGTAGAGGCAGCTCTCGCGGACCTGGTCGACGATCTGCTGCTTCTTCGCCGCGTCTCCGGAGTAGAAGCCTGGGTGAGGTCAGATAATGAGCAACTAGTAGGCCCCGGCTGTAGGAGTTATTGAAGTTATGAGAGGGAGAGTTACGTACCCGAGAAGTCGATGACGGGGATCTCGAGCTTGCCCATGTTCAACGAGAATGAGATTATGAAGGCTTGTAAAGTGTCTTGATGGTGATTTGATATGGCGGCTAGAATAGGCTCAATTGATCACGACATAGGTTGCTAAATGCAATGATGAGTTTATACATGCCGTTCGTCACGGCGACTGGGTGATGATGCCGTGGTCGCGAACCGGTTGAACTGCGTGTCACCAAGCTACTGAGTAGGACCGACGAGGACCACCATCTGTCCCGACTCGCCTGCACCACACTTCCCATGAGTGGGGATCTCTAACCAATCCACTTTCGTATCTGCTAGCAGGGAATGGGTTAAAGGGCGATGACTAGCTACAGTTCCGACTCCGGCACAAAGGTGGCAGATAAGCCCTCCCACTCCTGCTGCACCACCCCCATTTACGATCTATGTGCCCCCATTCTCGCCCTCCAGGGGGCCATACCGCACCTACAGACAAACAGGAATGCGACTTGAGTTGATGAGGTGAAACATAGACTCTTTGTACCTAATAGGGCACTCCCGGTTTGTCAGCCCTCCTCAGATCGAGCAGGCCACTGGAACCGGCAGTCAGGGCGAGGAGCCCGTATCATGACTCGATGCACAGCAATCAACGCCCCCAAGGCCGCTGTCGCGCCCCCGCTCCAGCAGTAGTGTGCTCCACTGATAGCACCCGGTTGGTGATCTTTGCGGGGTAAGTCTCAGGGTGTTTGGCGGGTATGTCCTGATCTGGCATATCGTGAAGGCGACTGTTGGGGATCTGGATGATAAGGGAGCCGTCATCGAGAGAGATTCAGGACACGAGTAGTTGTGAGGATACTCCGCAGCAAACGCATCTCCTCGAAGACATCACAAGTCAAGTCATTGTTTGGTTTCACCTCTTGGCCTCACTCTCAGTGTCGATAACTCACATATCATCTCATCTCCAATACCACCACCATGTTGCGATTCCTTGGCCTTGCATCCAGCGAGAGCACCCCATCAAAGCCCACACCATCCCGAGGGCTACCAGCATCATGGTACAGGTCTGAGGAGCTCTTCCAGCTCGAGCGCCGGGCGATCTTCTCGAGGAAATGGATCCTCCTCACCCACACTCTGCGCTTCAAAGAAGCCGGAGACTACTTGGCCTTCAACTACGCCGAGTTCGCCTTCTTCCTTGTCCGCGACCGCGACGGCAACATTAACGGATTCCACAACGTCTGCCGGCACAGAGCCTTCCCCGTGGTGCAGCAGGGGTCAGGTAAGGCGAGCATCCTCAGCTGCAAATACCACGGCTGGTCCTACGGCTTCAAAGGGAACCTTGCCAAGGCGCCGCGTTTTGACACGGTCAAGGGCTTCGATAAAAGCCAGCACGGCCTCCTACCCATCCGTGTCCACGTCGACCAGGTCGGCTTTATCTGGGTCAATCTGCAGGCCGGCGACGGCGAGGCCGACGTCCGGTGGTCCGACGACTTCGACGGCGTGGACGAGCACAAGAGGATGACTGCCTTCGACTTTGGGGGCGGGTACTCCTTCGACCACTGCTGGGAGATGGACCTGGATGCCAACTGGAAGGGCGTCATGGAGAACTACAACGAGTGCTATCACTGTCCGACATCGCACCCGCTCATCACCGGCGTGTCGGACCTGAGCAAGTATGAGGTGAGGCCGAACAAGGGCTGCCTCGAGCACACGATCATCAACAAGAAGGCGCAGGACGAGGAGGATGAGTTTCGGCGGAGCATCACGTTCTTCTTCCCTTCAACTTCTGTAACAGTAACGTGCGTCAGCCGCTGAGCCACGACGTGGTCTTTCTTTCATCATGGCCGAGACTAACATCGCAACAGTCAGAATTTCTTCTACATTCAACGAATGATACCTGTCAGCGCCACCAAGACCAAGATCGAGAATGAGGTCTATCGCCATAAGAACGCCAAGGACGAGGAGTTTGATGCGATTATCGCATTCTACAAACAGGTCCTGGATGAGGACAAAATGCTCTGCAACGGCGCACAGGAGAACCTCAACACTGGCGTGTTCGTAAACGGAGAGCTCCATCCGGACAAGGAGAGGGTAAGTTTGAGAATTCAACTGGCGGTGTAGCACTTATTGATTCTGACCGCTTAAAATAGGGGCCCATCCACTTCCAAAACACCGTAAGGAAAGAAGTCATGGAGCACAGGGCCAAGGAAGTGGAATATGGGCAGCCCATCTGGCCGGCTGCGCCCAAGGTGACGGGTGAGATGAAAACTTCAAAGTTGAGAGAGGAAGAGGACTTTTGTTCCGAGTTGGAAGCAGCGGCCTGCATGGCGGGAAAGGCGGAACTTGCGTGGTGATCTCACTTCACCCTGTTGTCATTGGTGTTGAATCACGAGGAATTCAATTCTTGTTTGATAGTTCAGGCGGCATGTATGAACAAGATATTGTAACCTGTATCCGGATCAACTGGAGCCTTCGCTCTCAAGACTCTGCGTGACAGAACTCCGGCCTGTGAGTCTACCCAACGGTTCAATATGCTGCACTCGGACTCTGAACTCCGGGTACAATGACTTCATCGCATTTTCTGGCATATGAAGGCACGAGAAAGGCATCACATTAGGCACCGCAACATCGGAGAATGTCAAGTCCCAAATGAATTCCATTGTAACATCAAAACCTACGTGCTTACATCGCATGATCCTCATCATCATATTGATTGATCAACCGCTGAGGCACCAGACCTCTCAAGACAACGACACCAGCGTGCACAATGCCCCATCTGACCTTGGTCAGCATCTCCGCCACCGTCCAGACCAGTCCGTTCGTCTTGTGTTGTTCCCTGGACAGAGAAGCACTACGCCGCTGTGCGCTCTCTGCCATGCTGGCTACGAGCGCCTTCATGTCGCTCTGGGGGTCCCAAATCATCTCATCCTCGTCGATGAGCTCATCCATCTCCTCGGCCTCGTTCTCCCACTGGAGGGAATTGTTCCGCGCCCGTTTGGGGCGGGTGTGCTGGTATGCCCAGCAGGTCAGCGTGACCAGGTACAAGCACCACGGGACGTGGAAGAGGCTCATGGCCTCCGAGTCCACGAGAATATTCGCGCTTTCGTGCAGCAGGCGTGCGGAATGCCAGGCCGCGATATCAGCGGAGACCCCTTGGGATTCAGCATCGGTCTGGTCGGCCCCTGGCCTCGGCTGGCCTGGCGGACAAGCCCACTGCCTGACGATGCGGGCTGAACGCAGATAATCCCTTTGCTGAACTGGCCGTCCCAGAATATGGCGGGCTCCGGCGTAGATTTGCACGTCCAGAAAGTCCATGTTGAGCAATGCCTGCGCCGAGTGGTAGAGTGCGTTGTAAGCCGCTGCAAACGCCACGACTTGTCCAGCATCGCTCTCAAATCCAGACGCGGCACTTCCTTGAGAAAAGCTCGACTGTCTTCCCCTGCTCTGCTGGGCGCGGTGGAGGGCGGCGGTGTGATATGTGTCAAAGTCTGCCTTCCACGCGTCATATGCCGTGCGTATGAGGTCCCGCCAGCCGGCACTGGGTCTACCGTCCGACACGACGCCGAGCGACGTTTGGTCGCGGCGCTGCATATCCCAAGCCACGGACATCAGGCCATGAAGGATTAGAATCCGGGAGAGCCCGGTCAAGTTCGTCGGACGAGGTGTCGAGCGAGCGAGATAAGATTTCAAAGCAGCAAGGAAAGAAATGCCACCAGTCTGGTTGAGAGAGTGTGAGGCTGTCCTCCACCCAGACGCCCAGGCCACGGCGTCACGAGCCTCCCAGACACTCTGGCTGCAGGGCATCTCGACGCGGAGCTCGAATGCAGACATGCAGAGACTCTGGCAGAAAAGGACCGCGTGTTGAGTATCCCACATGAAACAGAGAAGAGCAAGCCTGTTCAAATTGGTCAGAACCCCAGGTCATCTGGATGCTCGGCAGGTGATGGGAAATACTACTAGCATACCTTTTCTTCTGCTCCGCGATGGCCCACCGTTCCCACGCGTTTCCAAGTGCCTTTCCATGATCCTCTGCAACCCCCATCGGCGGGCCGGTTGGCTTGACAGATTGGCAGTCAGATCGCCGGATCAAATTAATAAGCAGCCCGTGGAAGAGGTGGCTCATATCATGCTGCTTCTGTCCTGCTCGTGACTTGCCGAAACACTCGACAAGGAGAATGGTCTGGAGAGCCCAGAGATCCGGACGGGGCGAGAAGCCCGCATGCGCGAAGATGCTCGGACGGATAACGTCGTGGATGCAGACGGCAAGCTGATGCGAGTCTTTACCCGAGTAGGTCGCCCCAAGGAGCAGGATGGAGAGTAGTAATAGGGGCTCTGCCTCTGGGGGTCTGAATGTCGCCATATGTATCAAGGGATATGCGGTGTTGAATCGCTTGAAGTATAGATCGAGGTAGCTTTGCATCGAGGATAGCGACAATAACGGATCCTGCCGGATGGGGTGTCGCGCATCAGGGACAATTGGATTGGATGCCTCGATGGTGTCTAGGATCCGTTGGCGAACGCTCTCATCTAGCTCTGGTAAGGTGGTAGACTCTATCAGCATTGAGAATGGTTTCTCAAGCTCTGGTTGTGTTTGTTGAACCGCGATGGCGGGGTTTCGCTTCTTTTGCGGTGGCGGCGTTGGCCCGAGAGGGCCAGTCGCCCGCTGCGAAGCGGAAGGTGAAGGTAAAGGTCTCGAACCGGGCTGCTTCGGCGGTGGCGCCATGGTAGGAGGCTGAGCTACCTGCGGGACCTGTCGGGGATTTGGTCGAAGACTCTTGTCGTAGGTTGCTTGGTCGGCTTGATCCGGCCAAAGCTGGGAGCTGTTGATCGACTCCGGGGAGACGTAGGAAGGGTTATTCGCGGTCATGTCTTGACCGAGGGTGGGGAATAAGCTGTTGTCGGCGACTCCGCCGGAAAGGGAGTTGTCTTTCACGTTGAAAAGCCAATTATAGTCTAGGGCAGTGGTGTATGGCATGTTGAAGGAGCTGGCTGTGTCTGGTTGGAATATCTGGTCGTACTGAAGATCGTCAGACCAAGAGAAGTCCCCTTCGAGGCTCATGTACTGAGATGAACCTGGCCAGGGGTCGTGATCGGCTGAGTCGAAGCTACCATTCTGATATGAGTTGTCGAAACTGTTGAGTTGTGCGTCGGGAAGCTGCTGGAGGGCTGCCGCGTATGGTTGGTATTCCGCTTGCAATGACGCCCCGGACTGCTTCCTGGGGGTAGGTTGCTTACGGGGGATGGCGATGGGTGCTGCGTCAGAGAATCCGAATGAATCTTCCTCCGGTTCGGGAGACGGCTCTTGTAATGTCACGTTGGTAGGCCGAGCAGATGAAGACTCCTCCAGCTCCGTAGGAGCCAAGCAGGGTCTCTTTTCCACGACGGTTCCGTCGGGTGCCCTCCAAGATCGTTTTCTGGTGTCAAGGACGCCGTAGCCAGGGCCTCCTGCTTCTAAGTCCTTCTGGCGATGTCTTTCCATATGCCTCTCTGCCTCCCTCGTCAGCCGTTACATTCGGATTGTATTTGCAGTGAGCTTGTCGAGATCCAGCCTTACTCAGAAGATCGGGGCGCTTGAAATGCGCCTGGCAAAATGAGCACGATAGACCACCTTCAGCATGGTTGAGGGCATGCCTTTGGAGGTGTTCGGCTCGCGTGAAGCGCTTGCTGCACCCAGGATGTTCACACTCGAACGACTTGTCACTTGACCGAGGGCCACCGGTGCGCCTCTGAGTCGACTTGTTCCCATCCATTCTCGGTGCAGTCCACTTTTGACGGTGATGAAATTGCTCTCTTGGACCCAATTCAGCACACCAAAAGACTGTGTGTACGAGTGTGTGAAGATTGAGCACAGGATACCCTCCGGTCGAGGGTGGGATGGGATGGAATGTGAAAGGGGAAACCCACTCGGCCTCGGGCCCTGGAATGCCTTATCTTTGGTGGGACTCGGGGTGGCTCGGGGGTCGCACGGCATGTCCAAGGTGCCAACCCCTCATCTTGGTCCCCATTTGGTCCCCATCTTTGACGCCCGTTGCGCTGGGACTAACGATCAATACGCCGGGACGAGAGGAGACGGAAGTGGGGGATGGGACTTTGGATGGAGCGCTACAGTGGCACTCATGACTCGTATCACCAGATGATCTTATCAGGGCACCGGCCGAGGCTGCCATCTCGCCGCCATCCTTGACTCGACGTTTGGCGAGTGAGGTCAACGGAGCTGGAGTGTGCGGTCGGCCCTCCAGCATACAAACCCATGTTGCCGATGAGGCATCCCACTTGACCAAAGCGATATTATGTGATATCAAATATCGGGGTTCTTGCTGGCTACCTCCAGCTGCAGCTCGGCCGAGCAGTCACTTTGCTGGCTATCCGATACCGTCTGTCCATGCTTCTGCCTGATTGTCTTGTCACCTGATCCCCTTTCATCATCATGAGGCCGGGCTACGTGCAAGAGAAGATCCAGCGAGATGCTAGCTCTCGACTTGATGTAAGTGGGCCTATCGCTTCCGTACACATCCCCTTGACACTGAAACTTCATGAATAGGTCATCGTTGTTGGTGCTGGCCTGGGAGGTCTCGGCGCAGCGATAGCCATTCTGCTTGCAGGGCATGATGTGACCGTCCTGGAGGCTGCATCTAGCATCGGCGAGGTCGGTGCCGGTATTCAGGTCCTTCCCAACGCTGCAAAGGTCCTTTTCTCCTGGGGCCTGGAGCCGAGCTTGGAAAAGCATGCCACAAGGCCGCGGAGGTGCAACTTTTACGGCTGGAAGGGGAATCATCTCGGAGAGATGGACTACCACGGCTACGCCGCTGCATCTGGGGGCTGGCCGTTCTGGGACTTCCACCGCTCGAACCTTCACGGCTGCCTCCTGCAACGAGCGAAGGACTTGGGTGCGAAGATTGTCACTGGAGCGAGGGTGAACACCTATACCGTTGCGGAGAACGGGGACACGACGACTGTTTTCTTGGATGACGGTACAACTCTCATCACGGACCTTCTCGTGGGTGCAGATGGCATCAACTCGAGGCTCAGAGAGGAGTTTCTCGGCAAGGAAGACCCCCCAGAGCTTACTGGGGACCTGGCCTATCGCCTACTTCTGTCTACGTCAGAGATGCTCAAGGACCCCGACCTACGCCCGCTAGTAGAGGACCCCCAAGTCAACTACTGGATTGGTCCAGATAAACATGCCGTAAACTACGTTCTGCGCGGCGGAGAGCTTTTCAACATGGTTCTCCTGGTCCCAGACGACATCCCTTTGGACAGCGGCAGCACCCTCAAGGGCAACATCGACGAGATGCGGGCACACTTCGACGGCTGGGACCCTCGCATCCCCAAGATGCTCGCCATGTGCGACTCGGTTCTGAAATGGCGCCTCTGCATCCGGCCAGGCCTGGATCCGACATGGTCGCACCCCTCGGGCGCCTTCACGATGCTGGGCGATGCCGTCCACGCCACACTCCCATACCTCGCCAGCGGTGCCGGCATGGCGTTGGAAGACGGAGGCGTGCTTGGTCTGTGTCTAGCAAGACTTACCGACAAGTCCCCGGCGTCGAAACGCAAGGCGCTCGAGGTCTATGAGGCTTGCCGGCGCGAACGGACCGAGAGAGTTGTCCAGAGAGGCTCTTACAACCAGTGGATCTACCATCTTCACGACGGACCGGAACAGGAGGAGCGAGACCAGAAGTTCAGGGAGTTTGGCGACTTTGAGAGTGACTGGCTGGGAGGAGAGGACCCTGTGCTGCCCAACTCCCAGGAGACTGGCGATGATCCCTTCCCGTGGAGGTACAATGGAGTCGGCAGGTGGCTGTTGAACTATGACATGTGGAAGGACGTCGAAGCAAAGTGGTCCCAGCCCTCATCTGGAGACTTGGCTGATGTGGCCCCGAAGGCCAGTCTGTAGTTGAATAAATCCTTGACCTTTTTGAATCTGGATTATCGTTGCCACTCTCGCCAGGTGACGGACGGTTGAAGTTTGTTCAGCATTAATAGAGTCACCCGGGGCAGTCCATGCCGGGAGCCACATTCGCGTCGCTTCTGATATTTCTCTTCATCTGTCGACAATTCTGCCTTCATTCTCGACTCGGAATACTTTCCAGTGCTTTGAGCCGCTGCAAAAATCCCCTGAAAGTATCGACTGTCACACGACAGAAGAAGTGGTTGTTGCATTTCCTCAAGTCCTTTCAGGGTATTGAAGAACATCGTATTCCTGTGGCTTGTTCCCGTGCCTCTTGCTGTCTCTTAGATACCATTTCTTGGGAGGCGCGCACGATTTTCATGACCAAAGAGGCGTATGGGCATTGACGCCGAGAAAACTCTATATCGGTTGATATAGTTTTACCATTGAATTACCATTGAAGAATATCATAGCAAAATGTTATGGGATTTGATTCTCTTGGTGCCGAATCTCATGTATTGTCTGACGTATTGATCTATGCGCGTACCCATGCGCAGCTACCTACAGCACTGAATGATTTGCAGTCCAACCCTCAGCTTGCCTTCTTGTATCAATGCTCGTCTAGTTCATCTCGTAGAACGGGTAGTCGTTGTAGCCCTTCTCGGGGGGCTCAGCGCCGTAGAAAGTCGATCGGTCATACGCATTCAGAGGCCAGCCATTCTTGAACCGCTCAACCAGATCAGGGTTGGCGATGAACTGCCTGCCGAACACGATCAGATCCGACTCGCCGGTCTTGAGCTTCGGTACTGCGTTGTCGCGGTTGAAGTTGCCGCACGCTAGGAAGAGAATGCCCGAGGGCTCCAGAATGTCGCGGAAGATGGACAAGGAGCAAACGCTCTTCTTTTGAGACGTGGTCAGAGAAGCGAGCTTCTGCTCCTCGTCCAGTACTTCATCGAAGCGGGGCTCAACCCTAGGAAAACATGTCAGTGGGTTGGTCCTTGCGTCCTCTTTGGATGTTTTACTCACATGTGAACGTAGACAGGGCGCTCAGCGGACGGCAACTTGGCCAGGCTCTCACACAGGTATGACCAGTGAGTGTTTCGATCGCTGTCCTTGGTATCCTGGAAGTAGTTGTACGGCGAGAGGCGAAGTCCTGTGCGCTCGGCGCCAATGGCGCCAGCAACGGCCTTGACTACGTCAAGCACAAATCTGCACCGGTTCTCGATCGAACCGCCGAACTCGTCAGTTCGGTTGTTGATGTTGTCATGAAGGAACTGCTCCAGAAGATATCCATTGGCACCTGGGTGCATGTCAGACATGTGTGAGGCATCAGTTAGAGGACTCTATCTGCTTACCGTGGAGTTCAACACCATCAAATCCGGCAATATCAACAGACCTCTTGGCGGCGTCCGCCCACTCCTTGGTAAGGGAGTGAATCTCTTCCACGGTCATGGCCCGAGGAGGCCCATCTTTGCACTCGGTGCCGTCGAGGTACTTGCCGCTCATGGGGAGGTTGCTCGAAGATAACGGAGTCACACCCCCTCGCATGCCAGCAGAAGACGCTCTACCGGTATACCAGAGCTGGACAAAGATCTTCCCTCCCTTCGCGTGCACTTCGTCCGTAACCTTCTTCCATCCTTGAAGTTGGGAGTCACTGAACACGCCGGGAGTGCCAGGATAGGCACTGGCGTTGTGGCAGATGTCCGTGGCCTCGGTGATTTGGAGACCACCGGCACTGGCACGGTCACCATAGTACTTGACCACGCGCGGCCCAGGAACGTAGACACCATGAGACTCAAAGTCACAGCGCATACGAGTGTTCGGTGCCTATGGATAGTCAGTTTGCGGATAACCCTGGAGGAAAGAAGAAAAGTGAGTCATGCCTGGACGATCCTGTGCTGGAGTGAGATCTTGCCCAGCCGCAGCGGGCTGAACAGGAGTGAGTCCTTCAGCGCCGTGAAGGCTTGCGGAGTAGTAGCGGCAGGCATGTTGGTTGGTCTGAAATGCAAGGACGTAAAATGAGCTAGATTGGAAGTGTTTGGGATAGCAGCATAAGGTAGTAAGCTGCAAGGCCGGGAGTGATTCAGCCTTTCAGTGCGTTCAAAGACCAATGCCTATATCCTTCAGAATTGCAGTTGCTACCTCGAGAATCGATCGTCCATCGAACCCTAACCATGTTTGGTCTGAACAATCGTGGATCGTCGTCGCCTTACGCAGCTGTATCGAGGGTGGGGGTTGGAGTGGGAGCAACTGAGTCCACTCGGCCACCAACGCCGAGAGGGTGGAGGAATGGGGGATGCTCCTCCCACTTCCGGCGCCAGCATGTCGTCAACAAGGATGCATAGACTTAATATCCTAGATTATACGGAGATAAGCTACATCCATGGATATTGGATGCTCCAGTATGAATTGCTAAATCTGGATGGATGTTGAACCATTTGACGTCTTTGTAATCGCGACTGCGTCCTCGCCATGCACCGGACTCACAAACATGGAGTAACACCTGATGATAGCTTCGTTTCCCCGCACGCACCGGCTCTGTGGTCGCATCCAACTTGAGGGAGTGATTGTTAAGCAAAATGGCCGGACGATTTCTGTCACATTCTTGAAAGGTTGGATCTGTTGGGGTTTTTGGCTGCCCTGACGAGAGTGGCCAAGATTAACGCCGATACTGCATCGCGTTCATCCTCCGTCACAACCCGGTTGGTGACGTCGTACTTGTCCTCTCCTCCGGCCTGCAGCCAACCCACTTCCAGTCCATCGCCTTAACCTTTTTCGAACGCATTGGAAATGGAAGTTTACTGGCTAGGATCGTCGCAGCCGCCCAACTCAAAGTTGATGAAACTCAGAGGGCAGCCTGAGTCAACCGAGTCAATGCAGGCCTGACTCTGGCATCTCAGCTTGAAGCGTTCGCGGGCATTGTTTTGCTGCTGTTTCCGATGTCAATGATCGCTCAAACGCAAGGAACGAGACATTCGAGTCCAAGGGTTCTGGGTGGGTGCATTCCATACCGGAGCAGCATAGACCAGCTGGGACAATGCGACGAGGGCAAGAAGAGTAGAGGGGGCGTTAAACTTCATAATTTGTAAGATTGCAAGAAGGCAAAAGGAAAATGGCAGTCGTTTACGGAGGCGAGCACACTTTTGGGCTCTGTTGGAATGTTCTGAAGAGGGATTACAGAGGACAGTTCCCGGATGAGGATGCTGAACTTTATGTAGTGTGCTCTATTAAGTAATGGAATTCCGGTGGTGAAGCTAACGATACTAACAACGGCCCGTTCGTGGTGGACATGGGACGTGTCGCAGTTTTGGCGACAGTTTCAGTCTCAGAGCATAGTTCTGACGTCTGATCGGCGGACTAGTCACGATGGCAGGGGCAGCGAAGGTTGTGATGGATTACAACATTGTTTTCCCTAGATTCTATGATTAATCAGACATTGCCAGAGAACCGGAGGGGCAGTGGTCCTAGTTATCTGCGCCACTCGAAACAGGCACGGGCGTGGTTTGACACGCAATTGGTACAGACAATTGGTACCCTAGGTAGGGAGACATTTCTCATATCAGAGAGAGCGGCCTTTCGTGTCATAACGCAATGCAATTAAGTCAAGGCATAATTTGAAAAATGAACGAACTAAGAATCCAAACCGAACCCGAAGGCTTTGCAAACCAAGAATGCTGACCCTGAAAACAGAATACCCAAAAGAAACAATAGTAACGCCAAGAGCAGTACTCCAACAGACACAGAGATCTAAAAATACACAATCTGGGCCCCGTAAGCCTTGATATCATCCCAGGAGACGTGGTCCTGGTCGTTCACGCCCACCAGCTCAAATGCCTCAACGGTCTCTCCGTCCTTGCATGCCGTGGGCTTGGTCAGGTAGGCTCCGTAAGTCGAATCCCACACTGCGAACTCGCCGGCCTCCACCGACAGCTGCCCCATATGGTTGTTGCGCTGGTTACCGGGAGGCCACGAGCTCCTGCAACCGGGCGCCGGTGCCAGCGAGGTGTACACGTCGATCTTCTTGCTCCCGGACACCACGGCGTCAGCGGGCAGCGAGAACTTGAACTGACACATCTTGCCTGTGGCGGCCTTGGGGTATGTGAAGGTGATGAGAGTGGTGTAGTCGTGGCCCTTGTTGGTGTAGTACTTGTCAACAAGCCCGCTGTCCGCGTCGCACTCGATAGCACCAGTGCTGACGTCGTAGTGAGACAGGGCCGATGGGAAGAAGGCTCCCTCCGTGGGCCCGTCTGGAGTAGTACATCCGGGCTTCTTGCAAGGCTCCTCAGTCTTTGGCGGCTCAGTACCACACCCGGGTTTCTTGCAGCCGTTGTCCTCAGGCTTCGGAGGCGGGGTATCACATCCTTTCTTGCAGCCACTCTCATGCTTTACCGGCACCGTACCGCAGTCGGGCGTCTCGCACGAAGGTGTTGGCGTCATGTAATTATCGGTTGTCGTGCAAGAGGGCGTTGGCGTAGTCGTTGTGGTTGTGCATTCCTCTGTAGTCTTTGGCTTCGTGGTACAGCACCCAGTGCTGCTTGGGGGTTGGACCGTAGTCGAACAGTTCGTCTTAGATACCACCGGCACTAGAGTCGTTGTGGGGTAGTCGGCCGTGGACCAGGTAGCAGTATGTTCAGCCGAGCTTTCGCTGTAGACTGGAGAGGAACTTTCATAGTACCCGCGTTTCTCGAGGGGAGCAGCAAGCACCGAGGCGGTGGTGAAGCTGAGAGCGAGGATGTTCTTGTAGAGCATGATGGCTGTAGGAGAGAATGATGTTGCTGCAGTGTGGTTGATTTTGATACTTTGCTGTCGTTGGTGATACTGATGATACTGGTGATGTTGCGGGTATTGTTGATGCTGATGCTGATGTTGATGCTGATGTTGATGCTGATGTTGTTGATGCTGATGATGTTTCTGATGATCCGAGATTGTGTGAAGGATGCGAAGATCGCTCATCTTAAATAATAATTCTTCTCGACATATCTTCACACTGACTGTGCGAAGTAGCGAGCAGTGAGAGAGGCTGTTCGTGCAAGCTTCTGTGTATAGCCTCACCATAGCAGTCAGTCTTCAGCCCCACCAGGCCCCAAAATAGCAGGGCCAGGCTGAGGATGTTTACATCGCACTACCCACTGCCCTGGCTAACTCCTATGAGCGTCTCTGGCCTGCCCTCAGTGCAGCTTTAGGCCTGGAAGGTTGGCGCAGCCGGGAACTCTACGAACCGGCGGCACTGCCTATGGCAGTTAACTCTAAATGCCCTCTCCAACGGCAGCTGCCGGGTCTACATTGGGCAACCGGATTTGGGTTAGTAGGTTCCCGGGAAACCTACATCGTCCCGTTTGGGGCTGGGATAGATGCCGCAGCACAAAGGTCTTGCCGAACTGGGATATTCGTCAAACTTTAGATGCAAGCTCGCCCAGCTGGGTCGGCAGGCTAATAACGAGGCTTAGACTTTGTCGTCCTTGTCGGGAATGCCGCAGATAGGCGGCCCGGGTGCCATGGTGGTGTCGGCGACCACTGGCGGTGGCTGGTTTGCCTGATTTGGGACTGAAGTATCTTCATGGTTCCAGGAGAGACGTATACGCATGTGGGCGATTGAGCTCGCGTCGCATTTGAGGGCTGGGTTCGGACGTCGAACTTAGGGGCATTCCGGCATGTAGCCGGCAACATCCTTTTCGGAATTGGCTGACGTGATTTCCTGCTGTCCTGCATTGGGGAATCTATATTCAGGTGTGATACAGGTGCTAGTATGCTGTTGGGTGGGATGGCCTGTTATCTGCTGGTGGGAGCGAACTGTCTTGATCCGGATCCTCAGAGTGTTGAGTGACAGAGGTCAATCCAATCAGTTACGAACGATACCTCTTGTACTTGTAGCAGCATTGTCATTACAACAAGGACATTTGGCGGTCAGGAAACATATTATTGTACATTGCCTACGCCCGCTGGAAGAAAATACGGCTTGGTGCAACCTCCCAGACTACACAACACCTGCAGTTTCCGTTATCCCATAGCTTGTAACCGAGTATTCCATGCATCCAAGTTACACGAGTTCCCAACGCACAAAAGAGGAGACCCTCTCAGATGGAGGCATGTCCATGAGTCTCATACGGGAGGCCGAGGCAGAAAATCCCGACAACCACCCAAAGAGCTGCGCTGGCGTAGATCGGAACAACGGTGTACCCGCCGTATGTCGAGATAAATGACGCGACGAGTCCACCGAGCCGGAGGAGAGTTGCAGCAATACCCGTGCCGGTGCCACGGACCGGCCCCGGAAAGGACTCTGGCGTGAACGCGAACATGACGGCATATTCTAAGAACAGTTAATACCCATCATTGGCGAAAATCGGAATGTTGAGGGCTTACCAAAGTTTCCGAGCACGGCGGTTGCGCACTGGAAGCCAATGTCTGCAGCCTGGGTGCCGACCCTCGTGTACGCGAACAAGAAGACGCCCGTGAGGACGGCCGAAACGGCCATCATCCAGCGTCGGCCGAACCGAGTCTCCACGCAAAAGCCGGCCGCGAGAGGCCCGACAATGCCAACAGCCGAGACGATGCAATAGACCATGTAAGTATATTCGAAAGAAGTATTGGCGGCGTAATCGGCACGCTCTTGCAGGTAGGACGTGATAAAGGCGAAGTAGAGCGGATACGCAATGCCCACAGTCAACCAGATGAGAAACGTAATCGAGGTGTGCTGCGCCATCTTGCGGCCCGCAAAGAGTTTACGGTAGCTGTTCGCGCCGTATTCCTTGAAGCTCTCTCTCAAGATCTCTCTGTAGGAAAGCTTGCCCTTGGGAGCAGCAGCATCGGGGTCAACAGCGGAGGAGCTGGCCTCTGTTCCGGTTCCTGAACGGCCTTCCAGTTGTCTGTCGATGTCTTGAAGCATCTCGAGGGTAAGGGTTTCGGGTTTTCCGTTGTATCTCGCAATATAGTTGACGGCTTCGACAGCGTCGGCATCGCGGCCTCTCGAGATGAGGAAGCGAGGGGACTCGGGGATCTTGAAGACGAAGATACGGATGAGCGCGAATCCCAGGGCCAAGACTCCAAGAGTAATCATCAGATATCGCCTGCGTCGGGTCAGTGTGCTTCCCACGGGGTGATCAGTAAAACACTTACCAGCCCATGTTGTCAGCAGCGGGGCAAGGCGCGTCGGTACTGGGGCAGGCGTAGTTGGCGAGGAAAGCCCACGACAAGGCGGCGACGGCAACCTGGCCCAGATTCCACCACGCAGACAGGGTGACAAGGAGCCACTGCGAGCTCTGAGGGATGAACTCGAGGAACACAATGCTGTCTACCGGGACATTGCCTCCAGCAGCGGTTCCAATGACGGCCCAGATCGAGCAGAAGGCAGTGAAGTTCTGTACTCCCGCAGACGCGCAAGCAAAGATGCCGCCATAGAGAAGGGTTGCGTTGAACGCCGGCTTGCGGCCGATCATGTCAGCCGCCGTGCCCCAGAACGAGGCGCCGATGATGAGTCCGACGTAGTACGCCACAGAGCTGAAGCTCAGGCGGTCGATGTCGGTGAACTCGTTGGCAATGGCGGGGCGGATGGCGGTGATGCCCTGGGACCAGAAGTTGTCAACCATCCAGCCGCAGCCGGTGACGATGAACAGAATCCACTGGAATCTGCCACAAGAGAAAGGCAACAAGGTTAGAAGAGCTTGGAGACATCGTTTAAGTAGCAGGAATAACTTACTTTCCTTGGCCGATTTCGCTGATGTGCTTGGCCACCAGTTCGGACTTGAGGCGATATGACTCGTTGATGGAATCTCCATAGAAGTCCTGGATGGCTGTGTCGGTCTCCACGACGGCCTTTGAGAGGCCCTGCTGGACGGACTGGGAGGTGACACTCTGGTGGAGGTCGTCTGCTTGAGACTTCTTCTCACCGAAAGAGCCCATGATGGTAGATGGAGGATGGAATAACGAAGGATAGGAGATGTCTTGCGAAGCTGTGATCCAAGGGGGCTTGGTCTGCTTGGAAGGGATTCGCTCTCGTGGCAGAGGGCTGGCGTTCCTAAAAGGACTTCGGCTGGTGGGAGCATGCAGAGGCAGTACCCCAGCTCGCAGGTCGTGGTAATAGGGGAGACTCAGCTACCGATCACCAGGCAACTGTAGCTTCCTGCCCCTGATGCTCAGGGCGAGCCGCATCGGATGATGATGATACCGGACAGATCATCATTGGATTGCTTCTGGACCCATGTACCCCGGAATCGACTTTCGGCCTAGACCGTTATCTCGGCGTATCTGGGGTATCTTATCCCAGGGGCCCTGACTCGCTCCGCCCGAGATACCCGCGAATGAGTCGTGAGCTATCAAGCGCTGCTACCCCCACTCTCGCGATGTTTCTGCGGACCAACTGATTGTGCCCCTGCGCCGCTACTGTGCGTACCTAGTCCCCTGAATATAGTAGCACGCTTGGAGAGTGGCACTAGAGTGGCACTGACTTGCAAGGACGACCTGCAGCCTGACCAGTCGAAAGATCGACTTTGTAATAGGAATCCGGGGAAGGCAGCTCGCTGAAGCTCTTCGGCGCTAGATCCCAGTCAGTCGAATCAATTCGCAGGCGACGACTGCTGCAGTGCGTCACGATGTTTGCAGCCACTACCTAGGTCCTGACTCGTCCCTGGTCTTCACCATTCTGGACAAGCCCACAGCAACACCACATTAAAACACAAAGCGAGATGTACTGAAAGGCTCGAATATATGCGTATCTAACCATCAGCGCGTTTTCCTCACATTTACTATCGTAGATATTTTAAACACCAAAGCCGGTGAGGCCTCTGAACAAAGACACATTGGCACAGCTACGATGTAGCCTGCAAAAACCCACCAAAGTAAGAATCCAGCCATTGAGCAGCGGCACCACCGGAGCCTGCCTCTGCAGCATCCCATCTGCTGATGGAGCCCACGTAGCCGTCAGGCCTGACATTGACCACTGCAACTTCATTCTGCTGCAGGTCACCAAGCCACTTCTGAGTGCATGTTTGGCCCTGGGTATCCAAATGCGGCACGTCGTCCAGGTAGACCGTCCACTGGCTTTGCGAGAACGGTGCTGGGAGGGAATCCAGCTCAAATTTGTTCTTGTCGGTGGCAGCTGGGTAGGAAGGTTAGCAGGGTGCCATTGTCGACCATCGATGAGCTCCAACTTACTAATGAGGGAGAAGACAAAGAGCTCGCTGGCCGAGGTGTACCTCTCCGGCCTGAAGTGCACATCTTCAGCCCGCTGAGCCCGCGGCTTCTTCGTGTACGACTGACGAGCGGCAGCAGACGCTCGAGAAACGAACGATGACTGCGACGCGACGCTACTGCCAAACTTCTGCAGGAACAACGCCTGTTCGACAGTCCCCAGGTCCGGCACAATGAGATATACCCGGAACTGTCCCAGCATCGGGACGTCCAACTGGACATCAATGGGGCAAGCATCGATGTAGCGCGTCGTCTTAGCGGGTGGTAAGTTGCAGCCCGGCCTGGCAGCGCCCCCAGATGTGCCATTTTGTCCCTTGTTCAAGTCGTTCATCCCGTACTCGACGCCGATGCCAGATATGAACCGGGTGTTCAGGCGGAAGTTCTCGGCCAGGCGCGCAGCATCTCCCGCCGCAATCTCATTTGCGTGCTCCAGGTCGAAGTTGATCAGGTCGTGTGCAATCTTCTTCCTCTCCAGCTCGTAGCTCCCCAGGATTACGTCTGACTTGGCCAGCCCTCTTGCGGCCAGGTTCAGCTTCCAACCGAGGTTCCATGAGTCGTGGACGCTCGTGTTCATACCCTGAGCCGCCTTGGGGCTGTGGGTATGGCTGGCGTCACCGGCGATGAAAGCCCTGCGACTGGGATCCGAGAAGCGAGCCGCAACGCGCTGGGCGACTTGGTAGTTTCCAAACCACTCGACAGATCGCCACTCGAGGCGATAAGGCTTCAAGATCTCCCGCGCCCGTGACATGACATAGTCCTGACCGAGATCTTTGGATGTCGTAGAACTCTTCATTTCGATGTAGAACCTCGTCATGTTGCGTTCGCGTGGGATGATGAGCACCGATCCGTGCTCCTCGGAAAAGACCAACGTCTTGCTCCAAATGTCTGGAAAGTCGGTGTCAAGTTCACCATCGATGACTCCCCATACGGATGAGTGAGGTGTGCCTTCAGCGTAGGTGTCCGGGATGCCCTGACGGACGAGGGATCTCGCGCCATCGCATCCAACGAGGTAGTCGGCCGCGATGCTTGTCTCCCCGAGACCCTTCCGTTCACAAGTAATGGTCAGAGGGCCTGCACTGCCGTCTGCAGGGAAACTGAAGCTTCGAAAGGTATGAGAACGGCTGACCTCCACTCTGCTCTTTCGAAGGTCGTCGCTAAACATTCCCTCGACCATCCCCTGGTGGCAGAGCAGGATAAAGGGGTGCAGGACATCCACCACATCTGCGGGATAGTGAACCTCGCGGCCCATCCGACGAAGATCGTCCGCCGTTGACCCCCGCCACATGCAGATGTCGTGGACCTTCACGCCGGTGCGAAGCAGCTCGTCGCCGAGGCGAAGCATTTGCAGAGTCTCGATGGTCTTGGGCTGGATTCCATCGGCACGACCGACGGTGGTTTGATCCGGCCTCTCATCGAGGAGCTGGACGTTGAGACCGAGTCTCGCCAAGATAACCCTGCGAAACGTTAACATTCCAAGTACCAGTCGACATGAGATGTGAGTGAGACTTACGCGAGCATTAACCCGGCCGGGCCAGCCCCAACCACGCATACTTCGACTTGACCACCGCTCGGAGAGGGTCCGTGGCCATTGCGGCTGGTGGTGAGAGGCTCGAAGGATGAATTCGCCGTCATCGTGAAAGAGATGATGTAAGCTGTCGAGGGTATGTCGAAGTTGCTGATCTCGATAACGTCCCTCGAGCAGTGAAGCCATCATGTAAGTAATTCTGTACCTACACACATGGATTAAGCGAGTAATAGTGGCGTGACACCCGACGAGCGTTGGAGATCCTCAACCCCCAACCTTGAGCCCGCCCAACGGCCCCTGAATCAGGCGAGCTCCCACCCTTCCCCACTCAGGCCCCTCATGCCCCTCAACCCCTATCAGCTCAAGTTGAGTGCTGTGGAGTACCCGACTTATCGTTGCAAAGCTCCGGGCCGAACACGGGAGACCCACTGATAAGACCCCGAAAGCCGAGTTAGGCGGTACGGCTCCGGCCGGCATCCGTGGCTGATCACCCCCTCCTCTACTCACCGTTGAGCAGCACTGGTGCTTGAACATACGACACAGCCTGGCTTCGACTTCACGATGGTGCTGACTCACCAAGTAGTACCTGCTGCGTCATGGCAGGACATCGTCCACCGCAAGCGACAGCAGCAAGCAGACCTCATTGCGGCGTCCACAGGAGGATGGGAAGATGAGAAGCTTCCGTCCGTGACCGGCACCCAGGATGTACGCTCCCTCGTGGATGAGTTCGGCAAAGGTGGCATTCGTTGTGAAAGTACGACGAAAGCTTTCATCAAGAGGTACAATCTTCTCCGAAGCAGTCCTACCGTGCACAAGCTGACGGTGCTGCCAAACCTGCAGGGCATGCGACGAGCACAGCCGGGTAAGTTGGATTCCATCTTGTGATTTTCTTACCAATTTTTCATAATGACTGACTTATTTTAGACGAATTGGTAAGATACCTCCTTCCAGCAATCCATATTGTGCGGATTACTCACACGCCACTTCACTCAGCATGACCGAGATCCTGTTTGACGACGCTGTCCGCCGTGCTTCCGAGCTTGACGGTCATGTCGCAAGCACCGGAACCACTGTCGGACCACTCCACGGAGTCCCGGTTACGCTGAAAGACCAGTTCAATGTTCGCGGGGTCGACACCACTCTGGGATACGTGGGGAGGTCCTTCAAGCCCGCCCTCGACGACGCCGTTCTCGTGAAGATGCTTCGGGCTCTCGGTGCCGTCATCATCGCCAAGACCAACTTGCCGCAGAGCATCATGGTACGTGCCTTGGGAAGATTTCGATGCCCGCGACGACTGCTTACCACATCTCTACGTCCAAGTGGTGCGAGACTGATAATCCGCTCTGGGGTTTGACGACGAACCCGATCCACAAAGACTACACTCCTGGAGGATCAACTGGTGGCGAGGCTGTCCTCCTTGCCACCGGTGCCTCAATGCTGGGCTGGGGTACCGACATTGGCGGAAGCATCCGCATCCCGTCTCACATGATGGGAATTTACGGGTTGAAACCCAGCGTACGTTGAGCTTCTGATGAAAAAATGTTGTCCTGATGCTCAGAAATTGACTTACCTCCCAGAGCGGCCGCTTGCCCTATCGCGGAGTGCCCGTGTCCACCGAAGGTCAAGAGCACGTTCCATCATCGATAGGCCCGATGGCCCCCAGCCTGGATACCATTACTCTGGTGATGGAGTCTCTAATCAAGGCAAAGCCATGGGAACTTGACTCGAGGTGTGCGCCCATACCATGGCGGCAGGACATCTATCAGGAAACCCTCGGACGGCCTCTGGTTGTCGCCGTTTTGCTTGACGACGACGTCGTGCGACCGCACCCATCAATAACTCGCGTGTTGCGCGCTGCAGTTCATGCACTTCGAGAAGCCGGTCACGAGATTCTTGATTTCAATTCTGCCCTCCACGCCGAGTGTATCGAAGTCATGGTAAGTCGCGCCGTTCCCGAACCATTCTTTGATTCCATAGTAGGCTTGCGTCGCTCATCATATAAACAGGACCAATTTTACACCGTCGACGGGGGCGAGGATATCCGGAAGGACATTGCGGCTGGTGGTGAACCCTTCATCCCGCACGTCCAGAATCTTGTCAACCGCGGCAAGGCAATCTCCGTCTACGACTACTGGCAGCTGAACAGACGCAAATGGGACCTCCAGCAGGCGTATCTCGAGAAGTGGACCTCGATCAAGTCGCCAACGACGGGCAGGACTCCGGATGTCCTCTTGATGCCACCCATGCCTCACACCGCGGTTCCTCACGGCTCTTGCCGCTGGGTGGGATACACCAAGGTGTGGAACTTTCTCGACTACCCTGCTCTGGTCATCCCAGGAGGCACGGTCTTGCCCGAGGACCTCGAATCACCATGGTCGTTCGCTGCCCGGGGGGGTGTTGATGAATGGAACCAGAAGCTCTGGGAGGAGAACAAGGACATGATGGCTTCTCTAAAGCTCCCTGTCGGGGTGCAACTGGTGTGTCGTAAGCTGGAAGAGGAGCGACTCCTTGCAGCAGGGAAAGTGTTGGATGACATTTTGCGGAAGGTTTAAGCTCGTTACAAGTGCTTCTAGAAATTAACCGCCATTTCCCCAGAGTCCATGTTGGGTATCTGCAGAGTGAAGACGCATCCACAACACCATTTGACTTCTGTTACCTCTTTGGACACTCAAATTCCTACACATGTCCGCGTTCTGGTCTCGTTTTGTAGACCATGCATGACCTCTTTCCACACTCTGCAGGTCGAATGATTTCGACATAATGCGCGACTGTAAGATTCAATGTCTTGCTTGTTCTAGTACTTCCTACATAACAAATGATATGCTTCTTCAGGCACAGGCTGCTCTACTTCTGTTCCTCGGACTTCTTCCACTCGTGGTACTTCTTCATCACCTCTTCCTGGCTCGCCGGCATGAGCGCACCTTCAGGCACAGGGTTCTTGCTCTTGAAATGATCAGACATCTCTGCCATGGTTACCCATTCTACGCCCTCGTGCTTATTGATGTGCTCAATAATACGTTCGTGCATCAGAAGTACATGAGGTCTTCCAGACACATCTGGGTGAATAGTCATCGGGAAGATGAACTCATCTGAGCGGAGTGGAATGTCAGACGGCTGTTCGATAATCAGGGGTTTCAGCAGTAACTACTCACCATACTCCCTATAGAAGTAGTCAAAGTGGTCCTTCCAAATGTCTTCGACGTCGCTATGAGTCCGCAGTCAGCACCCTTGGCTGGTTTTCAGAAGACCAGTCACGAGACTACTCACCGTGGGTTGACCCAACCATGAGAGTTCGCCGAGTTCTTGATGAACATCATGGGAGGAAGATCGTCGATGTACCACGACCCAGGGATCTCCACAAGTCCAGTCTCTTTACCCTTGACGAGAGGCTTCATCCACTCCTCGGCTTTCTTGGTGTAGTCGATCTTCGTCCAAGCATCACCAGTGCGCAGCCAGTATGCCTGGCAGTCGTGGTGGGACATGGAGTGGTCATACTCAATGCCGTAGCTGAGCAGCAGCTCGGTTCCCTCCTCACTCGTCTCCCACCAGGGAGCCACGCTGCCCCTTGGAGGCTTTCCGCAGAAGTCAGTCAGGAGCTTCCAGGTCTTGTCCAGGACGTCACGCTGCTGCTCCAGGGTCATGTCGACAGGGCTGATCACGGGTGCTTTTGTTAGCTATCTATCTCTTCAGGTTGATGCTTCCAAACGAAAAACGGACTCACTTTTCGTGGGAATATCCATGAAGTCCAATTTCATGGCCTGCGTCACGAACCATTGCGCATTCTTCGGGGAAGGTCTCGAGAGAGTGACCAGGGATGAACCATGACGCCTTGATGTTGTACTTGTCGAACAGCTTCAAGAGTCTCTGAGTCCCAATGGTCCCGGCCCACATGCCTGTCATTCCTCATGTTCAGCATGGGAACCCCAGGCAGTACCCTTCATTTTCAACATACCTCGACTGATGTCGCTCGTGCTGTCTTCGCCTCCATAGGATCCCAGCCAGCCCGCAACAGCATCAATGTCAACGCCGTAGCTATCAGTGAATTAACCACAGAGTTTCTTTGCAGTCAGAGCATGGCAGAAGTGCATCACTCACCAGCACAGGACTTTCTTGACCATGTTTACGGCTCTTCGAATCAAGAGAAGGGGTGTGAGTTGATTGGCTGGTTCTAGAAAGCTTGCTTGCGAAATCGAACGGCGTGGCGAATGAACTCTGGCTCCCAGCTTTCACTTACGTGTAGAATACAGGCATGAGGGGTAACAGCAATAATCCATTATGATCTCGAGATAACGATTTCCGTCAGGTCTGGAGTTGCTAATAACCCCCATTCCCAAGAGTGGTGGTTCAATAGTCCCCCACTCTCAACCCCAACCTCCACCACTCCAACATCGAGGACTCCCCACTTACATACTCAGGTGTCACGATAGAGGGGCGGAAGCCGCCATCTGTGGAGATTGAATCCGAGAGCCCCAAGCGCAATAGCTGGCGATGAATGAGATCATCTCAATGAGGGGCCCATTTGGGAGTGACACATCATCCTTTCGCTGCTCGCATCTGTGGTCAGGGGAAACCATTAGCTAAACTCAACGAAGAATTGACGCTTTCTCATCGTTAGCATCCTTGTGTTAAGCTCGATTCCAAGCCCCTTAACAGGTATCGAAATCATGTCCAAGGTGAGACACTTCCCGAGTTCTTCCTGTCGATGTTAAAAGTTGATCAGGCAACTGAACTCACACCCAAATAGTTCTCGCTACAGGGAAGAGTTGCCATCGTGACCGGCGGAGCCAGGGGCTGCGGCTTTGCCTTCGCCCAGGGCCTTGCAGAAGCAGGCGCCGATGTTGCCATCTTCGATGTCTTGCCCACGCCACCGAGCGATCTGGCCCAGCTATCTTCGGAACACGGCGTCAAAGCTCGCAGTTACATCGTCGACGTCACCTCTCTGGAGAGTCTGAAGAGCAGCTTTGACAAAGTTGCCGCCGACTTCGACGGAAAGTTAGACATCCTCGTGGCGTGTGCGGGCGTCAACAAGAACGTGCACATCCTCGACACGACGGAATCTGATTTCGACGGCCTCTTCAATGTCAACTGCAAGGGCGTCTACTTCTCAGCCAAGCTCGCAGCCCAAGCGATGATTTCCAACGGAACCAAGTGCGGCAGCATCATCCTCGTGGCCAGCATTGCTTCTCACATGGCCGTGCGGTCTCAGCGGTCCACCGCGTACTGCGGAACCAAGGGAGCCGTGAGGGCAATGGTAGCGCCCATTGCCGCCGAACTCAACGAATACGGGATCCGTGTCAACTCTGTCAGCCCCGGGTACGTGCGGACCGCCATGACGGCGCCATTTCCGCATCTCCTTGAGGGCTGGAAAGACGAGATTATGAATGGCCGGGTTGCCGAGCCAGACGACATCAAGGGGGCTTGCGTGTTTCTGGCAAGCGATGCCAGCAAGTGAGTTTGTTTTTCTTACGCCGGTACCGAAGTTACGATGCTGATAAGGTGATGATAGATACTGTACAGGAAGTGATATCTTGGTCGATGGTGGTGTAACAAAGTGGTGATTAACTGTTGGGGTCGACATCTCGCTCTGAAGGTCTCCACAGGCGTTTGTGCCTCGAGGTCTTGACGCATAGCTCCAAGTCAGCTCCCAATTGAGATTTGCTCCCAAGATCGCATGTTCTCTGAAAGATTGTGAGAACATTGGAAGCCTTCCAGATTTATTAGATACTAGCAGTTGACGGCCAAAGCCCAAGTCACGTGCAAACTGAGGGTCCGAGCGATCTGGCCAGGGGTCTGCCCAAGTTCATTTCAGTTGGTGTTTGGTCACTTTCCCACCTGCACCACAAAACACCAACCACGCGCTGATCGAACTTGCCTACATAACCACATCCACGGGGCGGTACACCTCCGTGCTACTTATTACTACGTATATGGTATAGGTGCGAACAGTCCCGGCCTGCTGCCGAGCTGCGAGCGGGGCCGCCATGGTGTACTGCGGGAGGCCAAGCAGGGGGTGCGATAATTGCAGGTGGGTACTACCCATTCATGACGGATTTCCATATTCTCCCGATTTCAAACTCACTAACTCCGTTTGTGGTGTAGGAGGCTGCATAAGAAGGTGCGATATTCCAGTACTTCCCCAGCCTAATCGAGACTGACACCGCAACCAGTGCGACGCCAAACGCCCCGAGTGCACTCGGTGCGTACAGATGAAGAAGAAATGCTCCGGCTACCGGAACCAGCTGGATCTCATGTTTCGAGACGAGAGCACAAAGACACACGCAAAGGTGACACGGTGGGCTCAGCGCAAGAACCATCGGCTGAACCCCAAGACGATAGCTGCACCAGAGAGGTGTATACCTGCGGCGGTGTCCAACTTGTGGTCGACGGCCGATCATTCTGTCATCTTTCAGTTTTATCACTACATCCGCGGTAACCTGTCCGAGAAAGACCCTGTACGCGGTCTGCATGAGTATCTACCGGTACTATATATCGAGAGCAACCCCGGCTCGGCTCTGCGACTGGCCGCCCAGGCTATATCCTACGCGACATCGACAAAGCTTGGGCAAAAGAACGGGCTCCTGGCTAGAAGATTCTACACAGGCGCCGTCAGAGCCATGGCCCAAGCAATCCAAGATCCGGTGGAAGCGATGGATGAGAAGACTTTGTACGCCGTACTGCTTCTCTCCGGCTATGAGGTCAGTTTCCTCGCGCTGCGGGGATGATTTTGTACTGACAGAGTTCTCCACGCAGACCACTGCCACAGAGCAGGCTATGCCATCGGGTTGGGGCGACCATGTTGACGGTGCTGCGGCCCTGCTAAAGTTTCGCGGCATTGCCAACTTGGACTCATCTCTGTCCCGCAGTTTGTTCTTCTTTGTTCGCAAAAGCATGGTCGGTCATGGCCCAGTGAGGATCTTGCCAATGTAGAAGTTTACTGACTTGCCATTTCTCCTAGGTTCTAAGTCATATGCAGACCTGCCGCCCCATTGATGGCCCGTTCACCAAGGTGGAAATGGACGAGAGCCCTGAAGATCAGCTCATTTCTTTGATGACTGGCATTCCAGATCTTCAGTCCACGTTCAACTTTCTATGCACTGAGTCGTCATCCTCAAGCCGGCAGAGCAGGGCCGAGGCTTTACTCAAGTCTGCCAGAGCCCTTGACTCAAATCTGGCACATTGGGCATCGGACTGCCCCGTCGCCTGGTCTTGTTCTGCGGCGACCAATGTCCGGCCCCCGATGCCGTCAGAATACGTTCCCCCTCAGATCCACAGGTACCCGGATATCTACACGGCGCGCGTCTGGAACACTTATCGTGTCTCACGCCTCATCATTCAGTCAATACTGTGCCGGTTGGCATTCTGGCTACCAGAGAGGGAGACAGACACAGTCCAGCTGGAACAACAGACCCTGAAGCTAGTTGACGACATCTGCGCGAGCGTTCCCTTCCTCCTTGGGCGCGATGTTTCCCGTATCACACTCAATGACGGAGCAGAGTCGAATCTTGATTCGAGAAGACCCCGCAGCGCTTCTTATCACACTGGCAGATTCTCACTCATCTGGCCGCTCCACGTCGCCTGCAGCGCCCCCTCGGTACGCGAGGACCAGAGAAGGTGGATGCGCGCGCAATTGCGCCTCATCGCAGAGCAAGGCGAACCCACCGCCTACATTGCAGGTCTCAGCGAACGTCAAACACTACAAGGTAATCGCGATGGCGGCGGTGTGCGGTTTGATTGCGTTTAGAAACCTTCCCTCGGCGGACGACCGGCACTTTGCTAGGTCTTCTACCTCCTCTCTAAGGGTGCCAATCACTATTATAACAAGCTTTAGGTTTTGTCTCGAATTATACCTGGAGCTATTCGGGTTTAGGGGTAATGAGTATGTGGCCGATCAACATGCAACGCCACTTTCAAGTTCAACCCCGTCGAACTTCCACGACCAGTGACTAGGACGCCTCAGAGGGCCATCACTCGGCGTGAGTAAGGCCGACATCACGAGCTCATTCGTCATGCTGCCCAAGCTAGTGTAAGCGACTGGCAATGTGTCCAGAGACTCCGGCCGATTTCCACCATGCGCCAGGCAAATCTGAACAATCCAAGTCCGAGGGTGCCCGTGGTCGATTGCACCGGTAGGCACCGTGGTCAATGTATTCTACACTACCTTGATGATCGCATAGTCGGCGCCCTCGAACCACCCCCTCGGACAGCTCTCCAAACCAACTTTCGTACGTCCTGCCATTCCAGTCCGTTCATGTGTGTCCGGCTCTTCCGTTCGCGTGACAACCAGCCCGGCTTCCCACCCCTTCCCGCCAACGTAGTGGCTGACCACCTCGACGAAGAGATACTCCTCATCTAGTGGCGCTGTATTGGCCAGCTTGAGGTCCGGATAGTATGGCAGAATCCTCGAGGTCTCACCCGTCCTCTCGATGACCCATTCCGTCTCGTGCAAAGCCCTCCATTCTTCGGCCTTTTCATGCGTCCTGATCCGAACATTCACAGTTCTGGCCTCAAGCTCAACCAGCCCTGCTCGGACTCGCCCAAAGACTCCCGTGGGGGCATCCATTTCCACTCTCCGAACCTTCACCCCGTCAAGTCCCTCCTCAAAATACGTCCCATGCCCGACATAGTCTAGAGGGTCCTTCTGGCCCGTCTGATCCGCCCCTCTCTCCTCCAGGGCCGGCCAGTTGACACCACATCCCACCGAACACCAGCTCCAGCTTGGTTTCCGTTCTTTTGTGTCTCTCAGCCTGTCGCCCGAAGACGTATCACACCGCCACAGAAGATCAAAGGGCATGGCATCTTTCCAGAGGCCGGCGACGTATCCGGCGCTCCACTCCTCGCCCCTAATCATTCTAGCGATGCCAGATATAGCCAGCAGTCTGTCATCCATGTCGGTCAAGTATCGCTTGCTATAGCTCATGACACACTCCCTCCACATGGGGATCGTCCTTCCCAGCGCTGCGTCTTGCGGCTTGGTGTGCGCCAGGGTGATGCACTGCAGGAACGCTCCCGACATGTTGTTGATGAGACTTCTGGGCATCGACGCCAGCGAGCTCCCGCCAACAACACCCTCCTCCACGGACGTGCACTCGCACCACCGCTCCCGCTTGCACTCCCACACCAGCTCGTGGGAGGTGAAGTGCACGCACCGCCTTGCCAGGATCCGCTCCTGGAACGTCCACCCTCTGGTCAGCAGCGGGTAGTGCTCGAGAAGCTGACCGTCCCATCTGTGCTGTTTCAGGCTCCTGCATGCCTTCATGATGAGGTGGTGGTCGTCGATCTGCTCCTGGGTGTAGCCGCAGGGCTCACGGGGGCGGAGCAGGCCGTCGCCGGCGCCGCGGGAGCCCATGGCCGCGATCTGCAACCATGCGTTCCAGTACACGGCAGCCATGTTAGCAATTTCGGTGATCTTCTCGTCCTCGTCGTCTTGGACTATGCATAGCGCGTCGACCCAGATGTACTCCAACCCGATGAGGCGGGTGACCTCGCAGGCCTCGCGGATGGTTTTCGGCAGCTCAGCGATGGGCACGGGCGATTCTTGCAGCCGACGGAGAGTGGACTGGGTGGTGACATAGTTTCCATTGGGGCCCCAGACGTAGCTCAGTGCGATATACGGAGGAAGGTGGCCTTGATCCGGGGTGTCGATGAGTCGGAAGGTAGAGTTCTTGGTGTCAAGTTGGATGAGTCGTTTTGGGCCCCTGAGGACGCGCCCGGGAAATCCATCTGCGCAGAAGCTGGACTGGTGCGCGGTGAGGCAACTAGAGAGCCAGCCTTGGATGACCTTTGCACTCACGCGAAGCCTTTGGGCAGTGTCGGAGCGGGCTACCGATATGGCGGCGACCTCTGTAAGACGCATGTCTCCGGGAGAGTCTAAGTAGATAGTGCCGCGAGATACAGGGTGAAAGGCACAGAGAACTGTTCAGGAAGCCTTCTTCTTCCTCTTCGAAGACAAGGACGGGGAGGGAGCCTTCATTCTGCATTGCTGCCTAGTGCGGCTGAGTTGCACTTTGGGCCTCCTAGATAAGGGTGCGGGCATTGATTACCTCATATATGGAGATACCGCCGGAGTAGCTTTCAATGTAGGATAACGTTTAGGACTACATTCTTTAAAGCATCACATTTAAAATTCGATGTCTACAACCGGGTTACTCATAATTTGTTATTCAAGGATGGTGGGCCGCCCGCGTAACGACTACATCGAGTGACCAGACTTCAGATTAAGCCTCAGATAATTGAGATGACCCCTCTGTTTATTATAAAACATTGGCAGGGCCTCTTTCTGAACTAGAGATAAATCTTAGGACCGCCGAATCGATTTCTAGTGGCTCTGAAGAACGCATATTGGGACCCGAAAACGATGCAGCTGGACCGGGGCCAACGGTGGAATACCCTGGGCTGCTGGAGCATGGATCTCTTGCTCCACCGAGGCTAACCAAACACGGCATGCTTTGAGATGGCCAATGGCCGTCAAGCAGATTTCCTTATTCAGGGGTCAAATATCACGAGCTACGGCTTGCTTGACATTGGATTCAGGAACCAGCCCGCATCTTTTTCCGTCGTCAAAATGTACTTAAACCAGAGACAATCTCCTCAAGCTCCCAAATGGTTCCTCAATTTTTCAGACCTCATTCTGAGAATACCCCTCCCAATCAGCACATGAACACGCAATGGGAGACCAATCCAAGCCCCCAGCCACTGCTACCATGCGTAGTGATGGCAGCCCACTGACCCTCGGCCTCAAGCGCAACGCTGATACAGTCTCTCCCGAAGAATATGGCCTCCCCCGGCTCTCAGCTGCGCAGGAACTGACACCCCTGGACATGAATATTCACCGACTCTACGGAGCGCGCTGGATTCTGGCCTTTTCTCTACCCTCCGAGGCCGACCAGAGTCAAGTGTCCGTCATCAAGTACCCTCACTCTTCGAACCCGCCGATCTCTGATATTTTCTTGTAGCTTCGAAGATCTTCGCGTCGGATTGGCTCGCACGATTCGATCTA
Source organism: Furcasterigmium furcatum (assembly GCA_001599815.1). Lineage (NCBI taxonomy): Eukaryota > Fungi > Ascomycota > Sordariomycetes > Glomerellales > Plectosphaerellaceae > Furcasterigmium > Furcasterigmium furcatum. The sequence continues at coordinate 2,679,331 of BCIA01000004.1, forward strand.
TTCCATGGATTGCCGGTGTTGTCGTGAGTCTACTCCTGAAAGTCTCGGTCCGCCTGGGGTGTCTGCCTTCTTGTCGATGACCCGAGGTCTGAACCATGTTCCAGGGTTCCAAGGAAGGTTCCAATCCGGACGAAAACAAAATCCAAATCCTGGACTCGTCCAACGGCGTCATATTTCAGTGAGTGATTCAATTAATGCGGACGCTAAATCAGTATATCTGACTGCGTTACAGATATAAAGACCTGACTGGTGACCTACCATCATATAACGAGCTGAAGCAGCACCGATTCCCACCCCAGCACCTTCAGACGGCTCGGATTTCTGCAGTCGGAGTCATGCCCGAAGTTGCACAGCCACCGGTCTTTGCGGCACAGGCTAATTTCGTTGAGGGAGGTCTTCTTCTCACGGCTGCGATTCATCATGCGGCAGGGGATGCCGTCGCCTTGCAAGCAATACTCGATGCCTGGGCACAAAATACCGCGGCAATGGCGAGCCACGACACCAATGGCTTCACTTCATACGACTCCCAGTCGAACGATCGCAGCGTCTTGATGAGAGGTGTGCCGCCGACGGACATGGCCGACTTCCCAGAATACATCCTTCATCCGACACCGAAGCCCCAGGCCGGAGCGCCGCCGCAGGCGTACCAGATGCCCCCGATGGTGACGCATCTGTTCCGTTTCTCTCCAGCATCGCTTACCGAGTTGAAAAGCCGTGCCGCCGCCTACTCCACCAACGACGCCCTATGCGCGTTTCTCTGGCGGAACATCACGCTCGCCAGGAAGGCCCCCGAATCTTCGTTCGAAACCGCACCTGATACCACGACGGCCTTCGCATACTCGGTAAACATCCGCCACCGCACGAGTCCGCCGCTCCCGCCCAGATATCTGGGCAACGCGTCCATGCTCGGAATGACCAGCCGTCTCCCCGCATCGTCTCTCACGGCCGACGACGGCGCCTCCCGCGCCGCCGCCGCGATCCGCTCCTCGCTGGGGCGCTTCAAGTCGCCGAGCCGCGTGTCCGAGACCATTGGGCTTTTCAGCTCCAGGGATGATCCGACCGATTTCAAGCTGGCGTACAACGCCTTCCTTGGGCCCGACCTCATCGCGACATCCTGGGCGGACATCGACATCTACGGCTCCAACTGGGGGGGCGTCTTGGGCACGCCCGACTGCTTCCGAATCCCGGGCGATGGGGCGGATGGCACCATCATGATCCTACCGAGGCTCGAAGACGGCGGACTCGAGGTCTTCGTGGGGTTGGAGTGCGGGGCTATGGATAGGATGCTTGCGAACGAGGACTTTGGGCGTGTTGCTGAGCTCTGCCTGTAGGTTTCGATATGTGCAGACATGGGCGTACCTTGTTGATCCCGCGTCTGTCGCCGCAGGTCCTCTTTTCTTCTTCTGAGGATTCTGGGTAAAACCGCTCATAGAGATCACCCCCATTCAAGTCAACTGCTAGTATCATTGTGCGTATGTCATGCCGACCGTTGAACGATCAATGAGGCTCGTATCCCTGCTCACAACACCATAAACCCACAAGAACCAGCTTTTGAATGTTTGGCATGGGATGTCGACTGGGATTCCCAGCCTCAGATCTGCCAGCCAAGTCCCTAGTATTCCGGTCGGCGAATGAGATCCAACCACGTCCACGCTTCAGGGCCAGGAAACCCGACAACACAACCCTGACCAAGTCGATTTTTCGCTGCCTCAGATAATTGACTGGATCTGCGCATCAGGAAATGAGTCAGGCAGGGAGGCTTACGGTAGGCCTCGCGACCACGCACGCGGCCGGCAGGCGGCCCAAGTCACCCAAGCTGATCGCCGCCCCGAAGCAACGCAGGCGACTCGTCAACAGCAGCAAGTCAAATCTCACAAAATTAACAGCATGCAAAACAAAACAGTGAGGAACAGTACTTGGCTCCAAATACCCGGAGGGGGTGGAGCCCGCGGTCCCGTCCCAGGCGGGCCGCGCCTCGGCGCTCAGTGATCGTCAACTTCATTCGACAGACATCGTCACCCTAAGACCCGGGCAGAGTGACAACTTTCAGCCAGCAGCGTCTCCCTTGTCTTCGTGTCACTCTGAGGTCCTATTCTCTCCCTCGCCCACCCATGCAGGTACCCGGTGATTGGCCCTGGCCGGGCCAGCTGGCCTGGCCGTCACCCTGTGGCAACGGTGCCCAATGTGGTCGGGCATATCCAACCACGCCGGCGAGGCGCAGGATTCTCGGCACACAACAGCCCACCCAGCAGGATTTTAAGCATGCTTTGGGCTCCGAGGCCTCTCCTTTTTGCCTTCTACATACATCCCCATCTGTACGACTTCGTCAGCCCGACTACGCCTTGACGCTTCCGGTACCTACTCGTCAACATTCCGAACGACGCCTTACACGGAACATTCACAACCGAGATGCACTTTGATCATCCCGACGCCCCTCACCAACTCATCATCTCAACTATGAACTCATCCCGGAACGCATACAGAACCGATCACCACCCTCAGAACAAGACTTAGATTAAACGCCGCTCAAGTGGCCGCGTTCCACTGATTATTACCACCTCATCTGCACTTTGAACAACCAACCCATGGCTCCCTTCGGCCAAAACAGCGGCAACGGCAACGGCAACGGCGCGGGACCGTCCCGATGGACTTCGACCTCGGGCGGCTCGTCGAGCCGTCCAGCTCCGCGCCATCGCAGGACTCAGTCCGCTCGGCTCGAGAGTGACCTCCTTTCCAACATCTCAGAGGTCTCGACATCCTCCCTCACGCCGACTGTCGGCGGTGCCGAGGAGTCGGAGACAACTTCAGCCAGGGCTTCACGGAGGATCAGGCCTCCCGTAAAGCCTCTCCGGTTCAAGCCTCCCACAGTCAGATTCCGCAGACAAAGCAACCCAAAGCTGCGGGACGACTACGACTCGGCTGTCCCGTCTCCAACTCAGAATCACTACACATCAGACGAGAACCTCTACGAGTCGGAGCCAGACTTCAAATGGAACTCATCCGACATCTCCGTCTCGACGAACGCAACGAGCGTTCCCTCCTCAGACGAGGGCATCACCAAGATCGCACCTGCTGCTCAGCTGTCCCGCGCCCGCTCCGTCCCTCCTCGTGCTGAGGTTCAGGTACAGAGTCGGCCGCCGCCGCCACCAGCAGGTCACATCGACATTGCCCTCCCAGACGGCCGAGGCAGAACTTATCGCCTCTCCGTCGGCCCTGCAGCAACTCCAGCGCCCGGTCCTCCTCCGCCTCCAACTCATGCCCCTGCTCTTGCTCCCGCTCCCGCTCCCCAGCGGAACTCATCTCATCGATCCATCTCACGGCCAAAACTCCCAGAGCCACAGGCCCCCCGCAGGCGCTCGCCCTCCCTGAACAGGGGGGAGCTGGTTCTGCTGAAGCAGATCGACAACCTCAAAGACGAGATCAAATCACTCCAGGACTCGCAGTCCGCCACCTCCAAGGAGCTCAGGGACGCTCACGACCGCCTGTCAACCCTCAAATCCGACCGTGACTCCTTCGAGCGGGAGCGCCGCAAGCTCAAGGAGGCCCAGGACAAGCTGGCCCGCGACTACGACAAGCAGAGCCAGCAGCTCGACGACGCCAAGAGCTCCCTGTCCAGCCACGACCGCGAGTACGACATCGTCTACAACGAGCGCAATGAGCTGAAGCAGCAGAGGGCTTCGCTCGAGGCCAACATCGCCGCCCTGACCAAGGACCTGGACATGTACAAGGACTACAAGACCTGCCTGGACAACAAGGTCAAGGACCTGCAGGCGGAGGTCAAGGCCGTGAAGGAGCGCGCCAAGAAGGACACCGACAAACTCAAGAAGGACATCGAGGACGTGGAGGACCTGCGCAAGGCCCAGGACAAGGCCCACATCGAGACCATTGTCAGCCTCGAGCTCGGGAAGGAGAACCTCGAGACGAAGCTCAAGTCGCTCGAGGGCGAGCTCACCAAGCGCGGCGCCGAGTTCGGTGCGCTCTCTGTCGAGAGGGACAAGCTCGCCAAGGACAAGGACCTGTGGACGACGGAGGGCAAGTCCTTCCAGACGCAGATCGCCGAGCTGACGAGCGAGAAGAACAAGCTCGAGGAGCAGACCAAGGCCCTCGAGGCCACGCTCGCGGGCGTCGAGACGCAGCGCAACGACCTCCAGGTCCACCTCACGGAGGTCGAGCTCGAGCAGGTCGAGCTGCGGTCCCTCGTGGGCAGCCTCGAGGACGACAAGAGCTCGGTCGTCAGCCAGGTCCGCGACCTGGAGGGCAACAGCAGCAGGCTCAAGACCAAGTACGACCGTCTCAAGAGCGAGAACGGCAGCCTGCGGTCGCAGGTGGCGAGCTTACTCAAGGACCAGGACGACAGGGGCTCGCAGGTGCTCGCGCTCGCCGCGGAGAGAGACGCGCTCAGGGAGGAGACGCAGTCTCTCAAGGCGATGTCCGATGTTGGCAGCGTCGTCGGCAGCATCGTCAGTGCCGTCAGCGCCGTCAGCACCGTCATCTCCGGCAAGCCCGCCAGCGATGCCGGCAAGCGGGACGCGAGCCCTGCGCCCAGCCAGGCCGCGAGCGAGGCGTCCAAGGTCGAGACGATTGTTTCCAAGGCCTCGAAGAAAAGCCGCAGCAAGGCAAGCAGCAGACTGACCAGCCGAGCTTCGAGCCGCGCCACGAGCCGCGCCACGAGCCGCGCCCCCAGCCAGGCGCCCAGCGCAGTCTCGAAGAAGGCGGACGATGCTGAGGCCGCCGAGAAAGCCCCGCCTGTCATTGTCATCGAAAAAGAGGCTGCCCCGGAGGCCGAGGCTACCAAAGAGGAAAAGCCAGCTGAGGCTCCTGAGGCTGAGAAGAAGGAGGAAGAGGAGGCGAAGCCAGAGCCAGCGACTGAGGAGCCAGCCGCAGAGCCAGCTCCAGAAGCCGCCCCTGAGCCTGCCGCCGAGGAGCCTGACGTGATCGTCGTTGAGGTCGAGAAAGAGCCGGAGGCAGAAGCTCCCGTCGAAGAGGCCAAGCCAGCAGCTGAAGAGGATCCGGCCCCTGAGCCCGAGGCCGCACCCGAGGCCGCGCCAGAAGCAGTAGAGGAGCCAGCTCCCCCGCCAGCAGAGCCGACTCCCGACCCCGAACAGGCGGCTCTCCTGGCGAACCTGCAGACGCAAAACGCCGATCTCGAAACGCGCAATGCCGAGCTCAAAGAACAAGCCGACCGAGTCGACACGCTTACCACCGAGCGAGACGACCTCGCTACCCGACTGACGGCGGCAGAGGAGGGCGCCGCGCAAGCCGCGGGCCTGCAGGAGGAGAACAACGGCCTCGCGGTGCAGCTGGCGGCCGCCAACGCCGCGCTCGAGGACGCAAAGGCCGCGCATGCCGCCGCCAGCGACGAGGTGGGTGGGCTCAAGTCCGAGGTTGCCAGCCTGAGGAGCCGCCTGTCGAGCCCCTCGAGGCGGAGCGGGCGGTCGACCTCGAAGAAGGACGACGAGAAGGCGAAGCAGCTGGTTGTCGTCCGCGACCCGCTCGACCGTAAGAACATGTCAGTGCATACCATTCCCGTCTGTCTTGAGAATCCAAGCTAACAGTTTCCCAGTCAAGTCCTGCGTCGTTGCGATCTCCGGCGCAACCTCCGGTCGGCCTCGCAGTCGGAGGGCTCAGGGGTTGATTAGATGCCACGACGAATCCTTCCTTGAGTGCTCCTTCATTGGTTTTTGCTGTTGTTTTACGAATGGAAAATGACTCTCCTATGTCAATGTATTACATTCCTTTGCTTCTTTCTTCTGTTGTATCAAAGACGGTATGATCTCATGTAACGACGGCATCATCATGTATAGAGGGCTCGGTTGCATAGCACCTGGTAGATGGCTCATGGATTAGACTGGGTGTTTCAAAACAATTCAGATTGGCTTTCCTTACAAGGAGATGGTACGGCCAGTGACAGTCATGGTATAAAAAGACTTCCGGCATAGAATCCGGGCCTGCGTTGATCCAAATCTACCAAGGTGCTTTGCACCTCAACATGTGAGTTGACTTCGACATATGGTTGCACCATCGTGAGGAGCAGACTCCGGGGACTCAAGCCCGAAACCCTAGCATGTCTTCTCAGTTCAGTAACCTCAGTAAGAGTTGGCCCGACTCTCAGTGTCAACGCGCCCTCCACACCGACCCCCCAGCGTCAGGGGCCAGAGGCCGCCGGAGACCGGCGGAAAAGCCGGGACCCACTCTTCGGATATGTGCCCCCACCGCGCCCGGCGAATACCTTCGAAGGTCACCGTCTGTTCACCTTCAAGAGGCATATCCCGTACCCATCTCAACAGGCGCAAGCGGGCCATTGAACGAGTATTCGACTCTCGGGACACCCGGTACCTTCGCTTACTTACAAGCTGAACATGCCTCCGAAACAGCAGAACCAGCGGCGGGAGAGTCCCCAATCACCGTCGAGTGACTCGAGTCTCGCTATGATCTTCGCGGCTTTGGCGTTGGTACTGGGCCTCATCGTGCCCGCGTGGCTTGGACTTGCACCTTGGTCCAACGACATTATTGAAATTTTTAGCAAGGCGAAGCCTCTCCCCGCCAAAGCGCAAATTATTGACCCGAAGAGCTTCCTCGTCCTTGACGAGGTCCTGCCCCCGCTGGAGGCCAACGCGACGACCGTGAGATGCATTCTTCCCTGGCGAGGTCTCGGACGCTGACCCTCATCAGGAGTTCCTCTGGCCTGGGGTGACCCACGAGTCCCTCACGGAGAGACCGTTCCATGTCTACGATCCCGAGTTCTACGATGTCATCGGCCCTGACCCGTCCCTGACTCTGATCGCCTCCACGGACGGGAACCCTCTCTTCCATGAAGCCGTCACATGGTACCCGCCAACCGACGAGATGTTCTTCGCGCAGAACGCCGGCGCCCCTGCTGCGGGCACGGGTCTTGCCAAGTCCGCAGTCATCCAGAAGATCTCAATGGCCGATGCCGAGGCGCTCAGGAACGGGACTCTCTCGGCAAAGCAGGTGACGGTGCACACCGTCCCGACCAACCCTCAGGTCATCAACCCCAACGGCATGTCAATTCGCTGAACCAAAGACGCTCAAGAGTCGCTAACGTCGCAGTAGGCGCTGCGAATTACAAGGGCCAGTTTATCTTCGCGGGCGAAGGACAGGGCGATCGCATCCCCTCCGCGCTGTACCTCATGAACCCGAGGGCGCCCTACAACACGACTCGTCGGTGTCCCTGGCCCTCCCCAGAATGCCATGAGTACTCGCGATGCTGACATTCCAACCAGTGCTCGTGAACAACTTCTTCGGCAGGCAGTTCAACTCCCTCAACGACGTGGCCATCAACCCCCGCAACAAGGACATCTACTTCACTGACACTCTCTACGGGTACTACCAGTACTTCCGGCCCGCGCCAGGCCTGCACAACCAGGTGTACCGCCTGAACCCGAAGACTGGCGCATTGACAGTCGTCGCCGACGAGCAGGTGCTGCCGAACGGTGAGTCCCCGTTGCCCTTCCACGATAGGCGATGATATTGACGCGGTCTATAGGCATCACCTTTTCGCCCGACGGAAGATATGCATATGTGACGGACACTGGTATCAGTCTCGCTCTGTTCGGCATGAACCTGACACAGCCTGCATCGATGTGAGTCCGGGAATACGTGCAGGCAGAGAAGAGCATCATGCTGATTCCAGATCAGCTACCGCTACGACGTGAAGGAGGACGGCACATGGGAGAACCGCAAGATCTTCGCGTTTGTCTCATCGAGGTTACCGGATGGTGAGTTCTTCCCTCAAGTCGGCCGATATTAGTCTGCATGCTGATGCTGATGACCCGGGCGAAGGCGTCCACTGCGACTCCAAGGGCAACGTGTACGCCGGGTGCGGTGACGGCGTCAACGTGTGGAACCCCTCTGGTAAACTGATCGGAAAGATCTACACCGGCATTGTGGCGGCGAACTTCCAGTTCGCGGGAGATGGTCGTATGATCATCATGGGAAAGACGAACCTGTTCTATGCGACGCTGGCGGCCAAGGGCACGGAGCACGAGCTGTGAGGGGTCAGTACCTAGCCGAGGAGATCCATGGCTCCATATTTATGTGTTCTTCCCGGAATTGTCTATCCGTGACGTGGATATCAGTGGTTCAGATGCCAGCAGCTTGGCGGGTCGCGGGACGAAGGACTGTCAGTCAAAAGACGGGAATGCCCAGAGTAGCTCATACGCCACCTGAAGTAACGCTCGCGCCCGCCGCTCGTTCCAACAATCACGGAAGCAAATGATCAGTCCACGCTGAGGGGCAGTGCTCGTCGCGAATGATTCCACAGCGGGCAGCAGAAGCAAGGCCACGGTGGTGATGACGAGCCCAGGCGGCCGTGCGAGACGCGATTGGTGCTGCGAATCGTCGGACCGAGGCAAAAGGGTCACCTTGTAGTGAAACAATCTTGTTTCGAGGCCGCTGTGAAGGGGGCGGAGATATCAGATGAAACTTGGTGCGGTCGGTCGGAGTTGAGGCTGACGATGGTCGAGCGCCCGTTTCAGAACACCAGATGTCTGGAGTTGGCAGAGCAGTGACCGCGCATGGACTGGATATGAAGACTCGACAACTCAAAAGAGCCGTGCTTCTCGCAGTCTCAGGGGGAACAACCCGAGGCTCTCTCTCCTTAGCTTTCTCTCACCAAGAACCAACACACACACTCTCCAACAACAACAAGTCACCATGTTCCGCGACAACGAGGACCGGCCGTTCCTGAACAAGGAGCAGGACATGGACGAGCCTGCGGTCCTGTACCACAGGCGCAAGACGAACAGGATCCTTCCGCCGCTCCTGACGTTCCTCATCACATCGCTGTTCTGGCTCCTCGTGATGCTCTGGGTGCGCCCGGACTCGCCGCCGCAGAGCCCACCAACCCACGATGAGCACGAGCAGCACTCCCACAAGCCGCTCGCATCAGAGGGCGCCGAGCACGTCGACCACGACAACATGCACAACAACAAGGACATGCACAACGGCGTCCACGTCCACCCGCCCGAGCCGACCTACGCCCCGCGCCACAACATCACCACCAACGCGCGCCTCATCGACTGCGGCAACACGCCCCAGGAGGCGATAGAGAAGAAGTGCACCTACGACATCCTCCTCAACGCGTGGGTTCCGGAGCCGTGCTTCGAGCAGGACTGGATCGACGAGTACTCGGAGGACATGAGCTGGGGCGCGTACACGGACGAGACCATGTCGGTGCGCCTGACGGTCGAGGAGATGGGCATGCAGGACCACTACTACACGTCGAAGCGGGACCACGTCAACCACTGCGCGATGATCTGGAAGAAGCAGTTCTGGGTGCTGTTCGAGGAGAAGAGGGCCATCGACACCATCATGGCGAGCCCCGGGCACACGGATCACTGCGCGCAGTACCTAGTCGATGCGTGGGAGGTGGAGCCGGAGGCGACGACCAAGGTCCAGGTCGGGTTCGCCAAATGCTGGATCAGGGACTGAGGATGATTATTATGACGGGAGGAGTATGATTTCGAGCGAGAACAGGTTGAGAGGAGAATCAATCCGATTTGGTGTTTCACCAGCGAGTACCATGAAGTTCTTGGCACGAAGTGCTTAGTCATCTCACCTCCGGTGCTCCAGACGCGTCAGTGAGAGGAGAATGAGGTCTCGTGAAGCACTGCCGCTGGGCCAGGCCACCATGAGCTGAACTTGGAACGACACAGGCAGCAACAAGAGCCTCCTCAGGCGCCTATTCATGCCGTTGATTCTTCGAGTGGAAAGCATGTTTCTGTTTCGACTCCAGGCCTCTTTCCACCTTCCAACTTCTCTCGCCGGGAGACCACGGCATCTCGACGCGATCCCCTGAGACGGTGTACAACTCACATGAGCCACGATGGAGGAGGCTACCAAGCGTCACTTCTTTCATCATGGGCCGGGCCAGAGCCAGACGGCAGTACGTTTCATCAAATCACCTGTGGCGGCAACCTGACTGACGCGAGACAGGCCATGCGCCGTGAGAAGAACAACTGCCACTGGTGCCAGCTCCGGGCTCTGCCCACATCGGAGACATACCCCGTCACGATAGTCAACCAAGTAGACGACGCCACCCTCCCGCAAAACTTCCGCTTCCTGGAAAACTCGGTCCAAGGACGCGGCGTCCGAGCAGCCGAGGCTAGCTTCCGCTCTGGCTGCGACTGCGCCGACGACGAGGACTGCCAGTACGAGGGATGCCTTTGCCTCCAAGATCAGGACGACAGCGATGGCGAGGACGACAACGGGCGGACGAAGCTCTATCGGTACCATATGCACGGCAGCAAAGCCGGCCTGCTGCGGAGCAAGTTCCTGGCGTCCCAGGCGCCCATCTACGAGTGCCACGACGGATGCAACTGCACTGAGTCGTGCCCGAACCGCGTCGTCGAGAGGGGCCGCAAGGTCCCGCTCCAGATCTTCCGCACCAAGAACACCGGATGGGGTGAGTTTCTTGTGTCCCTACGAGGCGCCTATAAGAAACTGACTGAAGGCCACCAGGTGTGCGCGCCCTCGCAGACGTCAAGGCCGGCCAGTTCGTCGACAAGTACGTCGGCGAGATCATCACGCCCGAGGAGGCCCAGCGCCGCCGCGACGCCTCGGACATGGCGCAACGAAAGGACGTGTACCTCTTCGCGCTCGACAAGTTCACGGATGCCGAATCGGCGGACGACAGGCTGCGCGGGCCACCGCTCGAGGTCGACGGCGAGTTCATGTCGGGGCCGACCCGGTTCATCAACCACTCGTGCGACCCGAACCTCAAGATCTTCGCGCGCGTGGGCGATCACGCAGACAAGCATCTACATGATATCGCCATGTTTGCTATCAAGGATATCGCGAGGGGGGAGGAGCTTAACTTTGACTATGTCAGCGGCATGACGAACGAGGAGGACGACTGGAAGGACGAGTCGAAGCAGGGGAGCATGACTAAGTGTCTGTGCAAGAGCGAGAACTGCAGGGGGTTCTTGTGGTAGTCCCGGCTGTTTCGACGTCCACCTGTCGAGGCCATTTTGTATGTATGTTGAAGAACGTTTGAGCGAACTCTCGTCAAGTATGCCGAATACGTACACATCTTGTACTCGATAATGCGGCTTGCGAATCCTATTGCGAATCCCCTGCTCCATGACTCGTCGATGCAGACCTGGTGCGGAGGTTAAGCGCAGCAGACCAATCACGAGAGCTTAACTGATGGCGTGGCCAATAAGCGTCGCCTTCCCCGTCCCGCCTGCAGGGGTCACCTACAGTTTGCAGTGGACTACAGGTAGGACGAGGCCTAAACCGGAGGGGCACAGGCCTAGACCCTGGAAGGCGGAGGTGCGAAACGCACCCAAGCTGCACCTCGCAGCTCCCGTCGCTCCTGCCTCCAACGAGAGACTACTAACATCATTTCCCACGTCGCCGCTTCTTTGATCTGGGCCCCTTCTTGGCCTACTCCTCCTACTCTTCTTCTGATTGATCTTCACTCGCCCAGCCTGTTCTCCGACATTCTTGTCTTTCGTCAGTTTGGTCACGGGGAAATACAGGTACTCTTGGGACGCATCGTCATCAACGTTCATTCGCGCCACTCGAAGTTACTTTCTCTCGACAGCGTTTCGGGCATCTCCTCCAGGTCCAATTCAGTTACCAACTGCATTCCCTCTCCCGCGATCAACATATCTACTCGAGCGAAGGAGCATGGCGTCCCGCCTTGACTACTATTCTTAATTGCCATCCTGGCGAATTCGTCACATCGGCTACTGCTTGCGCCTATCATCTTTATGCGAAGCCCACTGCGCAAGGCTGCGCTCGCTTAGCAACAATGGTACGCCCTCACCACCACATGGGGTGTCTTGCTTCTCCCCGAACCTGTCTCACACCGGGGCCTCGTACATGCCTTGCTGACCTCCTCCCAGGGCTGCTGTTTCTCGCGCCCCAGTGGCCCTAATTCGCCATATCCAGGCGATCCCAACTCTGCCTCTGCCCGGGCCATCAATCCACAGCCCGCCCAGCAGCGCCCCTCCAACACACCTCCCGAGGCCGTCGTGGCCGCAACCTCCCAACCCGTCGTCCGCACCTCCTCCGCCCCGTCGCCTCCCGAGAACGCCATCCCCGTCCAGTCCCGCCGCCGCTCGCGCCGCGAGAACCAGCCCCTCGACCAGCACATCAACAAGTCCCTGCGCCGACATGTGTGGACATCCACCAACCGCACCTGGACCCGCGCCACCATCGACCGCGAGCGGACGGACTTCTTCGATACCAGGGTCACCGGCCGGCCGGAGGTCTGGCAGACCCTCCATGCAGCCCTACAAGTCCTCTGGGACCCTGTAGCCCAAGGCGCAGACGAAGACGGCACCGGCGGCATAATCACGGCGCAGGGCTTCATCAACGCCGCGGAGGTCACGCTGCCCACGGGCGACTTGGCACAAGGTGCATACGATGCATTGGGCAACTATTATCCCCTCCCCGAATGGGTCGTCGCGGACCCAGACAATCTGGAAGAGGGAGACGATGACGAGGGCACGCAAGGCGGCCGCAGCGGGGGAGACGCCAAGGAGGACGATCTCGCCATTGTGGATGAAGATACGGAGGAGCTCGACGAAGAAGCGTCTAGGCGGCGCGAGGAGAAGGGCAAGGCTGTCGTTGACGTGAAGGACCTGATGCCCGTCCAGGCCCGACTGAGCGAGACATCGCAAGACGTCACGGTGAATATCGGCAAGGAGGATGCTGTTCGCGTCCTCGCGCGGAAAGTCCAGGAGGACTCTGGGGTACGTTCCTCTCCGGACTGGCTTGACTGATTGCCGTACTGACATGCAGCAAACAGCTTCCATCCAACAAGAAGGTCCGCATTGCTTACATGGGCAAGATCCTGAAGGAGAATGCGACCTTGATCGACGCCGGCTGGAAGCCCGGGCATGTCGTCAATGCCTTGGTGTTTAATAAGTAATCGCCAGCATTGCTGTCGGCCCGTGCTTCATTGCATCATGTGTGTTCGGCAGCGGCACCGATGCAGGGTCCCTCCCGGAGCTTCTCAGACGGCACGGCACGTCCAGCCCCAGCCTCGTTGGCCTGCGACATGCTCATCTGGGCGCTGACTATCCCCTCTTCGACCTCAACTTCAACCCATATGGAATCGCCTGGACGCGATATTCCTCCAACACCACTGATCTCCGGCCACACAGCGCCACACACCCCACCTCTCTATACGATTTCCGGACCTCCGAGAGTCCTCTTTCCCAGCGTGCGCTATACGACTGCCTTTCTTTTTCTTTCTTTCCTCGTGTCTTCCTGCAAAAATGATACCATAAGCGGCTCCTCGGCGGATGTTGGATACTATCAATGTCAGGAGCATGTTTCTATGTCTCCTTCGGGCCCCGGAGGGAAGGGCAAATGTCCCATAATCAGCGATTCATAGCACATTACAAAACAAACTGGAACGCCGCGTGGCCGCGGCTTCTGGCTGTGCCCCAGACAGACGATGCAGAATCCCTGTGACAGTCCTACGCATGTGGGAAGTATGGCCAGCGGTGATCTTGCAAAAAAAGTCATGTCGATATTCTACCTATAGACGCTGACGCCGAGTTCCGACAGCCACACACCCCTACTTGCACTTTTTGGCTCTGAACACCGCCCGCGTTGGAACCGCATCTAATGCCCCGGCCGCGTACTAGATCACATCTCCCTTTCGTGAGGCTCGTCAACGCTTCTTCCTTCCTCCGCCTCGCATTAATCCGGCGCGCTTTTTTGTCGTTCTTGCTTCTACTCACCGCCCCTACGCGGCGACGCCGATCTTGTTGATGCCCTTGAGCGAGCCCAGGCTGAGGGCCAGGCCCTGCGAGCGGCTTCTTATCCTGACGAAGCCGGTGATCGGGCCGTCGTCGCCCTCCTTCTCGATGCTCAGGTTGGCAAGGGCGTCCTCGCCTGCGGGAGGTCAGTGTCATGCTAATAACGAGTGCGAGGGTGAGGGATCTCTTACCAAACACGCTGCGGGCGTACAGGTTCGCGCTGAGGAACTGGCAGTCGCCCTTGAGACTGGCCTCGGGGGTGAGGCAGTTCATGTTGGTCGCGGCCATGAGCTTGTCGAGGAACTCGCGCAGGGTCTTGGCCTTGGAGTTGATGTTGACCTTGTTCTCCCACTCGAACTCGGTCCACATGGTGCGGAACTGGGTCTCGGTGCACGTCGCGGGCTGGATGTAGTCCATGATGTCGACGTGCACGTCGTTGAGGATGACGACGTTGGTGTCCGTCGAGTGGGCGCCGTCGTACACGACGTTGCCGAAGATGACGCCCGTGTCCGTTGACGACACCTTGATCGTGCACTGCACGTTGTGGAAGTCGTGGGGGGCGAGGTTCTGCGTTGTCGGCCTCTCCACGACCTTCAGGTCCCCAAGCGTCGCGAACTCGACCGACAGGTTCTGCAGGGTCTCCGTCGTCTGGTTGACGAGGAGCACGTCGAGGACAATGTCGAACTGGTGCACCTTGACGTAGGCTTCTGCGTATACCGGGTCAGAGAAACCGGTAAGCTGCACCACCCTGCTGAGCTTGGACGAGAGATCTTCCGCGCCCGCCTCGCCTCCCGTCGCCTTCTCGAGGTCGACGTTGATCTCGTCGATGCCATCGGTGGCGTTCTTCTTCGACAGCTGTCGGATCTGCACAACGTCGTCGACCTGGATGGCCGTCTTCGCCTTCTCCACGGCCTCCTTCGCCGCCCGCTTCTTCTCCTCGGCCTGGACCATAGCGCGGAAGGCCTTGCGGGTGTCGTCCAGGAACACCGTCTCCAGCTGCTTGTGCTGGGAGAACTCGGCGAGGGAGCGCACGCAGGACATGATGCGGTCGACCGAGTCCTCGTCGATAGGCGCCTTGACGAACTGAGACTGGCCAACGCGGATGATGGAGATCATGATCAGCATTGCCTCACCCCTGAGCGCGTTGGTGCGGGCAGTATCCGACGAGATCTCCGAGTGCCTCATGACAAGCTTGACGAGGGTGGAAGAAAGAACAGCGCCCAGGTAGTAGTCGCCGTCCAGGATGAGCTGTCTCAGTGGCGGCTTCTGGGCCGCCTTGACAGCCTCCAGCTTGGCGGCTGCCGCAGATTCGCTCGTCAGAGCAGTCTCGGTCGCGTATGTGCCGTCCGCAAGGACCTTCCTGGAGCCTGACGGTGCCGCGGGCTTGGAATGGCCGTTGACCTGCTCCTCCGTCTTCTCCTCGCCGCCGCCCTCAGCGTCCAGCAGGCGCTGTTCCGAGGCAAGGATGGGGATCTCACCCAAGCTTGCGCGTATCCTCTTCCAGGCATCCCGCACATCGCTCTCCTCCAGGCTGTATTCGCCAATGATCCACATGATGCCGCGGTACACCTTACCAGCACGGACCTCGCTGAGGGTGGCGACGAGCCTCTCGACGATGGGCTTGCGCAGCTTGGGGAACTTCTCCACCACCTCCTTGACAAAGTTGATGACATCGACGGCCGAGGCGTTGTTAAAGTCGGCAACAAAGTCCATCAGCAGCTCGACGACGCTGGCGGCGACCTCGGAGAACTTGATTGCGCACTGGTGGATCGAGTGGATAAGAAGCTGGCGGTACTCGGTGTTCTTCTCGTACTCCTGGTCGACGGTCTTGGAGAGCTCTTTCTTGAGCAACAGGACAACCTCCTCCACGTTCTTGCTAGAAACCATGTCGAGGGCGAGGCCGAGTGCTTTCCTCCTCACGTCGATATCGGGGCTGGAAAGGACGCGCAGGATCTCCATGACAAGGTCGTCCAGGACTCCATCGCTCTTCTTTCGGAGCTGGTCGACCCTGTCGAGGACAATAAGCTTGACGTTGTTGTCAGCCTCCTTAATGCTGAGCTCGATGAACTTGGCAGCAGCCGCCTTGACGGCAACGGGGTTGTTGGTGAGAGCGGTGAGGGAGGAGGCGGCTTCGTAAACGACGGTGGAGGTGTTGGCCTCGAGGAGGTCGAAAATGAGTCGCAGATATCGTGCCTGTTGCGCGGTCAGTCAATTGGCCGGGACGCTCGCAACAAAAGAACCTACCTTGTTCTGGGAGTTCTGGACGGCATCCTTGCGGATGAACTCGAGCTGGACAAGCTGCAACAGCTCCTCTGCGTTAGGGATGCCGTCGAAGACGGAGCTCAGGTACACGAGGGCCCTGTCGTGGTCGATGCTAGAGAGAGCGGCGAAAGCATTCCTCTTGCAGGTGGCGTCGGTCTCGGTCTCGAGGAAGGCACTGATGAGCTCGGGGGCATCGGGGATGAGGGAGGGGGAGTGTTGGAAGATGGATGCGACGGCGAACACTGCATTCTTGCGAACGTAGGCGTGGCGGTGCTCGAGGCATTGCCTTGCGGAGGAAAGCAGAGGCTCGATAAGCTCGGGCTCCCGCAGCTTGGTGAGGAAGCGCAGCGTGTTGCCGCGGATGTACTCGTTGGCGTGCTGGAGGTCATTTCTGATGCCGTTGCTGTGGGAAATGTCGGTCAGCGTGCGCCCCGCGCGGTGCCGGGGTCGGAATCACTCACCAGACAAGAATCATCTCCTGCTTCAGCTTTCCACTGGAGTCGAGCTTGGGGCAGATCTCATAGTAGAAGTAGAGCATCTTCTTGAGGGGCTTCGACTTGGAGGGCATGACGAAGCGGATGATGTGCATCAGCAGCTGGGGCATTGGGTCGCCATTGAGCATGATGGTGAGGACGCGCTTCATGGTTTCCACCTTGGTCTCATCGGTGCCCTTCTCCAGCTGCGTCTTCAGGTCGGACAGGGACGGGACATCGGCAGCATTGTCCTGGTGGACCAAGCTGTAGGCGTGCTCGAGGAAGCCAGACATTGCGGCGAAGGGGGTGCGGGCAAATGCCGGCGCGGTGTTGGGATGGGTTCTTATGCGTCGTCGGACGAGTTCACAAGGGAGGGGACCCGAGGATCGAGGTCGAGGTGGGATGCGGCCAGGAGTTGGCCGTGGGGGATCGTGTTATGGTCTGGTCTGGGGTCGAGGGAAAATCGGTGGGAGAGCTGTCCGCCGGCGTGGCTCTAGTTTCTGAGGTTCAAGGTCAGGCCATGCGTCAGCTTCCAGCACGTCCAGGAAGCGGCCTCTCGGGAGTTGGTGGTGAGGTGAAGGCGTGGCGTCGTGGGAGGAAAAGGGAGTGCGGTTCGGGGCCGTTGGGCTGTCCCTGCTATAGTGGTGAGCTTCGTGGACATCTGGCTCCTGGCGGCCTGGCCGCCTGCCCGCTGGAACAGGTGTCACTAAGCGAATGGGGGTAACACGTGATTTACCGGCCCCTGAGCTCGGGTCGGATTAACTGCGCCAGCCAATGCCGGGACTCGACTTGCCCCGCCAGCGTGGGTTTCCAAGGGGCGCGCTTTCTGAAGCTCGGGCCCCTTCCGACATTCTGCACCCTGGCAATCCTGACAGACCAAGGCTGAGCGCATCAGATCGATCCCCCAAACCTTTTGTGCCCCCACCACAGCCTTGCAGCTTGGTCCAAGTCTTCCGCTCGACAACCGATCACGACCGCAGCAGGATACATCCCGGCTGCCACTCGCCACAATGTCGTCGTCCAACAGCGACCCGTTCTACATCCGGTACTAGTACGTCAACCTACCCGGCTCTCTCTCTCCATCCCGGCGACGGTTGGCTAACACGCGACAGCTCCGGCCACTCTGGACGCTTCGGACACGAGTTCCTCGGTATGCGCAGCCGCGACGGTCGATGATCGCGCCGAATCACCTGCTTACACTTGCTCCAGAGTTCGATTTCCGAGTCGTCGGCGATGGCCGCAGCGCGGTGGCGCGTTATGCGAATAACTCGAACTACCGCAACGACAGCTTGATCCGCAAAGAGAGTACGACACCCTCCGCTCGAAGAACCCTCTATGGCAGCAGCTGACGACCGACCCCAACAGTGTGTGTGAGCGCTACGATTATCGAGGAGATCCGACGAATCATCAAGTCCAGCGAGATCATGAAGTATGCGACCGGGAACCAACACACCGTACCACGAGTCGGCGCTGACACATTCACAGGGAAGACGACTCTAAGTGGCCACAGAAGAACAAGGATGGCAGGCAAGAGCTGGAGATCCGGATAGGCAGCGACCATATTTCGTTCGAGGCACGTGCTCCGGCTCCGGCTCCCCTGAAGACCGAGCATGACTGACTTTGATCGTGTAGACCGCTAAGATTGGGTCGCTGGTCGATGTGACCGAGTCGGCTGACCCCGAGGGTCTCCGCGTTTTCTACTACCTGGTGCAAGATCTGAAGGCCCTCGTCTTCAGTCTCATCGCGCTGCACTTCAAGATCAAGCCCATTTAAACGCAACGCTGGGCAGGGATTTGGATTCGAGCGTGGAGATACCCGGGTTGCAAGAGCCAACCCCGAAATAAATTGCACATCCAGCTTCCGTGCAACCGACAAACTGCCGGCGCTCAGGGACGATAACATACTCTAGGGCGAACACCAATGGTTTCCTTGGGACAGGGAACGGCGGCTAAGGTCATGGATCAGCATACGGACGGCAAGCCATCACACGTGATGGATGATGCGAGCCGCTAGAATGGACCAGATGCGCAGTTTCAGAATCTCAATGTTTTGTGTAACCTTTCCGAATTCCTTCGCGAAGGTCCAGCTGGATCACAAATGCACGGGACAGCATCATGGGTGCCTTTCTCGTCAAGGGCGCATGTGCTCAGAAAAGTGCCAGCCCTGTGATGAGCCACAGTTCCACAGCAGCAGAAACAGACTATTGCTACCATTTCCTGAACCATCCATAACGTCTGCTCTGTGGATTCCACTGAGGACTGAGGACGCTTCCCCAGGTTATCCTCATGCTCTTTTTCTGGTGCAACGTGCTTCAGGAGCAACGGCCCGCTGTGGCTCACCCGATGAGCAACAAGTGACGAATCAGATCCCCCGCAGACCTCCAGGGGTCCACTACGAACTCTGCCACGGCACACGGCAGTGGAGAGCGCTGAGCATTCCTGGGGGGCCAGACTCGGCGTCATCCACTGCCTGGCAATGCATCGGTCCACTCCCTCCACGCCCCAGGCCAGACCTTGTTCGCCGCCTCTGTCCCCCGTCGCCCGACCGCCCGTCCCATCTCCGACTCTTCCATCTCCAATCCCAACCAACAACACCTCCGTCACTAGACGTCCCTACACTCGTCCTCGTCGACACGTTAAGCCCTCTTCCCCCCTCCTCCCATCTCGCCCAGTCAACAGCAAGACGCCGTCCCCGACGGGACTTCTTCCGACAAACGTCTCCATGTCGGTCACCACCTGAGCATCCTCGCCTGCATCAACTGCGCAGCCAATGCCAGTTGCATTCCCCGACCGCCACATCTTGCTTGGCAAGCGGTGATCCTCTCCGGCGAAAGAGGCGACTCGAACCGCCTGTTCAACTCTGCATCCATACCTCATACTCACTCTGTTATTCGATTCTTCTCTGGCCTCTCGATACTCCCAACGACTAACGGCAACCGTTATACACCCCCTTTGCCCTCTGACACCCCTGCTGTTCAGTTCCTCGCTCCTTGAACCCCGGAATCCGACCAGCTTTGCCGAGGCGCGCAAGCTCCGACCCTGAATCCTACTCGATCGACTGAGCATACAAAACCTGCGACTGCGACGTTGCGACCATGCCCACACCATCCTCGAATCCTCCCCCGGGTCACGAGTCCCCACGCTCCCACAGTTTCTCGACATGTCCTGACGAAGCCGGCACGCGATCGCCACCGAGAGATTGGCCCACGTCCACAGGAGAGGAGTCCCAGGACAGTGCCATGGACGACCACACCGTCGCGATATCCGCCGGCGACAGCGGCAGCAATGCCGCCTCGCGGCTTGAGTCATCCGCCGACGCCATGATCGAAGACGAGCCGGCCTCGACCGTCTCCTCCCGAGAAACCACCATGTCCCCCCGGCCAGAATCGGCCACTACCTCTGCCACGACCCCTGCACCGAGCGCTGGCGGCGACGGCGAAGCGTCCAAGAAATCCGACACCGGTGAAGACGGTTTCGCATCGGCCTCTCGGCTGCAATCGAGGCCTCGCGCCAGCGATGGCGTACAGACACATGAGCGTCGTGCTGCCGGCTTGATGCCGCAGCATGACGTTGGAAACGGCCAGGAAGTCGGACCCGCCGATATTGTGGAGGAAGACCTTATGGCTCCATCAATGGGCTCGGATTACCCGAGTCTGAGGGTGAGTGTGGCTGCCGTCACGAATATCTAGCACTCGCTGACCTTGCATCCCCCAGAGTATCCCCTCCTCGCCTTCTTCGTACCTGCGCGCCGGGAGTAAATTCCACGGAACGCAGCAGTCGGAGAGGCAGGTATACGACGTCCAAGTGGAGATCAAGCATGTCGATTTGAAAGAGTCGTTCCTCTGCGGATATCTCCGGATCCAGGGTTTGTCACTCAGGCTCGACCCGTGTACCGCCCGGAACTAACTGTTGCAGGACTGACTGAGGACCACCCAACCCTGACTACATATTTTGAGGGCGAGATCATCGGCACCAAGTACAATTTCTTCACGAGCCACGAGAGCTGGGGCGCCACTAATAGGATCGACCTCAACCACTGGAAGAAGTTCACCGCCTTCCGTCCCCTCGAGAAACAGGCGCGCAAGGGCCCCGTGGTCCTCCGAGACGTCGCGCAACGAGAGAACATTTTCATGCGCTGGAAGGAACACTTCCTGGTGCCCGACCACCGGGTACGGACCATTACCGGCGCCAGCTTCGAGGGTTTTTACTACATCTGCTTCAACCAGCTCAAGGGCGAAGTCAGCGGCATATACTTCCATGCCAAGAGTGAGAAGTAAGTCGGAGAAATCTGCCGGTTTACAGAAACGTTACTGACCCCCAACGCCAGGTTCCAGCAGTTGGAGCTCAAGCACGTCGAGGACAGGGGATGCTTCAGTGCAATGGAGTTCAGGTAGATATTCAGGCCGAGGACAAGGCCACCACAACAGCACATATGACGGGGTCGGGCGGTCGCTTTTACAGCATGCACTGATTTGGATGATTTTGGCTGCTACACACCCGACGAATGCTCGGGCGAAATATGCTCAAACAAGACGGCACGGCGCGATGGGAGATGGGGGACATTGTTTCCAACAGCGAGGACAAGCTCCCACCATGAGGGAGGGACGGGCAGTCAATCTTTTGTCAATTTTCGACCCTCAGGTCATCTCGTCCCGCTTGAAGCCTTTGAAGTAACCCTCGCGGAAAGGGTTCAGCTCGTCGGCGGTTTTGCCCTCGGCCTGTCTCCGTTTCCACGCTGCCAGCAGTTCCGCATCTACTTGGTCGTCCGGCAGGCGCCGGTATGTGATGAGTCTCCTCGACCCTGAGATGATCAGTCATGATAAAATGGTAGGATGAGGCTTGGGACACTTACACCTGTTGAACGGCTGGACGCAGAGAGAGACCAACTCCAGGCCAGGATGCGTCGGCACAGCGATCTCCTGCTCCTCGTCGTTCGCCGTGGGCATCCAGAAGGACAGCCTGCCATTGTCAACAAGCATATCCATCGCAAACTGGAGGAGATCATCCAGCATGGCCAGGAAGCTATACGGCCTCTTCGGCGGAATGTAGGATCCAGACCTGCGCAACGTCAGCACGAGCCATCGCAGGCATACTTCATGCACTCACTTCCACGTCTTCTCGGGCGAGATGTCGACCTCAGTCCTATCCCCGTCCCGGGCCCCCAGCACCTTCAGCCCCTCGCGCACGCCGTACGGCGGATCGCACACGATTCCGTCCAGCCACCGCCTCACCAGCATCGGCGTATTCGTCAGGTCCGCCGTGAAGAAATCTCCCGCGCCGCTCTGCAGCTTGTACTGCGCAAAGTTCCCCTTCAGGCTCCTCTTCCCACCCTGTCCCCGGACGCTGCGCCCGTCGATGTCGCTCCCGAACGCCAGCGCGCCAAAGTGCGCCGCCGCGACGGGGAAGGAGCCCGTCCCGACGAAGGGGTCGTAGAAGAGCCGCCCCGGCGCGGCGTGGGCCATGTTGGCTGTGACAAGGGCGAGCTCCGAGTCCATGGACGTCGTGGAGATGTAGCCGCGCTTCTTGAGGTCGTACTTGCGGCAGAGGTCGCGGCTGCCGCTGGCGAGGAAGCGGCCCATGAAGCTGAGGGTGGCGTGGGGGCCCGCGGGCTCGCCGGCGGGGCGGAAGGGCCAGTGCTCGAAGATGGTGAAGGTCTCTGCGGAGGGGTTGCGCAGCTCGATTGCGCCCTTGAGGTCGAGGAAGCCGAACGACTCGATGAGGGCGAGGCGCTCGGCCATGGGGCGGGTGTTTTGGTAGGCGTCGATGTTGAACTTGAAGGGGGAGGAGGTGTATTTTGGCCAGATGGAGGCGGCGCGCTCGCGGACGGAGGCGTGGAGGTCTGAGAGATTGCCGGAGGGGGCGAATCCCCAGAGCTCGTGGATGGACTGAGCGAGAATGGAGCGGCTGATGAGAGTACGGGCCGCCTCCTCCGAGGGGAGGGTCACGATACAGAAGGGGGACTGTCGGCATGATCAGCATTGTGCGACTGAGATTAGCGATGCCTCATGTGAGAGACATCTGCAGGAGTAAGAGGGCTTACATCTAGCCTGTAGTGAACGACTTTGATATCGATGCCCTCGAGTGAGGCGAGGGCCTCAATCTCAGGTAGCCTGAAGTTCTCATGAGCCTGCGAGAACCTGATCAAATAATCCATGGCAGCTCTGGGTCAAGAGATGGAGGGGTAATTCTGTGTCGTGTGCCGTGAGGCTGGCCCCTCTTGTGCCCAGGCGGTAGCAAATCTTGAACCGTCTCGGATAATCAAAATTAAATATCGTTTTCAGGGGTAGAAAGAGATATTCTGCGTTCTTAGTCTTGGTGAGCTTGGGGTTGGTCGAGTTGAGGTTCTGGACTCGGAGTCAGTGAAGTGAAGATCCAGCATCAAAAGTGCCCCACAAGAATTTGTGTGGCTCATTTTGAGACGGAACTTCCAAAGCTCAACACCACCACAACATCGACAGTCCAATACCTTACACCACAACAGCCCGCACCGAGGCATCGCGGCCAAAAGCTTTCCTTTCCTTTCCGCTCATCTCAGAATTGTTTCTCCTCGGCCGCCGCCTACAGCCGCCATGTTGTCATTTCCCGAGTCCAGCGTCTACCAGTCCGCCAAATGCTATGCCTCCTACGGAACCATGGCTCATGTCGAGCCCAAGCAACTGCCGACGAAGGGGAAACCATGGAACTCGATTCTTGCACAGGCGGTCAGCCATAAGGTAGACATCATTCTGCCCGAGGAATGCTTCGAGCTGGCAAGGCAGAAAGTGGAGGAGCGCGGCGCTCCGACCTATTCCAGAGTCATCATGAGCCTGGGGCAAGTGCTGGACGGATTGTTTTTCACGGAGTACATCAAGCGGGGCACGTTTTATACCTTCTGTTCGAGTCTGCATGTTGCTGACGTCTTCCAGGAAACGTCGTCATGCTCTCGGAAGGTCGAACAACACAGGACAATGTCTTCACCCTGCGAGAAGGTTGGTCACCATAATTTCTTATCCTGGCGCATTCTAACATCTCCCAGGCCTCCTAACCATGTATCTGGACAAGGAATCATATGAACGGGCAGGACTCGTTGGCAAGCCGTACGGAGTCAAGGGAAAGCGAGGCCTGAGACCTCGATGGAGTATGATTGATGCTGTCGTTCCTCATAATTCGTGGCCTTGCTGACCAAGTACAGTTGTGAGCTACCAACTGAGGGATCCTTCCATGCTGCATGGAAAGAAGGGCTTCGAACGTCTGTTCTATGCCTGCAAGAATGTCCTCAGCCAGCCTGTGACATGGCTCTTCTGTAACCTCAGTACCTCCGGTAAGCTCTTCTCATCTCATCCAACCCAAACCTAGCCCATTCTCATATGATGCAGAACCAAGCCCGGATCCTCTTCAACCGTATGCGCCGGTCAAGTTCACGTCGACCCCTGGGCTCGTCCCCAGTCAGTACCTCCGATCGCCGTCTCTGGCCCTTCCGTCCGAGTTGACTGCCACTGGGGACCGCGCCCACCTCGAAGAATTTGCGACAGACATGTATGAGTGGCTCTCCCTGGTCCGCCTGCAAAGCCCCCGGGTGATGGCGGGCGACAACATCGACCCGTACCTGTCTCGATACCAGGTTCCCGACGATGACGGCAATGTGGTGGACACCAAGTTCAGCATGATCCGCTGGCAGGGCTTTCTGACAGCGGACTGGGTCCGTCAGCTCCTTGTCGATATTCTGACGGCATTGCCGTCGCATACGCCATTTGCACTGAGCGCCACGTCTTTCTCCAAAGGGACCGTCGGCGACAGCTCGGAAATCGCCTTCATGCGACCTCGCGACGCACCAGACCACTACTTAATGTGGGAAGTCAAAGGCGAAGAACAGTGATGGTAGACGTCTTCTAATCCTGCCTGGAGCGGACGTTGCGGTCATCCGCGAAGCTCTCGCCCAGGACCGCTGCCTCGACCAGTCTCCTCAGCTCGGCTTGGCCCTCGGGGGTGTGGAAATCCTCCCGCTCCGCAAGCTCTTCGATGCGCCTCTTGAATTCGGGGTCGACCTCGTCGGGAACATCCTGTGTTTGGTCCATAGTGCCGACGGACACGGCCAGCCCCTCTGGGACGGCCGGGAGGTCCGTCGTTGTCGAGGTATTTTGGCCATTAGCTGGTGTCTGGGCAGACGCGACGTGTCTCGCCGTCTCGACGCCGAGAAGATAGACCGCCACTTCGGGGAAGTCACCTTCACCCTCGATCTTCTCCCTCGGCGTCACTCCATCGTCACCCCGGAGTGTGATATCGGCACCGAGCTCTTCGACGAGGCACCTAGCCGCATCGACCGTTTCGGTAACGAAGAGGGCTGATTCTCCGTCCTCATCCTTGATGTTCACGTCGACACTGAACTCGTTGATCAGGGCTCGCAAGAGATCGAGGTGGTTGTAGCTCGCGGCGGCGTGGACCAGGGAGTAGCCGTGCTCGTCCTGACCAGAGGCGAGGGCCGGATTTTCGCGGAGGAGCGGCAGCAACGCGGGGCTGTTGTCGGCAGCCAGGAGGAACGGGTTGGGAGCCATGGTGGTCGGTCGTGTGTGAAAACGTGCTGCAAAATCGAGGCTTGTTCCAGGCTAGCTGGCTTTCCCAGGGTCGAAGTGTAGGAACGGCTCAATGCGGAGCTATTTCTCGATGTTGTTGTCCAGCTGCGTCTTCTTGAGCTCTTCTTGGTGGGGGATTTTTTCTGCCACTGTGATGGAGGGGCAATTTGCTGCCAGGGTGCCATAGCACGCTAACATTTGGTGGCGCTTTCTCGCCGCGAATCTGATAAGCAGCACCTTCTCCGCCTCTGCCGCGGGGATCGGTGTGACGCATCGCAGAACCTGGCACACCTCGCTGGCAGCCAAGTCCCTTTGACCGCCTGCCATTCTCAGCGAGAAGCCGTCTCGGATGATCGCCGCAGGGCCTAAGACATCCCACTAAAACGGGCCTCAGCGGGCCTCAAGCCCCCGGGCCACTGCAGGCACCATCCCACGGCGTTTCTTGGGTTCAAACGGGCACAACCTGAAAGGAAGGCACGCTCAGATCCTCTTCACTTACCTCCAACGGTCCCGGCGTGACTGATTCTTGCATGCCATTCCTTCCCAGCCTCGTCTTCGTACCACGCAGTCTTCTTCCCCTGGTCATCTCACCTGAAGGTGACTCAAGACCTCCCCTCACCCCATCAGCATCGGATCTGACATTCATAAAGCAAGACGAGAAGCCACCAGGACAGGAAGATTTTGGTCTCAAGTTCTCAAGCTTATGAGCATCGGCACCCTCAGCCTCGAAACCGGCTCTATTTCCGCTCTCCACAACTTCAACGCCACCATCAACAGCTCATCCACAGCCGAGTCTTGCGCACTTGCACTGCCCAATATGGCGGACGCAGCGGATGCCCAGCAGGGGGCCATCCCCAAGGTCCCGTATGTGGCCCAAGATCTCCAGGAGGTTGCGGCCATGGTCACGGCACTAGAGAACTCCAGCAAGAGCAAGCAGAAGGGATCTCACTTCTGCAAGAAGACCTCTTACGACGTCAAGGGCTCGGCGGACGGCATCACAGTACAGTCCTGGAAGATGCAGGAGTCTGACTACAAGAGGCGAGACCTGCCGACGTACGCCCGCGGCCTTTTCACCACCCGGAACAGGAGAGGCGAGCCCGAGATCGCTGTGCGAGGATACGACAAGTTTTTCAACACCGGCGAGGTTCATGAGACCAAGTGGGAGAACATCCTCGCCAGGACGCAGGGTCCCTACGAGCTCACGCTCAAGGAGAACGGCTGCATCATCTTCATCTCGGGCCTGGAGGACGGCACTCTGCTTGTCTGCAGCAAGCACTCGACCGGCGAGAGAGACGACGCAGAGAAGAGCCACGCTATTGCTGGCGAGAGATTGCTGGCAGCGCAGCTCGCCGCCGTCGGCCGCACCACCGAGGATCTTGCGAGGGATCTCAGGAACAGAAATGCCACCGCCGTCGCTGAACTGTGCGACGACTCCTTCGAAGAGCACGTTCTGGCCTACGACGCCGACAAGGCAGGCCTGTACCTCCACGGCGTCAATCTCAACCTCCCCAAGTTCGCCACGTACCCCAGCGTTCACGTCCAGAACTTCGCAAATGAATGGGGCTTCAAGCAGGTCGGACTCATTGTGATGGACGACATCCACAAGGTCAAGGCCTTCCTCGAGGAAGTGGCCGAGTCGGGCGCTCACGAAGGAAGAGATGTCGAAGGCTTCGTCATTCGTTGCCGCGAGTCATACGACCCAGGTGTTCAGCCATACCGAGATTGGTTCTTCAAGTACAAGTTCGAAGAACCCTATCTCATGTACCGGCAGTGGAGGGAGTGCACCAAGGCACTCATCGCGGGACGCCCCCCCAAGTTCAAGAAGCACGTCCAGATCACTGAAGAGTATCTCCTCTATGCCAGGAAGCGCCTGCAGGCCGATCCCAGAATTGGTAAGCTCTACATGGCCAATCACGGCATCATTGCCATGCGCGATGATTTCCTTGCCTTCAAGAATCTGAAAGGGTCTGATGCCGCCAACATCGAGCTTCGAGACCCCGCCGGCAACACGACAGTTCAGGACGGCGTCACCCGAGATGTCATCCTCTTGCCCATCGCGACCATTGGTTGCGGCAAGACTACTATTGCTGTCGCTCTCACTCATCTGTTCCTCTGGGGCCTTGTTCAGAACGATAACATCCAGGGCAAGGGCCGACCCCCTCGCTTCACTAGGGAGGTCCTCGACCTCCTTAAAGACCACCCTGCTGTCATCGCAGACAGGAACAACGCGCAGCGACACGAACGGAAGCAGTTCTTGAACGACGTCATGGAACAACACAAGACTGCTCGTGTTGTTGCGCTCTACTTTGAACACAACGCGTCCAACATTGACGAGGTGCGAAGAGTGACGCAGGAGAGGGTAGTCGCCCGCGGAGACAACCACCAGACCATCCACGCCGCCACCGATAAGAACAAGTTCCTCGGAGTGATGGAAGGATTCATCGACCGTTTCCAGCCCGTCAGTCTCTTCTCCCCGCCCGACAACGGCTTCGACAACTGCATCACGCTTGACCCCACCGCGAGCAGCCGTCAGAATCTGGAGACCGTGTGCCGCGAGCTTCATCGCCTCTATCCCGGCCTTGTTCGAGAAATGCCTTCCTCTGAGAAGATGGATGCCGCCATCAACTCTGCGCTTAGCGAATACGCGCCTGGTCTGAAGCACACGATCCCCGACCGAGGACCCCGCAAGCAAAAGGGCAACCAGCAGCAGGCCCAGCAGCCCAAGAAGAAGAAGGCTCTTGAGTATGTCTCTGTTGAGATTCCCACGGACGTGGTCAGGGCGACTCTCGACGAGAGGTTCGACAAGGCAGGCAGGCATGCGTCCAAGTTCTACACGCAACTTGTCAACACGCGCCGGGTGCAGCCCAAGTTCCACGTCACCCTTATGCATCGTGCTACTTCCAAAGACCACCCCGAGCTGTGGAACCGGTACACCGCGCTGCATGCCGATACGGAGGCTGCCAACCCTGACGCCCCGACTGTCCCCGACCTCGGCTTGTGCGGTGTCGAGTTGGAACGTGTAAGTCGAGTCGAGACCATGCCCTCAAGGCTGTGCCTTATGCTAACTAGTTTATAGGTGGTCTTCAACGACCGCGTCATGGCCATTGTGGTCCGACTGAACGATCAGCAGAACCAGGGTTGGGAATGTGTCAACCGTATTGCCCACATCACCGTCGGAACTGCCAACGACAACATCAAGCCCAAGGAGAGCAACGACCTGCTGGCCCGGTGGGACAGCGAGGGCGCGGAGGAAAATGGGATTCATGATCTTGTCTTTGACAAGAAGGTGTACATTGACGGGGCTGTGAGGGGAGTCCTCGCCAGGTAGATGGCAGCCAGGAGGTGTCATCCTGTGTGGGTTGACGAAGGAGGATGATACGCCCAGACTATTCTAGTCAAAAAGAGAGAGCGTTGGCCTCTACCACGAGATTTCAATCATCGTCTCGGTTTCTGATCTTACTGTGAAAATTCCCAGGGCGTCATGGACGGTCTGCAGCGATGACATGGCATTTTGTAAGGTTCTTGGCTGTCGGACGCTGGCAGCGGTTGATGTTGAACGACTTCTTAGGGTGGGTCCAGGACGCTGTGGCAGCACCTCGGATTGGCCAATGCACATCTCGAAGCACGGGCCACATGAAATTTAGAACGACGCGATGGGAGCATTTCACATTGTCACTTTTGCAGCATCTCGGACAAATCTGTTCAAGCAACCCGTCCACCACCACCACAGACAGGTTCGTCCCGGTGCTTCCGCAGACGTTATGTGACAAGTAGCTAACACCCCTCGTCCAGGATGCCGACGAGAATACCCCGGGCCACAAGCAGGGCCCTGCGCCAGCTCGCCCAGGCCTCGAGGCAACCGACCTCGTGCCTCGCTCCCGTCTCCCGAACCCTCTCCACGACCTCGTCCCGCCAGTATGCCACCGCAGCGGCAGTGTCTCGGCCAGCCGGCCTCCAGCTTGCTGCTGACTACGTTCCCCCGACGAAGCCTGCCTCCGCCCGGCCCCCTGAGACCCGCAAGTCCCAGCTCATCCGAACATACACCTCCCTCCTGCGCACGTCGCCCCTGATCCTCTTCTTCCAACATAACAACATCACCGCCCTCGAGTGGGCCGGCATCCGCCGCGAGCTTCGCGCCGCCCTCCGCGCCGTCCAGGTCCACGGCGCCCCGGCCGACATCACCAGCGACATCCAGCTCTCCGTCCTGCGCACGCGCATGTTCAACGTTGCCCTCAAGCTCGTCTCCTTCTACGACGCCTCCGCCGCGGCCAAGTCGAACTCCGCGAAGACCACCCCCACCCGCGGGCCCCTCGTCCACGACCTCTCCGAGGCCGCCTACGAGGCCATGAAGACCGTCGAGGTCCCCAAGGACTCGGCCTTCGCGCAGCTCGAGCCGCTCCTCGTCGGCCCCGTCGCGGCCCTCGTCCTCCCCGCCGTCTCGCCGCAGCACCTCGCCGCCGCGCTGAAGGTCCTCGCCCCCGGGCCCGTGGGCACCCCCTACGCCCCGCCCACGCGCAGGAAGAACCCCTCGTACTACGAAGCGGACTGCCAGAACGGCCTGTCGAAGCTGCTGCTGGTGGGCGGACGCATCGAGGGCAGCGTGTTCGACGTCGACGGTGTCAGGTGGGTCGGCGGCATCGAGAACGGCCTCGAGGGCCTGAGGGCGCAGCTCGTGGCGATGCTGCAGAGCGCCGGGCTGGGTCTCACGGGCGCGCTGGAGGCGAACAGCAAGAACCTGTGGCTGTCGCTTGAGAGCCGCAGGAGTGTGCTGGAGGAGGAGCAGGGTGGCAAGAAGGAGGAGAAGGCCGAGGAGAAGGTTGAGGACAAGCCTGAGAGCTCGTAGAATGGATGGCGGGGAGTGTATGATAGTGCCTTGGGCATGTAAATCACCCGACTGTATTACTGAGTCCATGTGGCTTTGGTAGATCTGTAGAAACATATTGCCATACTCTGGAATTGTCTGGCTCGTGCAATTTGGGGAGCATGTTATTCAGTCATACTCGAGATATAGAAGCAAATGTTTCTCTATGGTTCGACGTCTGGAGAGACTGCGTCAAAACGCACCTCAGCAAGGAGACTGTATGTGATCGTATAACATGAGAGCTACTATTCACCGGTGGATTATTCAATGGCCTGTAATTAATTTACATAGAATTCGAAAAGACAGGAATCGGGGTTGGGGATTCTGCCCGGACACGATCGAGGCTCGGGATCCCTGCGTCTTCCCCGCCGCTAATAATTAGCACCCCAGCCAAGTCATGCACTGAGTTGCAGCTGCCCTGCAGGAACACCCCCGTGACCAGCTGGCCCGGGCCGCCAACCTTGGAACATCCAGGTCCCTGCCTGGACCTGTCCACCTCAGCAAGCAGGACACGACCTGCATCGAGCTTCCTCCCTCCAACGTACCACCAACCTCACATCCACCACCGGATTTTCTTGTGTCGCGAGCTGCATCAGCGCTTTCCGATTCCCCTTGCTGCGGCTGGACATGTCAGCGACCTGCTTTTGAAGCGACAATCGCAAGCGACACCTGCCGACCACCACCACGCGACCTTCCCGCAACCATGAACTTCGCTCCCTACCAGTCTTCGCCGCCCGAGCACGAGCGCGCGTTCTCCCCCCAGACCTCGCCGCGCGCATCAGCCGATATTCGAAGGCCGTTCTCCCCCGGCGGCTTCCAGTCGCAATCCCAATACCAATACGGCCAGCCGTACGGCTACCAGGACCAAGCATCGCCCCCGCCGCTCCAACACCCGCAGCCCCAACGCCAGTGGCAGACCAGCAGCATTCCGGGCGCATACCCGGCCCCCGACACACACAGGGAGGGAGTCAGCGAGTTTGATACCAGTCTCGGGTTCAGGCTAGACTATGAGGCCTGCGCGGCGTATCTGCTGCTGCCGCCGATTGGAGCTATCCTGCTGTTGATCGGGGAGCGCAACAGCGACTACGTCAGGTATGCGGCAGACTGCGAGAAACCACCCTTGGGAGCCTTCGGAGGAAATGCCCGCTAACCACACCTCAGATTCCACGCCTGGCAATCGAGCCTACTGTTCACCGCCATCCTTGTTATCCACCTCATTTTCGCATGGTCCAGTTTCCTGAGCTGGTTCTTCTTCATCGGTGACCTGGCACTCATTGCCTGGTTGACAATGCGGGCATACCAGGACGCCGACACCCTGGATAGGTAGGCTGCGCCTCGCAATCTTCTCGCAGGCAACCCGGCTTACATCAAATAGGTTCGAAGTCCCCGTTGTTGGACGGATAGCCAGCAATATCCTAGATGACGAATGATGGACTGAAGGCAACCTGGCGGGTATAGCATGGCAGGCTGGTGCGCGTGTATTATGTGTGCATAATCATGAGGCGTAGCGTCTTGCCCTCCGGTACATATTTCCCTCCTGTCATGTAGAAAGCGATGTACATTTGCTGCCGCGCATTTCCAAATCTCCAAATCACCCTGCCTACTGGTGACATACACGTACAGTGCGCTTTGCTGACCAAAGCTCCGAACTAACACAGTATCGGATTATCCCTGCCCCGACCACAGGATTGGAGGTGCACGGGCCCCCTAGGCTAGAGCAGTGATTACGCGACGGTGTGCTTGCCTTGCAGCTTGAGCCTTGTGGCAGCTCCGAAGCTTTCCATTTCCACCTCCCAACTCCAGCTTCACGCCCACCCCTGCCAACCTCACGACCATCTCTCTTACGTTTTTTAGCGCGGCGCTGTCTCCGAGCGCACTTCGACACATTTCCCGACGTTCAGCTACCCGATTCGCTCCTTCGAACCGCCGTCACAATGTCGACCCTCGAGGATCTCGATGGTCTCACCAACAGAGACCAGGACGAGAAGAAGAGGGAAGGCGATGATGACAAGAAGAAGGACCGCCAGGCCACTGTCTCGGACGCCAACGATGATACCGAAATGAAGGATGAGGAGCCCGAAGAGGACGACATCCTCGACGAGGAGATCCTTGGCCTCAGCACCCAGGACGTCCAGACCCGGAAGCGCCTGCTAGAGAACGACTCGAGGATCATGAGGAGCGAGCTGCAGCACCTGACACACGAGAAGGCTGCCATGGGGGAGAAGATCAAGGAGAACAACGACAAGATCGCGAACAACAGGTGAGATCCCCATCTTGTGCCGCCGTATGAGCCCGGGCGGTTCACTGACACGTGCCGTCAGGCAATTACCGTACCTCGTCGGCAACGTCGTCGAGCTGCTCGATCTCGACCCCACAGCAGAGTCCTCCGAAGAAGGCGCCAACATCGACCTCGATGCGACCCGCGTCGGCAAGTCGGCGGTCATCAAGACGTCGACTAGGCAAACGATCTTCTTGCCGCTCATCGGCCTCGTCGACCCGGCGACGCTGAAGCCCGGCGACCTGATTGGTGTCAACAAGGATTCATACCTCATTCTCGACACGCTTCCCGCCGAGTACGACAGCCGTGTCAAGGCGATGGAGGTGGACGAGAAGCCCACCGAGAAGTACACAGACGTCGGTGGTCTGGACAAGCAGATCGAGGAGCTTGTCGAGGCCATCGTCTGGCCGATGAAGGAGGCGGACCGGTTCAAGAAGATCGGAATCAAGGCCCCCAAGGGCGCCCTGATGTACGGCCCCCCCGGAACCGGCAAGACCCTGCTTGCCCGAGCGTGCGCTGCCCAGACCGACGCCACCTTCCTGAAGCTCGCGGGTCCCCAGCTCGTGCAGATGTTCATCGGTGACGGCGCGAAGCTCGTCCGCGACTGCTTCGCCCTCGCCAAGGAGAAGGCACCCGCGATCATCTTCATCGACGAGTTGGACGCCGTCGGCACGAAGCGATTCGACAGCGAGAAGAGCGGTGACAGAGAAGTCCAGAGAACCATGCTGGAGCTCCTGAACCAGCTGGACGGTTTCGCTTCCGACGATCGCATCAAGGTGCTCGCCGCCACCAACCGAGTCGACGTCCTCGATCCCGCCCTGCTCCGATCCGGCCGTCTGGACCGCAAGATCGAGTTCCCCCTGCCCAACGAGGAGGCCCGCGCCCAGATTCTCAAGATCCACTCTCGAAAGATGCGCGTCGATACCGCCGTCAACTGGAACGAGCTGGCGCGCAGCACCGACGAGTTTGGCGGTGCCATGCTCAAGGCCGTCTGTGTCGAAGCCGGCATGATCGCCCTGCGCGGTGGCAAGGAGAAGATCGGCCACGAGCACTACGTCGATGCCATTGCCGAGGTCCAGGCCAAGAAGAAGGACGTATGTATCGCCCCTCCAACCCGTTCTGCGCACGCGCTGACCTTTCTTAGACTGTCAACTTCTACGCTTAATGTATCCGCGCATTTGGGGGTCTCGGGGTATCTTGCACCGGTGTTTCGGCGGCTGCGCCGTGTCGGCATAGAGGCCAGCAGGATTGCAAATAGACAATACTATCGCCACAGCGCAATGTACGATTATCACGAGCATGGTCATGCTGCAGCGAGGCGAACTGAGGAGAGTCAACTTGGCCCTGTTGTCAGCTTGTCCCGTGATGTTTCCGACGTGCCCCCGGAGACGCAGATATGGGCAACATCCCTTGTCCAGATGATGATGATCGCCCATTCAGTGGTTCTAATGAAATGCTCCCATAGAGTCCTAGTTCCCGACACTTTCGCTCTCTGATACTTCCTTACTCATTCCTCTAAGAGAAGAAGCTTCGCCATCGGCCGCAACTAGCACAGGCTGGAGGAATTCCTGTCCGTCCACTGGCTCCTTGATGTGAATATCCGTCGAAAACGCCAAACGAGAGACCTGCTCCTGCCCTTCCGCCTGGTCAGTCGTCACGCCGATCTTGACTGGAAAGAACATGGCCTCCCGGTCGTTCTCTGGCCCTTGACACATGGCCTGGATCGCGCTGCTGTTGTACCCCATGAGCTGGAATCCCCCCGGGATATTACGAAACCTCCTGACTCCCGAGTTTACCACCATCACCGCGACCATGAGTCCCCCCATCAGCAGCGCCAGGACCGAGCCGAGGAGAGAGTATCCCCGGCCCGTGTTGTCGTACTCGGGCAGGCGCTCGCCCTGCGACCCCGGCGCGAACGCCCTCGTCTGGACAATGTAGATGCTCTGCGATATCAGCCAGTGCAGCAGCGACGACAGCAGCATGAGCGGCACCGAGTACTTCATCGGCAGGGACAGGAAGTACGACGACCGCTGCATGCCCTCGGGCGAAGACACGCGCAACACCTTCTTGCCGTCGTCGTCGAGGAAGCGCACCCACTCGTCCGCCACCAGCTGGCGCGTGAAGATACTATTGTAGAAGATGTACAGGAGACTGATCACCACCTGCGGCAGGATAGCCACCAGGACATGCCACAGCATCAGCGCCGTGTCGCTGAGACCCAGTGTGTCCAGCGGCCCGAGGCTTCCCGCGGTAAAAGCCGGGTGGACGCCGAAGCCGTGGTCCCAGAGCACCGCGGGACTGATGTCGATGCCGATGTCTCGGGCGCTCTGGGCGGATGACCCGACGATGTAAGAGAAGGCCGACGCCGCTCCCGCGAACCCGTTGGCCATGTGAGTCTTCCGGCGCCTTGGGGCAATGGGATTAAGGATTGGATCACTTACAGGGTAATCGCACGAACCCAGGCACCCGATCCGACGGCCTTGAACCAGTAGACGTTTGTCGGTTGCCACACGGCCATCTTCACCGCGTATGTCCCCGGTTTCGCGGCGGATTTGTACGTGCTGACGTTCCGGTCCTCGAGGTAGCTGTGTATCGCATCACCCATTGTGATCATCGGGCGCCTGGCCCTGTCTTGTTCCGCTGATGTTGCGCATCGCCGGTGCTGGAACCAGATCCCGATGACCAGCAAGAGCAGGACGAGAGTGCACCCGCAGACAATACCCATGACATGCATGCTGTAGTGGAGGCCGCATTTGCCCTGGTTGTTCCCTTCCTCGCCCACCAGGCAGTGGGCGACCTGGATCGGCGGCTCGGCCAGCCTCCAGTCGTCGGCAAACTCCCGCGCCCATTCCCAGCGGCAGAACTTCCATCCAACCTCGTGTGATGGCTGGTAAGTCTGGCAGATCCAGCTGGCGGCCCATGAGGAGTCTGCGTTCCAGCCCGGGATGGCGCCGTGGATCAGGGACGAGCCGGTTCTGTGCCGTTGTCATGGTCTTGGCGACGACGACTAGAGACCTGGTAGCATCTTTGGGGTTGATGAAGGTCTCGATGCACTCCCTGGTACTGAGCTGGCCGTACTCCTTGGCCGGGGCTTACATGCCGTAGAAGAGGGAGAGGTGCCAAAGTCCACCGCGTTCAGTTTGAGTTGCCTGACTGCACGGTCAGTCAGGGGTCTGTGAGTTGTGAGAGCGATACGAGGCACAAGTCGGGGCATATTGCCAATTGGTTAGAGAACTAATACCGTGGAATGTCGAGAAATTCGCTCATCGTTGTATTATGGTAATAAGGAACAGGGGCGCCATGTCAGCGCCTGAGGAGGAGTTAGTTGGGTGAGGGTTAGTTTAGGTACTTTGGTTGAAGTGCTCTGCGAAGTGAGGTTCAGATGTCTAACACAACAATTGCTAAAGGAGGCTCGGGAGAAACCATTGTCATGCAATCTGTAGTGGATGCCGAAATCTCAAGTATTCCATATTGACCCTGTCAAGACCTTGAATGCACTCAGTCGGGCGGCCTGAGTTCGCGGGTTATACTTAGGGAGGTAAGTACTAGTAAGTTGCAGCCCGATTTCAGTGCTTACTGTGGACATCGGTAGACACTCAGTCTTCATGTATACATCAACGATTAATCTAGGAGATAAAAATCCGCATTGACGATCTCACCAAGGTGCCTAGCCTCTCAGCACGGCCGCCCTTAGATCAACTTGTAGGGCTGCCCAAGACGCGTCTTGTCTTCGCTGCACGTCCATATCTGGTCCTCCAGCTCGCGAGATCGCTTCCACAGCGCCTTCAGATTCACCCCCGTCAACCGCGCATAGTAGAACCACGTGAGCAGCGATCGAATGCTGACCTTGACTCGGCCCTTGTATCCGTCATCGTCGGCACCGCCGCCGGCAGGCGGACTCCAATCCGTGTCGTACGCCCATAGGAAAAAGGCTGGGAGCTCTCCCCCATGTCCGATAATGCTCGGGTCCAACGACGGGGGCGCGGCGGCCAGGTCTTCATAATCGCCGTCAGGATCGCGGAATATCGTCATGGTGTCGAGCTCGGGGAAAAGGCAGTCGCCGGCGAGGACGAGGAACGTGTTGCGGAGATATCGCTCGTTGGGCAGCGGTTCCCTCCTAAAGCAGCTAATAAGGACGCCTAAGTCTACCTCTTCATCGATACTGTCGACCTACCCCGGGAGCATGCTGGCAAACTTGGTCTCGTCCCCAGGCCAGAGTAACGCTTCGAGCAGCGCAGATATCAACACGGGATCCAGAGATTCGGGATCGGCAAGTGCCATGGCGACGAGATCCTTGTCCCCGACTCGCGCATTGCGGTACTCGAGCTGCTCGAGTGTGTGCTGCCGGATGCGCTCTTCAGACGTCATCCGCCGTAGACGTGCTGCTTCCTCGCGTGCCCTTGCATTACTGGCGGCATCGAAGGCATCACGTCTGGCCTTGATGGCCTCCGGAGACATGTCCAGCGTGAGTTGTGTGTCGTTACGCTCCATGGTGGTCGTTCGGGTTGCCGTCATGGGCCGGGGGCGGCAAAAGTCTCGGTCAAGAGCCCTATACCCAGATCCCTGCATCATATCAGCAGCCGAAGAGAAGCCTTGGCCTTGGCCCCGAAATCCAACTCATCCAACCAACCAACTTCCATCACTCCTCGGTGCACGTCCGTGACGTCTCAACCGTCATGAATCCTACCTCACATCCGCCGCCGTGACATCGTGGCAGACGGTCACGCCTCATCACACCCGGCCCTTGAAGCTACGGCAAGTCGCGATTCTCAGTGGCCCGACCGTCCGACCTGACATCCTGGCTTGATAACTTTCGACCCTGTCGCGCTGAACCCCCCGGGATCGCCGCCCCGGCAGCAGCAAGAATGGGGAAGCGATCATCCAAGGCCAAGCCGGGATAATACTCGTGGCCACAGAAAGGCGATGCCATCAGAGACAGCATGCTGCACACGTGTTGCCTCTCGATTGTCGACGGCAAACCCGTTGCCGCAGCCATCGGTTCCTAGAATAGCGCGCCGATCAGGAGAAGACACGAGGTGGCGAGGCCTAGGCGCCTCAACGTCTGCTGCCGATCACCACCGGCATCCGGGTCGGTTCCGGGGTAGTGGAGTCGAGGGGCCGCTCCATTTGCTCCGGAGCCTGGGGGAAGCTGCCCGGACCTTCAGAACTCACCATCTTCTCATCCGCTTGGTATCGATAGACTCAAATCCACAGCCACAGCCTCTCCTAATTACATTGCTTGATTGCCTCACGACGCAAAGGCAGACGATGCCTCCTGCTAGGTGGACAGACCATGCTGTGACGGCTAATCCAAGGTCAAGGCCGAGAGACGCAATCACTCGCCACACTAACAGCCACGATGCAACGGTCGACGTAGTGGCCAGTCGACCATGGCCTTGGACACCCTCCAACCCAGTATCCCCTGCTTTTGAGATCGACGCATTGCCGCTAGTGCAGGCCTGAGCAGGCAGTCCCCTGTAGTCTGAGTGCCTGAGTGTACAGTATACCTTCATGTTGTCATGCAACAAGACGTCGTTGCCATCTTGGCCTAAGCCATTGGATCGCCTCATCAAGCCACATTCAAGTCAATCACTTCCCCTCAAAGATAGGAATGAAACCTTACGCCGGAGGACGGTACCTTTTCAGCAGATTCTATGCTGCAAGCAGTTTCTCGATGCCTCCTTGGGGCCCCATTGGTCCCGTTTGGCTTGAGCTCAAGAACTCAGGGGCAACAGATCGTCATAACTCTCCTCGCTTATCAAGAGCCTCAATGAGCTCGGGCCGAATCTGGGGACGTTGTGGTCCTTGAACCTGGCATTTGATGGGAGCCCCAGTATCATGTCTGCTTCCTTGGAAGTGTTCTTCTGACGTCGCGCAAGACTGAGGAGCTAGATGCCGTGATCAGGTCGTCTATAAAAGAAGCCCTCTTCCCATCCCCATCTCACTTGTTGTATATCATCACCATCCCCAATCACTCCAGTTCTACCGAGGCCTTTCACATCTAATCCGAAGTTTCAACACCTTTGCCCTGTCAATCTATCATCAAGATGCAGTTCCTCGCCGTCATCACCACCCTGTTTGCCTCCGTGGCACTCGCCGCCCCCGTGGTCGAGGACCGCCAGGTCTACATCCCCTGCTCTGGCCTGTACGGCTCTGCCCAGTGCTGCGCGACTGATATCTTGGGCATTGCGAACCTCGACTGCGGCGAGCCTCCCAGCGTTCCCACCGACGCCTCCGAGTTCCAAGCAACATGCTCCTCCATTGGCCAGAGGGCTCGATGCTGCGTGCTCCCCATTGTAAGTTGGCAAACTACCTTCGAGTGTGCACTTGCGCAGTTTGCTGACACCTGATGTCTAGCTTGAGCAGGGTGTGCTGTGCAACAACCCTGCCGGTGTCCAGGACTAAAGAATTCATGTGTCGGCCGCTTTGGTCTGACCTTGGCGAGAAGAGGAGCTGGGTGCGTCTATTGTTCTTGGAAAGCAACAATTGGGGTTGTGTTGGCCCATTTCTAGGTACTTTTCTTGTAGGAAGCCGACACTCCTTTGATATGGCCAAGTGTTCTGTTCTGGAAGCAGAAGAGACATGTACGATATAAATCGAGATAAATGATTTAACCATACTTATCACGGTACTGTCGTGAGACTCGTGCTTGTTTGACAGTGTCTTGAGCCGCGCACGACTCGATGTTTGTCATCCGACGATGCTGGCTCGGTGAATCTCCTCTCCTCACCGACACCCCACACCGAACCCTCGGCTTATGCACAGCGGCAGCCAAAGCTTGGGGCCCAAGTTACCCCACATGACATCACCGGAGCAGATGCTCCCGGCTTAAGTTTCAGACGTCATAATTAACGATGGTGAAGCTCCAAGCAAGCTCTCTGAGTGGATGAACACCGCGGGACAGCTGTTGTCATCGCGATTTGGGGCGATCATGGTGACATGTGGCCCTCCATTTGGACAAATTTTGCATTGTTGACGCTGGCATTCCTTCAGAAGAGGCAAGGCAGGTGGCTCCTGCCTGGAAGCGGCTTCCCGGCCTGGGACAAGCTTGCAGGGCAGCTGCCCACTGTTTGGAAGCTTCTTGCCTCCGGCGGACTGCGCTGTTCGCGCCTTCCCCATTGTTGGTACCTATCGCGGTCATACACAAGCCCATGTGCCTTCCATCGTGGCTGACGAGTGACGTTATTGATTCTCCTCCCTTCTTTCGCCCCCTTGGACACGCCCCTTCCATCCCTCTTGGCCAACAAAACCGCCTCATCGCCGGTGACGACTCCAGAATTCCAGCGTACCTCACTACCTATTCATCCTAATTCCCACCGAAGACCGCGATCCCAGATCGCTTTGCACCCAAGCACAACTCCTGGAACCCTTCATCCGATTGATTCGTGCACCCATCCATCATGCGTTTCCTCCAAACCGTCCTGACGGCCCTCGCCGTCCAGGGCGTCGTCGCCAGCAACTGGTTCTCCAAGGCTGGTACGTCAATCCGCTGACCTCTGCCTCCCATTGCGCTCAACTGACCTCCCCTCCAGCTTACAACAAGTGGCACGAGACGGAGCTCGAGCGCTGGCTGTCTGACCACAATGTCCCCTACCCTACTCCCGCCGATCGGAAGGATCTCGAGAAGCTCGTCGAGACCAACTGGGACAACTACGTCGTCAAGCCCTACAACTCGTGGTCCGCCGAGGACCTCCAGACCTGGCTCACCAACAAGGGCGTCGAGGCTCAGAAGGGCGCCGAAGCTAACAAGGACGCCCTCGTCAGCCAAGTGCAGTCCACCTGGTATGAGACCGGCGACCAGGCCCAGCAGGCTTGGGTCAATGTGAAGGATTGGATCTTCGACACCTGGACCGACAGCGAGCTCAAGGAATTCGCCGACAAGCACGGCATTCCCGGTACGTACCCCATTCTCTCGGGTGTCCCTGCCATTACACGAGCTGACAATGACGCCAGTACCCCAACCCCGAAAGCGCGACACTCTTCTCCAGAAGCTTCGTTCCAGTTATGAGACCGCCGCCCAAAAGGTCAATGGCGCCGTCGCCTACCCCGGCAATTGGCTTTGGGAGACCTGGTCGGGTGAGTGAATCCATTGTCGCAATTGACCAATCCGTCCTGACATTGTTACAGAGTCCGACCTGAAGGAATGGCTCGACACCAACGGATTCCCTGTTCCTCAGCCCACCACTCGCGACCAGCTCATCGCCTCGGTTCGCCGCAACTCCCGCATCGCCTACCTGAAGCTCCAGGAGCAGTCTGCCACTGCTTCCGCTCAGGCATCCAAGGCCTACGCCACCCTGACTGATCAGATCATCGACGCCTGGGGCGAGTCCCAGCTCAAGGAGTTCGCCGACAAGAACGGCATCAACGTCCCCCAAGGCACCAAGATCAACGAGCTCCGAGCTCTGATCCGCAAGCACCGCGCCGATTTCCTTCGCGACAACGTTTCCGGCAAGGTTGCTGACGCCTACGGCGCCGCCACCTCCAGCGCCGGCAACGAGTACGCCAGGGCCACCAACAAGGCCTCCCTCGCCTACCAGGATGCCTTCAATGACGCTGTCAGCACTTGGAGTGACAGCCGGGTCAAGGGCTTCCTCGATGCCCGCGGTGTTCCCGTTCCTCAGGGCAGCAAGGCCGACGAGCTCCGCGCTCTGGCTCGCAAGCACGCCCACAAGGCTGCCAGCGGCTGGAGCATCTGGACCTTCGACGACTACACTGTTGAGAACCTCCGCAAGTACATCGCTAAGAACGGCGATGCTACCGCCAAGGCCCTGGCTGAGAAGAAAGATGCCACCCGCGACGATCTTGTGAAGGCCGCTCAGTCTGGCTACGCTTCTGCCGCGGCTGCTGGCGGAGACGCGTATGCCTCCATCACCAGCTACCTCTCTCAGGCCACTGCCACCGCCAGCAGCAACGCCTTCGACACCTGGAGTGACAGCGACCTCAAGAAGTACCTTGACAGCTACGGCGTGCCCGCTCCTCAGGGCTCCACGACCAACGAGCTCCGCGCCCAGGCCCGCAAGCAGTGGACCTTCTTCAAGCACGGCACCTCCACTCCTTCCGGGACCATCTTTGCTAAGATTGGAGATACCATTCAGGACACCTGGAACTGGTTTGCCGAGCAGGTCGGCATCGGCGCGGATGCCGCCAAGAAGGCGGCGGACGACAAGCTTAACAGGCAGGATCTCTAAGCCCGCCTGCGACGTCCTGTCGACAGACGACTTCTCATGGAAGTCACGGAATGATAGCGATGGTCCATGAAAAATTGCTTTCTCGTTAGGATCCCTCATGCTTTTAGTGGTTACCCCCTTTGCGTTGCGACACGAATCGGCTTTTTGGGACGCGGATCATGACCACAGGACGGACCACGGGATCAACACGGGCGCGGTTCGTCTTTACTCATTTTTCTTTGGGAAGGTTGTGTTTGTAAGATAGCACTATGGCGATGACTTCTAATCGACATGGTGGCACCACGCCCTGTCCTCGTGATGTGACATTGGCCATGGCATGCTTCGGTGATCGTGATCGTAAGTTTTTAGGTTTCCCCTCTTCCGCCTCAGAGAGCCTCATGGTCTAGGTCAACGACGATGCGACCACCACGGATCTCTCCCTGCCTCATGCGATCCAGAGCGCGATTGACGCCGTCGAAACCATGCTCCACGGCCAACACTTCGGGCGGTGAGAGCAGGCCGTTTTCCAATAGTCGCTCCAACCAGAGGACGAGGGCCTCTCCAACAGCAGGAACCTCGTGGAAGACCTTGATCGGCACCGTGTGATACGACACGTTCTCGTCTTGCTCCTTTGGCAGCCCTGCCAACCCGATAAGATGGCCCGACACCATTGATCCCCTGCGGGTCTTCTCGGACGGGCTGGGCGGCGGGGTGACTTGTTGTTCGTCCGCGGGGACTTTTTGCGCGAGCATTTTGCGGAGGGATCTGGCCGAGTCGGGGCCCGTCGTGTCGAGCCCGAATCGCAAGTCTTTGCCGACGTTGGCGCGGATGATCTCGATGGCGCGGGAGGGGTCGTGGCTGTCGACGAGGAGATCGGGGCGGAGGGTCTTGTGGTTTGCGAGGCGGAGGCCGTGGCGGAGCTTGTCGACTACCGTGACGACCTTGAGGCCCGCGAGGCGGGCGAGTTGGACGGCGATGTTTGCTGATGTTGATGAACCTGGGATGGGGTCAGCGACTGTGGACGAAAAGGGGAAAGGTGAAGAGGACATACCTCCCCAGATGGCGAGCCAGTCTCCCGGCAGGGCCCTCTCGCCTTGGCTGATGCCGGAGACACACTCAGCCCTGATGTCCTTTGGCAGCTGTTCCGGGTCGATCTTGCGGATGAGGTCGAACAGGTCCGGGCCGTCGAGGATGGTGCTGAAGTCGACGCCCATGCAGATGCCGAGGGAGAGGGCGGCGGCGAC
The DNA here is from genome assembly GCA_001599815.1 of Furcasterigmium furcatum. NCBI lineage: Eukaryota > Fungi > Ascomycota > Sordariomycetes > Glomerellales > Plectosphaerellaceae > Furcasterigmium > Furcasterigmium furcatum. The sequence goes on from BCIA01000004.1 coordinate 2,721,906, forward strand.
GTATGCCACTCCTATTGTCGAGCCGGCCTGCCGGGAGACGCTGGGAGGGATGCGGACGGTGTTGAAGTCTGAGGCGATGACATATTCCTGGAAGCCGGCTTTGCGGGGGTCTCTGTAGTCGGTGGATATGACGAGGACCTGAGAGGGTGAGCGACTGTCTTTCCTAAAATCATGAGGGAGGGGGCTTCTCACGAGATCGCCTTCTTTTAACCAGCTGTGAGATTTTGCAGGCTTGACGACGCGGCCGACGACTTCCCGGCCGGCGATGTAGGGGAGATGTGGGATGCCAAAGTTGAAGTCTCTGAGAGGGATCTGGTCAGCATTTGACAGACTGGGAGATGTCCCATTAAGTGAGGCTTACGGTGCTTTCCAGTCAATGGGGTTCAGTCCGAATGTGTCCGCCCTCACCAAGACCTCCCGGTCCTGCGTCTGCTCCGGGATCGCGTACGCCGGAGTGACCTGGTATGGCTGCCGCGGGCCATGCAGGAGCAGCACGGTCTGCGTCTGCGTGTTCGGGGTGTCTGCCATGGTAAGTGTAGTGATGCGGCGGTACAAGTACAGGCGGCGGGCGTGTTAGTAGATGTGCCCAGAGCAGCGTGCCCTCCTCATCCTCCCCCCTCCCTCTTTTTGTTGCTGAGGAGGGGGGTTCGGCATTTCAGCAATGCGCGATAAGGCATCCTTGCCGGGAGAATGATTAATCAACGGCCGGTCCGGGCATGGAGTTGCAGGGCCGCGAAGTCGGCGTTGCGTGCTTTGGGTCTCCGCTGAGGCGGATTGCGTGATACCTGATGGCCATGGCGAGTCGGCCGGGAGTGTTGGGCCTCGTGGTGATTCTCCGAGACGGCGTTAAGAGGAGGTAAGGGGGGAGTACTAAAGTCCATCCCACCACCCGAACCCCCTGGCAGCTCAGGGCATGGCGCTGTATTACCAGTCTGGTTAGCGCCCTTGCCGCTGGCTCGCCCCTTGCCGGCGGGTACTGCTCATGCTCCCCTCAGTTGATGCGAATACTTACACAATGGGCACTGCTAACATCCATCACGATGGTATGCATTATCTTGGAGCGATCAAATGCTGAAACAGTTGCTTCCAAACGGTTCCTGTTCCACAGCAATCCTAGTATTATCGTATTACCAAGATGATGCCGAGACTGAAAGCTTCCTGCCACCGGAGTAAATTCCCAGTCCAAACCTGGAGGCGCGGCAGACACCAGCCGCATAGCACAGACAAGTAGCCAATCGACGACACTAGAGATAACCTCGAATGTATTTATAGCCCGGCTGAGAAACATTGCAGGACGGTTCTTGGAATCGATAGCGTTACATGGGGTTCTGATGGTGGTCTTGCTCCCTATATAACACGATCATAATCACCACGTCGCAGCGTCCATCTCATTCTCAACGTCCGCCCAGACTTCCATCATTCAAAAAGAACAGCCATGTCCTCAGTCATCTACCTTGTCCGCCACGCCGAGTCGGAGCACAACGTTGCGAAGGACTTCACACTACGAGATCCCTCTCTCACCGCCACAGGCTTTGCGCAGGCATCGGCGCTGATTGAGACGTTCCCTGACGCAGCCTCAGTCGCCGTCGTGCTCACCTCTCCGCTCACCCGCACGCTGCAAACCACCATCACCGCCTTCCCTCAGGTCCTCCGCAAAGATGCCGGAGCCGGCGCCCAGCTGATCATCGACCCGGACCTGCAGGAGCGCAGCGACCTTCCCTGCGACACCGGGTCTGGACGCGGCACATTGGAGAAGGCCTTTCCTGGCCTCGATTTTGGGGGCTTGAAGGATGAATGGTTCGCCAAGGAGGAGTCGTACGCCGCGGATGATATCACGGTCGCCAAGCGGGCACAGCGATTCCGCGAGAGGCTACGGGATATTACTACATCACTTGAGACGGACGGGAGAGAGGCGAATGAGAGGCAAAGGAAGAATGTAGTTGTTGTTACTCACGGCGTGTTCATGAAGTTCCTGGCCGAGGACGAGGCCATTGACCTCCCGAAGGCGGGTTGGAAAGCCTTTAAGATAGGCAGCAGGGAGGGCGGAGGGGCTGTTCTCGTGCCCCTGGAGTGAAGCTGAAGCCGAGGCGCCATTCTGGGCTGTATATGACTGCGGCATCAAGTCAGGTCTCGACAACCACATGCCAGATGAGTCCCAACACGGCACCCATGACGAGCACCAGCGTCAACGCTCCTCAGTGTCGGCTCAGGCTAAAAGCAGCGAGGCCCTGGGACATGCCCGGTCTGTATGGGACACGGCAAACCACATCTCAGGGGCCCTGCTGAGGTGGGAGATGCACGAGGATGTCGCACTAGTCGGGAATTGGTATGCCGGGGCACGATTCGGCGCTGTGGCGGATTATCTCCGAGATATGATGCCAGATTTAGCGACGGTGATGGTGTTGTCATGTAAGTCGGGCCAGGGGTCGATCTCAACATCGGCACACCGCAGCCACTGCAGGCCATGGGTGTGTGGCTTGGTTTACGGCGGTCCTGTGAGAACCTAACGTATTTGAGAATAATATGATTGATGCAAAAGTATGCTGCAGTCTATTGGTGATGCTCACAGAGACATCAATGGCCGTTCTGGACCGGCTCCGCCGCGTTGTCCTCCTTGTAGACATCGTACTTGTACTTGGTACCTGGGTGATCGCTTCGGAGCCCCTTTTGGCCCACGCCATACACCTTCTCGCGGGCAGTCAGGCCAACATCGCCAGTCGGCTGCTCGGGGTAGAGTCCCCTGCGGCGAAGCTCCGGCACCAGGAGATCGACAACCTCCTCGAACGTGCCGGGCGTGGTGACATATCCCAGGTTGAACCCGTCCAGATCGCCCTCCTTGATCCAGAACTCCATCTCATCAGCCACCGTCTGGGGGCTGCCGACGGATACAGGCCCCAGGCCGCCGATGGCCGCCCGCTCCGCGATCACGCGCGGCGTCCACTTGGGCACGTGCTCGCTCGTCGTCGTGAACGCGTCCAGGATGCTGCGGACCTTGTGCGCCTCGAGCGAGTCCGCGGCCGTGACCTCCTGGTCGAGGGGGATCTTGGACAGGTCGATCCCCGTCCACCCGCTGACGAGCACCAGCCCGCCGACGGTCGACGCGTACTTCTTGAGCTCCTCGTGCTTGGCCCGCGCCTCCTCGTCCGTGCGGCCCACGATGGGCGTGAAGGTCGCGAAGAACTTGATCGACTGCGGGTCGCGCCCCAGCTCGGCCGCCTGTTTCCGGATCTCCTGGACCTTGGGCTTTAGCAGGGCCGGCGAGTGCGAGGAGACGAAGATGCCCTCAGCGTGGTTCGCGGCGAACGCAGAGCCGGCGGAGGACGTTCCCGCCTGGAAGAGGAAGGGGGTCCTCTGCGGCGAAGGGTCGACGATGTGCCGCGTGTCCAGGTCGTAGAACTTGCCGTGGTGGTGGATGGTTCGGATCTTGTCCGGGTCCGCGTAGCTGTCGTTCTCGGCGTCTGGCGAGACGGCGTCGTCTGCCCAGGAGCCTTCCCAGAGTCTGTCGCAGATACACCGTCAGTTTGCTCTTCATCTTCGCACGTCTAGGCTTGGTAACTCACTTGTATAAGACGCGGAGATATTCGTCGGCCTGCGCGTATCTCTCGTCATGGGGGATGGGACTGTCGAGGCCTATGGCCTTGAACGCCGCCTTCTTCCACGAGGTAACGATGTTCCAGCCGATGCGACCTCTGGTAAAGTGATCCAGGCTGGAGAAGCGCTTTGCGAGGAGGAAAGGGGGCTCGAAGGAGGTCGAGGCCGTGATCGCAAAGGACAGGTTCTTTGTCACGGCTGCCATTGCGCTGATGGGCTTTCACATGCTATTAGCAAAATTCAAGTTGTCTGTTTGTATGTGTTTCTTGTACTCACAATTGTAGGATCAGTCATAGGCCACTGTCACCCATCTCGTCAGCACAACCAAACAGCAACTTTGATAGAATGTCGCCTCTTACCTGAGCTGCCCTCCGGATGCAGTTGTCCAGGCTCCCCTCGTACGTGTCGTAGCCTCCATACGTGTCAGCCAGGAACAGGGCATTGATCCCGCCTCGCTCGAGGAGCTTCGCGAGGTCTATCCAGTACTGCAGGTCTCGCTTTGTCGCGGACTTGTCCTCGGGGTTCTGCACCGGTCAGAAACATCTCGACTGTCTGCGGGCAGCCAACCTACCTTCCATTGACCCGGGGATAAGTGTCCCACGGTGCTCATGTCGAAGGCATTCAGCAAGATCTGCTTCTTGCGCTCCCCGGCGCCCTGGGACCCCGAAGAACCGATGATGGGAAGCTCAGCCATTGCAACTATTGTCGAAGCTCACGTTACACAGAAGCAGGGTAGAGAAGATCCTGGAGTTTCCAAACAGAGGGCACGCGAGCAGCAGCACCGCGTATACATGTATGTGCTACCCACCGTCCATCTCAGGCCATCGCCCTCGCCGGCTCTGACGTACGAGCCCCGCATCACGCATCACGTCTTTGGATCTACTGCTCCTGCGAGGGGCAGGAACCTGACGCCATCGTGAAGAGGGCCCTGCGCTCCCCGGTCTGGCCGCGGCGGTAACGTGCCTACGTTCGTGGGGGCAGCCGGCGTGGCATGTCCGTCGCAAGCCGGCGCATTTCCAATCCGCGCTTCTGGAACTCGCGCCATAGCGGGTACGAATGTCGCCATTGCCCGCTGCCGGTGATTTGTGGCCGCTTACTCTCGCGAAAAGGTGACGGGCGTTGCAGCCGGGAGAGTGACAGTCCGTGGGTTGAGGCAGGTTTCGCGGGGGTCGCGGCATGTGTCTTGTCGGGACTGGAGGCCGTGACGGCTTTAATGCGACAGGGACTCTGGATTCGGAAGGCGTTGACAATTACTACGGCTTGGCTGGCTTCAGCGGTTCAGCCCGGCGTGGGCTTTTAGAAATGGAAATATCACGAGTGGTCTATTGCATGGTCATGGTGAGGAGGGACTCAAGCTGAACGAGGCCGGAACTAGAAAGTACAATCGAAGAGCATGGGTGTGTTGTTCATTTCCTCTTCTGTCCCGTGTCTGTCTCCTGGATGAAGAAGACTAGTAGTAGCCATGGCTTGAGAGATTCACCCGAGACTCAGGACACAGGATTTGTGCCGACCCTTCGCGGCATCTGCGCTTAGTCGCGAGATGCTTCCTTTCCGGAAACGCTGACCGGCACGCTTTTGTCATTGTCAGACGAGACGGCGGCGCTCTCAACCTCCTCAGGATACGCCGCGGTATTCTCAACCTTGGGGCTGTGGCTGGTCAGTCACTGGCTCGAGCGTCAAGTCAAAGGGGCTGGAAACTTACTCCTTGCGCTTGAGGTACAGACGGAGCGCGTGGGTGGCAATGACCAGCAGAATGGCCGAGCCGAGGGTGAAGGCGAAACCCTTGGGATACCGAGGGGCCTCGACAGTGGGATACACCAGCAGGGGTGTCCAGGCCGTGGAGGACTGCGAGATGGCGTTGATCAAGACGAGGGTAAATGATCTCTCCGCCGGGGAAGACCGCAGCTGCGTGTTGACCCATCCATGGAAGACGCTCGACATGGAGTAGGATGCGTAGATGGTGGAAAAGGCGAACCACTTGGCCCCCTCGGGCACATTCCAGACGACAAGGATGATCAAGCCGAGGATGTTCCAGGTGTGCGCCATGGTGATGGCCCACGCAGGCCCCAGGACCAGGTCGGACGCGAAGCAGACGAACAGGGTGTAGAAGATGCCCAGACCCGGCGCGATGGTGCCCAGCTCGTTGACCCTGGCGGGGGAGAAGCGGTTCAGGCTCTTGATCCAGAGGAGGAAGCTGCCGGAGCTCGTGTGAATACCGGCGTTCCAGAAGAGCACGTCGACGAGGATGATGGCCCAGAACTGGTACTTGAGGACGACGTTCTTCAGGTCGCTCAGCTTGAACTTTCCGTGGGACTCGTGGCCGGCGCGCTTCAGCCGCTCCTCGCCCAGGTCGATGTCCTTCTGCGTCAGGACGCGGCGGTTCGGCTGGTCAGGGGTGCCGGGGATGACGAAGTAGCCCAGAATGCCGACAGGGATGGTGATGATGGCGCAGATGATGTACATCCAGCGCCACCCAGCCAGGCCGTTGACGCCCTCGAGGCGGGCGGAGGCGCCAGCCTGGATGAGGCCTGCGGTCAGGGTTCCGAGGGACAGGCCGACGTAAAAGATACCGCCACGGCGTGCGATTTCATCTCCGCGGTACCATGAGCCTGGAGAGGGATTTGGTTAGCTCGGGAAACCTGGGGATGGCGACAGGAGGCGGGACGTCTCACCGAACAAGTAGTGCATGGCCGGGAAGAAGGCCGCCTCGAACCAGCCGACCAGGAAGCGGTAGGCGGCCAGCTCCGCGAAGCCGGTCACGCGGTACTGCAGAAGAGTGAAGATGCCCCATGCGATGTCGAGGAAGGGGATGAGCCAGTGCATGGGGATGTAGGTCAGGAGGAAGAAGAATGGGATCTGGCCGGTGACGGCGCCGATAATGTAGAACGTCTGGAGCTGGACGAGCTCATTGCCGTGGAAGTTGAGGTCCTCTTTGAGACCGGCGACGTAGGCGTTGTCTGGGGAGTTGCCATATTAGTAGATGGATGGTAGATGTCAGAGTCGCTGCCGGGTACTCACTCAGGTTGGACTGGTCGATGTACTTGACCCAGTACGCAAGAACTGCATACGGGACGATGAGGGCATCGATCTTGGTGATGAACTTGCGCTCGTCAGGGGTGTCGGTATCAGAGTACCAGCTGATGTGATACCACTTCTTCCGGGCTGGAGTTGGATCAGACATCTTTGCTGTGCAAGCCAACCACAAGGTTCTGACAGAGAAATTGACCAATTCGAAGGTACTGCTAGTATGAGAGAACGAGCGCGGGATCTGCACTGCAAATCGAAAGGGCTGGGCTGTCTAATGTAGCAGTCGGCCGCCCAGCTATCGCGAGCGTCAGAGCTTCATGCAGAGTTGGGTAGCACTCAACTGCCGCCACGTCTCCTTGCTCGGACCCTGTCCTCATGCTGCTCGACCGGTAGCTGCGAGATCTTCTCCTACCCCGTCCATCAGATCCCTGCTCCGCGCCATGAAATGCCGGCGTGCAGACGGAGCCGATGTCAACATGCGCCAGTGGGAACAGAACTCTGGGATGTTCGCATGGTGTCATCGCGGGTCGGGTTGATGCCAGAGGTGCGGCTGCAAGCCGAGTCATGGAACTGGAGCTTCAACGCTCGGCAGCCATGAACGATGGGGATGAGGACCGGCAAGTGACTTTGACCCCTGATGACGAGGCTTCCTCGACGCGGTCGAGGCCTTTCGCGTGGAGTCGTGGTCTCCGCGGCTGACGATGTCGTCTTAGTCGTGCTGGTTCTATCGATACATGTATTCAGTCAACCTTCCAGACAAGAAGATATGCCTCCATTGTCAGATTACATGCACTCTACGGTTCCTACAAATAGGCACCGGAGTCTGAGGATGATGGTGCTGCGGTAACAGCGCATCGTCGCATGTCGTGGGTCTTACACGGAGGATGCATCTTGATCTCCACGAAAAGCAAGGCGAGCCAAGAATTGAGAAACGGGCAGCTTGCAGAAACGAACGCCTCGCCGGGCGGGAAAGCCCAGATCTCTGAAAATTTCGGCCGAGACAGAACCCCTGCAGTTCTCGAGAATGCGCAAGATGCAGCATGGATTGCGCCAGAGCCGAAGACGGAGGCGTTATCAGGACATTCTGCCCGGCCTCGTGGCCGCCCGTCCGTAGTCACGGCGGTGCTCCGCGAAACGCCACGCTGCAGGAATGCGGATCTGACCATGCGAGCGTGATCAGACAATTACCAAACCACGGAGAAATCTCGCAGTGCCTTACGCCCTTTCAGGTTGAGATGGTTGATGCTACAACAAGTGGGGTGGATGGCGTGCTTCTCTCCTCGACATGTCGCGATCTGTATGCCGACCATCAATGGAGACGCGTCCGCCGCGGGGTTCGGCGCGCGGAATGATGCCATGAGGGGCAGTTGTTGCAGACGATGGCCGCGAGCTCGGTTTAAGGGCCGCCGGCTGTGGCCTTGCAAGAAAACTTCTTGCACACATGGTGTAAGTCGGAACCGTGAGCAGCATCAGACCAGAGACTCGGCGACCGCAGCACCACACCAGACAACTCCCGAGAGACACGGAAACCATGGGAAGCATTCAGGTCGAGGTGCCTCCCTTCAATGGCGCCGCCCATCATGAGCCGGCGACGCTGAAGCAGAAGATCGAGGTTGCCGTTGAGGCTTTGACAGAGCCTCTCTTCCCGCCTCCTGATTACGCGAATCCCAAGCATAAGCTCATCGACAGGTACATTGACGAACCGAGGGAACTCCGGGTGGCGGTCGTGGGCGCCGGCTTATCAGGCGTCCTGTCCGGGATTCTCCTGCCCGCAAAGGTTCCCGGCATCAAGCTGACCATCTTCGACAAGAACGCGGACGTGGTGAGTGTCCCAACATCGCGAGATTGTGTGTGCGTCAGAGAGCAAGGCTAACCCGTCGCTTTCAGGGAGGCACCTGGTTCGAGAATGTCTATCCAGGGGTTCGCTGTGACGTTCCGGCGCACGTCTATCAGGCCACCTTCGATCCAAACACGCAATGGTCAGAGCAGTTCGCGCAGGGAAAGGAGATCCAGAGCTACTGGAAAGGCCTGGCGGAGAAGTACGGCTTGTACGAGCTCCTCCAGCTGTCCCACCGAGTCGAGAGGCTCGAATGGGACTCCGCCGCCAGCGAGTGGCAGGTTACGGTCCGAGATCTGAAGACGGACGCCGTCCGGGTCGAGACGTACGACTTCGTCTTGACGGCCATCGGTCGCTTCAACGCCTGGAAACTGCCGGACTACCCGGGTATCTCGGACTTCAAGGGTCTCTTGCGCCATGCCTCGAACTGGGATCCCACCTTCGACCCCAAGGGCAAGAATGTCGCCGTCATTGGAAACGGCGCCAGCGGCATTCAACTCACTTCCCATCTGCAGAGGGTTGCGGGCAGGCTGGATCACTATGCGCGCAACAAGACGTGGGTGACGGCGTCCTTTGCCGGCGACGACACCTCCTTGGACCCCATTCCCATCTCGGAGGAGCAGAGAGAACTGTTCAAGAACGATCCCGACGAGTACATCAAGTTCCGAAAGGAGCTGGAGGGTAAGTACTACCGCGGCTTCAACGGCTGGCTGAAGGGACATGCATCCGTAGAAGACCAACGAGAAGACTACACCAAGTCGATGAACAAGCGTCTGTCTAAGAAGCCCGAGCTCATCGACGCCCTGATCCCCGATTTCTCCCCCCATTGCCGTCGGTTGACCCCTGGCCCGGGCTACCTCGAGGCCATCACTTCGGATAACGTCGAGTACATCCGGACTAAGATCCGGAGGATCACCGAGACAGGCATCGAGACGGAAGACGGCAAGCATCGGGAGGTCGACGCCATCTTCTGCGCCACCGGCGCAAACACCGACATGGTCCCGCCGTTTCCCATCGTGGCCAACGGCGATGACCTGTCGCAGGCCTGGAGGGACGACGGAAAGTATGGCTTCCCGTACACGTACCTCGGTTCAGGGACGCCCGGCTTCCCGAATCTCCTATTCGTCCACGGCCCCGTCGGCTCCGGCCGCTCGGGCACCGTCCCTCACAACGTCGAGAACCAGGTCGCATTCTACGCGCGAATCCTCCGCAAGATCAGCCGCGAGGGCATCCAGACCATCCAGCCCAAGCACCAGGCAGCAAAGCACTTCACGGAGTGGTCGGACGCGTTCTACGCCACGACGGTGCTCTCGGAGAACTGCAGCTCTTGGTACAACGGTGGCAGGCCTGGGGCGCGCATCCACGGCCTCTTCCCGGGGAGCGCGTCGCTCGTCACGCAGCTCCAGCGCGAGCCTCGCTGGGAGGACTGGGAGTATGAATACCTCCCCGAGTCCGGCGGCAACCCGCTACTGTGGTACTTTGGGAGGGGATGTACGAGGAAGGAGCAGGACCCGGAGGCTGATGTGACGCCGTATATCATCCGCCCAGAGAAGGTGGACTTGCGGGATGTTCACGAGACTTGGTACAAGCTGCCTTAGGCGGTAGAATCGGCATTATGGGACACAATGGAATTCCAAGTTGGCATGAAGCCTACACATCTTGCTCAAAGTCTATGGCAACCTGACATCTCGGGCAACGACTCCTCCATCCCTCAGTTGAGGCTTGCATCACGCCCCTGGAGAAATATTGAAAGAAAGGCGCAGTGGCGCCATTATTGAGCCCAAAAGATCTTTCTCATGAGAATCACGTCGACCAACACGATGGCGATCCCCATTGAGAGAATGTCGCGATGTGATTCCACCTCCCGGTGCCTTGGATTTCAGCCACATCGACTAACACGACTCAACTCGCCGAGATGACCGCCATGGAATGACTCTCAAACGGGATGGCTGATAAGCCATCTGCAGGGACCATCATCCGAGCCTTCCCACGTGTGCGGAATTACCATCCATGAGACGTCAAACGGCGACGCCCTCAGCGCATGCGCAAGCGAGGCCTGGATGCGCGCGCAGCATTACGTGCTCGCCAGGCCCTATCTCGCAACACCCCTTGAATCTTTGTCGGGGAACTGTGGACACCGCTACTCGTCAGCTTCAGTGGGCCGTTGGGCGCCGGGCCGGGATGTCAAGTGACCATTCAAGTCCGCCGCTAGGGTACCGAGCCGGCATTGTCGAAGAGCCGAGAGAGCTCATTGCAAAGATGTTGCGAAGATGAGCTACCCCTGCTGGAGGCGTGGAGGTGCGACTAGGGTCTTGGGTTCACCTGCGGATGTGCTGGGCGGCAGGACTTTCACATGGATCACGGAGTTCGCGTCGTATATCTGAGCTGGTTTCCGCGTCCCCAGCTTCTTGACTTGGATTTGAGCTTTCGTGAACACCCCAGTGTGACTTGTGATCCCATCAACGCTTCTTGGAGTATCATAGCTTCCGCCACCATGTCGTCCACTTACACCGATCTTCATCGGGGCGACCGCATCCCCCCAAAGTCGGAGCTGGTCAAAGGTGTGTTCCAACTCCCCGCCATGACCGAGAAGCCTGTCGTCTAACAGTCCGCAGTAAAATGGTATCGCTCGACCTTCTTCAACATGACCATCCTGGGTCTTGCGAACCTCACGGCGCCCGGTATCTGGGGAGCCATGAACAGCCTGGGCGCCGGAGGAGCCGCCTCCCCGCGCCTGGTGAACGCCGCCAACAGTCTCACGTTCTGCCTCATGGTCGTGTCCTGCTTCTTTGCGACCGTCATGGTCCGCTACATCGGCATCAAGGGAGCCTTGATCTTTGGAACGTACGTGGACTGCACCCGTTGAACCACTACATGACACCCAGCTGACACGCTCGCAGCCTCGGCTTTGCCCCCTACGCCGCCGGTCTCTACACGAACAACCGCTTCGGGACTGAGTGGCTCATGATCCTCGGCGCCGCCCTGTGCGGTATCTCAGCCGGTATCTTCTGGATGGCCGAAGCCGCGATCGCGATCGCATATCCCGAACCCTGGAATCGCGGGAAAGCCCTGGGCTACTGGCTCACGTACCGTCTCGTCGGCCAGATCCTCGGCGGAGCCATCAACCTGGGCCTCAACTCGGACCGTGACCAGGCAGGCGCGGTCTCCTACACCGTCTACCTCATCTTCATCGCCATCCAGGCCTGCGGCCCCTTCGTGGCGGCCCTCCTCAACCCTCCCGAGAAGGTCGAGCGCACGGATGGCAAGAAGGTCGACCTGGCCATCTACCAGAACCCCTGGTTCGAGATCAAGGCCACCGTGAAGAACTTCCTGAACCCTCAGTTCCTGCTGCTGCTCGTGTGGATTGGCCAGGCCGTGTTTGCCGAGGCTGTCTTCTTCACCTACCTTGCTGGTAAGCTACCCCAGGATCATCCCCCTCCTCGATAGACAGGTGCTGACCCTTCCCAGTGTGGTTCACCGTCCGATCCCGAGCTCTGGGCTCTCTGCTCTCCGGCATCGTCGCCGTCATCTCCGGCAACCTCCTGGGCGTAAGTCTGAGCGATCCCACCCGTGGCGACGAGAAGCTAACAGCCGCGGCAGCACTGGCTCGATCAGCACAAGCTGTCCCTGAAGACCAGGGCGCGCGGCGCCTTCTGGTTCATCGCGGTCACGCAGGGCGCGTGGTGGCTCTGGATCACCATCCTCGTCACCCGCTTCCGCCAGGACAGGCCCGTGTACGACTGGACCAGCCCCGGCTTCGGCGCTGCTTTCGGCGTGTACATCTTCCTCACGATCGGCTTCCAGCTGAACTACCTCTTCCTGTGAGTCTCAGAATGCATCATGATTATGACCATCGCTAACGTCTGCCAGGTACTTCTTCGTCACCAACCTGGCCAAGGGAGAGGACGAGGTCATCCGTTACGCCGCCCTGCTCCGCGGTACCGAGTCGGCGTGGCAGGCTGTCAGCTATGGCCTGACGTCTCTGCCCATTTTTGCCGAGGTCGGCGCCGTGTACATCAACTTTGGCCTCTGGGGTCTGGGCCTCTGGCCTGCGTGGCTCGTCCTGAAGCATTTCGGTACCGGAAAGGCTGCCGATGGCGAGGCACAGGTCGAGGACAACACTGCTGTTGCTTCCAGCGAGACTCAGAGCGAGGCTGAAGTAAAGAATGTCCAGGGAGGTCAGGATGTCAAGGCAGTCTCCGATAAGTAGGCTGGTCACAGCAACGGCCTGTAGCTTTTAGGCTTGAATCACGTCCTCAGAATCTGTATTATCTCTATCCTGTTCCGTGTGTCTGGCTCCTGGATCTCGCTTTGATGGTGGATCTCAACCTGTTGCAGTCAACATCTGCTCCAGCGAGCGCATATTCACGAGTCTCGCGTCCATCAACCCTGACGATATCTCCGCCAGATCGGTAAACTTCCCAGTGACAGACCATTCCCAGCTTCAAGGCCGAGATCCCTGCTGTCAGCCCGGCAGCCCCCCATGCACCGCACCCCACGTTCTGCGGCGCGGAACAGCTCGTCTTTGGGCCTAACATGGCGCAATCCCGCCGCAGGACCCTTTGACGCACCACCCAAGAATCGTGGCTTTCTCATGGCATCACTAGTTGCAGCACGATACGAGTCGCCCGAGGGATCGACCACATCGGGTCATTACCAGTCGGTTTCGGGCTCTAATCCGCGACGTTATGGCCGAAAAAGCTACCGGATCTGTCTAGGAACGGTCCGGCCTCGGCCCCGAGACTATGAGGGGGTGAAGGCGCCACTCGGCGCCCGGATTGCACCATCTGAGTGACGCCCCACGGCCACGGTCCCGGCGCCCTCCGGCCGATGATCGGGATGCATCGTGTTCAAGGGTGGCACCTGGATGAGCTGACATGGGAAGCGATGCGCTGCTTGGCTTGCGGGGCTGCTCGATGGATGGCTTGCGGCATTCCATCACGGCCGCATCCTTATCTAGCACCAGTGCCAGCGCCCGGGACCTGGAGTCGTGATCACTTCATCTCACCCCTCGAGCACGTCACCCTCTGATTTCGTGAAGCTTGCTTGCATCGATACTCAGTGAGAGTCTCACTCGAAGAAATCAGGATCCCTGAACCAACCGGAAACACACCGTCCCTGGAACACTAAGCGCGATGGGTGACAGCAACGGCACAAGCGCTTCGGCGCCTAAGAAGAACCTGGTGATCAACGCCTTTGTGGAAATGTGTATGTCACTCACTCACACGGCGGCCTCTCATGGAGACCAAGCATGCTGACTCCAGTATCCCCTTACAGGCAGTGGTCACCAGTCCCCTGGCCTCTGGAGACACCCCGATGATGAATCATGGCGCTTCAACGAGGTCAGTCACTGGGTTGAGCTGGCGAATATCCTCGAGGAGGCCAAGTTCCATGGCATCTTCATCGCCGATGTCCTAGGTAAGCTGCATCTCAGGCTGCGATGTACAGTCAAGTATTGACAAAATCTACAGGCGGTTATGATGTCTACTCCAAGTCCCTGGACCCCGCAAAGATCTCGGGAGCACAATGGCCCGTCAACGAACCGCTCGCTGTCGTCTCGGCGATGGCGGCCGCAACCAAGAGCATCGGCTTCGGAGTTACCGTGTCAACGACCTACGAGCAGCCCTACCACCTTGCTCGCAGGCTCTCGACTGTTGACCATCTGACTGGCGGTCGGTGAGTGTTCCCTGACTCAAATCATCGGCCATTGAAGCTGTCAGCTGACCTTCTTCAGTCTTGGTTGGAACGTATGTCCTGTGTGAGGTCCTGCGCGGAAACAGCACAGCTGTACTGACAACAACAGATTGTGACGAGCTATCTCGACTCAGCTGCCAAGAACATGGGCTTCAAGGAACAACTTCAGGTACAAACTCCTTTGTCCTTTCATACTTTGTCAGGCGCATCCTCGCTGATCATCCTCCCACAGCACGATGAGCGCTACGCCCAGGCCGAAGAGTACGTCAAGGTCATGTACAAGCTCTTCGAGTCCTCCTGGCGCGACGACGCCGTGAAGCTCGACCGCGCCTCCGGCATCTACACGCAGCCCGACCTCGTCCGCCGCATCGACCACGAGGGCAAGTACTTCAGCGTCCCGGGGCCTCACATCTGCCAGCCCTCGCCGCAGCGCACCCCGCTGCTCCTGCAGGCCGGCACCTCGCGCGCCGGGAAGCAGTTCGCCGCGCAGAACGCCGAGGCCATCTTCGTCTCCGCCCACGCGCCCGCCGTCTGCGCCAAGAGCATCGCCGAGATCCGCGAGCTGGCCTCCACCCAGTACGGGAGGAACGGCAAGGACATCAAGGTTCTGGCGCTCGTCACGCCCATCCTGGGCCGCACGGAGGAGGAGGCACAGGCGAAGCTGGCCGAGTATCGCAAATACGCCTCCCTCGAGGGAGCGCTGGCTCTTTTCGGCGGCTGGACTGGCATCGACCTGAACCAGTACGGTGACGACCAGGAGCTGCGTCAGGTTGAGAGCAACGCCGTCAAGTGAGTAGGGCCATTTACGTACTTCTGAACGCAGTCACTGACTATTCACAGGTCCACTGTCGAGGGCTACGCCAAGTTCTCCCCCGGAACCTCCAAGTGGACGAAGCACACCATCGCCGAGCACGTCTCCCTGGGCGGCAACGGACCGATCCTTGTCGGCACGCCGGAGCAGGTGGCCGATAACCTCGAGACCTGGATTGAGGAGGCTGACGTCGATGGATTCAACTTTGTGAGTGCCCCGAGTCTCAATGCGCCGTCTTCTGCATAACCTACTGACACTCTCGAAACCAGGCCTATGTTCTGTTCCCCAAGTCGTTCCAGGAGATCTCCGAGCTCCTGCTCCCCGAGCTGAGGAAGCGCGGTCTGTTCTGGGATGACTACGCTGTCCCTGGGGGAACTTACCGCGAGAACTTCTACCGCAAGGCTGGACAAAAGAGGACCCCTGATGAGCATGTCGCCACGACGTACAGGTGGCAGGCTGGTGTGCCGGCCGAGGAGGCAGCGATTCCTCAGTGAGATAGAGGTCATAGAACCAATTGAACACATACCAGTGAGCCAAGTGGGTTGCGACTGCGATACAGATCGTTATGCAATGGCCGTGACATTTTCGGAGCCTCTAAATTGGTCACACAGGTATCGAACCTGGACAATGCGATTGAGGGCGCATCTCAATGGAACCTGAACGTACAATGTGTCCAAGTCCTCATCAACCATGTCTTCTTCCTTGGGCGGCGGATTTACAAACAGAGAAGTCAGCGTGGGTTCCAGTGCGGCTAGGTTATGTCTATACAACCATGTTCCTGTGTCAAGTTGTTGGAACGACTTCGCGCGCTCCCGGGTCAAGACTTACACCGCGGGTCCAGGTCTAGCAAGGCGACTCTGCTCAGATTCACAACAAAAACAAACTCCGACAGATTCACCATCGCGGCAGCAGAACCTCTGCAATCACCACAGAACACTTTCGTTTCCCTGGTATAAATCTGCAAGCCACGAAGGTCCATTCTACAGATCCCCTTCGTCTCACACAACACACAACCCATCAATCAACACTTATCCTCCCCTCTCACACAAACAATCGCAAAGCTTCGGCAACCAGACGTCACGGAACGAGCAAATCCCCTTGCACGTTGCCGGAGATGTCGAACCATCGC
Organism: Furcasterigmium furcatum; assembly: GCA_001599815.1. Taxonomy (NCBI): domain Eukaryota; kingdom Fungi; phylum Ascomycota; class Sordariomycetes; order Glomerellales; family Plectosphaerellaceae; genus Furcasterigmium; species Furcasterigmium furcatum. The sequence continues at coordinate 2,737,995 of BCIA01000004.1, forward strand.
ACCGACGACGGCCGTTCAGGCTGGCTTCACGTTTGCACTTCCCCGGAGGACAACAACCAGCTCTCCCCTGAACGATCACACTGGGAAGAAGAGCTGGAGCAAAGCGGCAGGCCGAAGACCCCTTCTCATTGCCCATCTTACTCTGCGCTTCTCATCCCGGAGCCTTCTGGCGGTGCCTCTCTTCGCCGGAACTCCTCGCCTCCCCCTACCCCTCGCATTGAAGTGAGCCCTCCCGGCGATGCCCCTGTGCAGCATGCTGCCCCCTCCTGGGCGATCTCTGCCATAGAGGCCAACGAGCGAGCCCGTATCGGCCGCGAAGCCGCCTCATGGCGCCCGCCTCGCCACCTTCGCCCGAACGCCCTTGGGCTGACTGCCGAAGCCGTCCAGGGTTCCGCCTCTGGTGCCATTCAGTACTTCCGTGGACGCATCCCTGGGCGCAAGTCCCGGTCCCATAAGAAGAAGACCATCGCCAAAGACGAGACTGACTCTGAGGCTCTCGAGGAGGGCTGGTCCGACGACGAGCAAGAGCTGGAGGAAGACTGGGAGGACCTGGACGACGACTGCCTGCAACTCCCTTCCGAGCGCCCCTGGCCCGGCCAGACTGATCGCGAGGACGTCATGAGCCGCATCCGCGAGCAGATTGCTGTTGGTGGAGCCAAGATCGTGGCGGTCAGCAAGTATGAAGAGATTGCAGAGGCCGTTGGTTCGGAGATCGCTAACCTCTCGGGCAGGCTCTCTCCGAACTCGAAGAAGCCTGCTTCTCGGTAGGCGTCTCGACTCCGGGTCATGGGGGTGGATTTTCCTTTGTAACACGGAGCGCGAGGACATGGCTTTAGCTTACATGGCGGCCAGGGTGGCCAACAGGACTATTGTTTTTTCTTGGGCAACGTCCAGCTTCTTGGTCATATCCAGGATACACGGGCCAAGGAGTACGAGTAATACATTTTTTTTTCGCTTTGACTATTTGACGATGTGATATCATGACTGCAATTTACAATCCGTGAAATGAGAGCTGACATACGAAGACTATGACTGCTTGAGCTTTAAATTCACTCAGAGAATCACAACTCAAGTGGGGCAAAGACAGAGAGCGCATTGGTGCAGATGCATAGGTCAGACTTTGACGAGCATACACAGTGGGTGGATGGCCTTATCAGGCAGTTTATCTTTGTTGGTCCCTGATATTCACTTCGGGAGAGGCTGAACAAGAGCTGGGCAGGAGCGGGATCGCAACTTGTCAATACGCGCTCCTGAGTTGCCAGTTTGGGCGTAGAATAAGAGGACTTGCCCCTTTTTCAGGCGAAAATCCTGCTCCTTCCTTGATTGCTGCTCTCTCCTGAGTTGCGGCTCAGGCTCACCCACTCTTGAGGGAGCTTGACGCGCTCACTCTCGCATTCACGTTAAAGAGAGTCGCGGCCTGCAGCGGTCGCCCTTAGTTCCAAGCCGTGCTTCGCATTAGAGTTGTCATCTTTCTGCTAACCTCTCTCACCACAACCACCACCGTTTCTCCTGTTTGCAATTCCATCATCGCGCACCAGTTTCTAGCTCCGTTTTGACGCCCAAAAGAACATATCAACACTTTGCGCGCAAGTCCAGCGGTCATGGGATATATCGAGAGCCTCCAGAAGGGGCATGCGGCCAGCCTTGCCGCCGCCGTGGGTGTTGGCGTCGAGGTATGCGCTCCCTGATCTTTCCAGCACATCTGAAGTCATCGCGGCCCTGTACGTGAATGATGGACCCGCGTGCCGCTGCGCAGCTCTTTCCGCAGGTTGCTTAACGACGCGGGTCTCGACGCAGGTCTCTTTGTCGTCAACGAAGACTGAGGCACTGGCTCTTGATTCTTCCCTGCTCGCAACTCTCAAACCTCTCCATCTTCCATCTCTCACAACCAGCCTCCAACTCTCCTCTCCTTCATCCATACTCAAGCATCCTCCAAACTGACAGCATCATGGCACAGGAACTGAACATATCCGACGCTGCCAAGCTCATCTGCCAGGAGATTGACACCTATCTCTGGCAGTCGGGCATCAGCCAGTCCTTCTCGCGCAGCTTCCGCCTCGACCGCATCCCCAAGACCGACCCCATGGAGCTCCTGTTCAAGAAGCTCCCTGGTCCCGTCGCGGACGGCCTCACCAGGCCCTTCGAGATGAAGAGGATCACCGAGTTTCAGGCCAAGTACGACAAGGAGTTCGTCACCATCCTCTGGGGCTACTGCAACTCGGATCTTGAGAACGTCATCAAGCTGTCCAAGAACACCTTCGCCGGCGACCTATGGTGGATCGGCCGCATCGCTTTCAGCCTTGGCGACAAGGAGGACATGAACAGCATCAAGAACTACTTCCTTCAGCTCCTTGCCCCCCTTGCCCCCCTCATCCTCCAGGGCGAAAAGCCCACTGACGCCACCGGTGAGAGTCTTCATCTCCTCGCCCGCTACTGCGCCTGGCTCCATGAAGGCCGCAAGGACGGCGAGACCCCCATCCCCGTTCGTCGATTTTCTGCCCTGAACATGGACGAGGAGCGCGTCAATGCCAACGACGCGTGCTCCGTCTGCGGCTTCGACATCAGGGGCCGCGTCAAGTTCTGCGGCGGCTGCACCCACCCCAGCTTCAAGGTCATGAACTCGGTCCGCTTCTGCGGCCAGCAGTGCATGGATGCGGCCTGGTCCCAGCACAAGAAGGTCTGCATCAGGCGCCAGACCCTCTTCCGTGCCGTCGAGATGTTCCAGGCCGTCGCCGACAAGTTCGAGGTTGCCACCTTCACCGGCTTCTCTCGCAGCATCCTCTACACGGACTTCCATGACAAAGCCCACAGCCACCTCTTCGGCGTCGCACCTCTGGCTTCGGAGAAGGATCTCTGGATCGGTGCCTCGGTCTTCTCTGAGGACGCTCAGAAAATCATCAAGAGCGCCAAGGGCGCTGAGCATCCGGGCCTCCTCCATTACGACATGGGCGCCGACCTCTACATGCAGCTGAAGCCTCTCATTCACTTCACTCTCAGGGGTTCGTGTTTCTCCTCTCTCTTGTTCTCTTGATATACATGGTCTAACACCTTTGTTCCAGGTTCCTGCGAGAAGTTCTCCATCATCCACGCCTACATGCGCAACGCCCCCGACTACATCACCATGGGCTCCGACTTGAACGCCATCATGAAGGGCAAGCAGCCGATGTTCCAGCCTCATCCGGTGCTCTATTTCCGTCTCAAGGGAACCAAGGAAGACTACGTCCTCGACCTTCATTCCGGCATCTTCGGCTGGCGCGAGAGCCTCATCTCGTACAAGGTCTTCGTCCAGTGCCGCCTCGCGGGCATCGTCAAGATGACCCCCATCTACGAGGACGACCACGCCTGGGCCGACAAGGAAGAGCTCGGCCTGCGCCAGGCCCGCGACGAGGTTCTCAACGAGTTCAAGCCGCTCCTCAGGGACTTCAACAAGATCCTCGTCCCCGACATCGGCGGCAACGGCAGCCTCTGGCAGATCTGCCACGTCAGCGAGGACGAGGAATTCGTCACCCGCCGCGCCCAGATCCTCGCCTTCACCGATGCGACCCTCGCCAGGATCACCAAGCGCATCCGCGACGAGGCCAACTACCGCCTTTACTTCGTCTACGACGCCAACCCCTACTCCCACGACTTCCGCTACGGCGTCACCACCACCCCCAAGGACCGCAAGTTCTACGAGCGCGTCTGGATGACCAGCGAGCAGTACGAGAGGGACGTCGCCCCCTACTCGCCGCTCAAGAAGGGCCAGGACGTCGAGCAGACCAAGCAGCTCGCGGCCATATGGATGAAGCGCCTGGACGATGTCGCGGCCACCGTCGCCAGGGAGCAGACGGAGGCGGAGATCCTCGCTGCCGCCACCTCGCAGCTGGACCTGGCTGGCGAGGGCGTCAGCGCCGAGTTCGTCGCCAGGGTCCGCGAGAACTTCCGCAAGTGGCAGGGCCCGCCCCTGTACCCGGACGACGAGGCGGAGTCGACCAAGCTGGTCATGGCGGCGCTCGACAGCATGGAGCGCGACGCCAAGAAGGCGCAGGAGGCCAAGGAGGAGGCGATCAGGCAGGGCAAGGAGTCGCTGGAGGCCCTGGAGGAGGGATCTATCTGCGAGCAGGTCCACAGCGCGAAGTCTCGCCACTTCAGGGCGATGAAGTACTTTGAGATTCGCCTGGCAATGATGGAGGCCGCCGAGAAGAAGAGTGGTTGAATCAGCCGCTGGTTGTGATAAGGCCTCGTCGAGGGTGCGCCTCGGCGAGGGGCAATAACATCGAGATGTCTGGCGTCTGGGCGAAGTGTGTATTGAGGCAGCGGTCAGTTGACCTCAAGGAATTCTAAACGCCTTGTCTCTGGGATTGATTGCCACTGAATTTGCTGCTCTCTTGATGTGTCTCTAGGTGATTGAACTGCAGCTTCAGCATGGTGCGGTCTGCATCTGTTCCTTATTGATTTACAGGTAAGTTGATTGATTGTCTCACAGCAAGCTGATGATTGAGCAAGCTGATTGTCGAGTAACCTGATTGTCGAGCAAGCTGGCCATTCAGCAAGCAACACTTCTATGGAGCTGCTCTTCTAACAATAGCGTCCCTCAACTTCCTTGCTGTTTGAACGGCTGCGCCCTCAATCAGCTACAACTCGTTTTGCAACACGTTGACCTTGATGGGCTTTGATGTTGTGCTGCTTCAGCAAGGAGCACATCAGACTTTTTGCCCCTTCGGCTAGCTGCTGCCTGAACAACTCGCTTGTCGTCACACAAACAAGCTGTTTGATCTTCCCGTCCAGGAAGCCGATCGTTGGGCAATCCAGTCTTCCAAGGCCGTGGTTGTTCAAACAGCCGATACCTTGATGTATTGCTTGCTATGGTATGTACAGATGTTGGCTGGACCTTTCCGCCGAGCAGGCAGCTTCTCGAGCAATTCGGCCCTTCAAAGGTCTGCACATCCGCCCATTCTGTTTCCGGCACGATTGTCCTTGAACCCATTGGCCTATCTGATACAAACCTTGTAGGCGGACATGATGACAAACGAAACCTCGCATCTACAACCTCTCGACATGGCATACACGGGGTGCCCAGGCGCTGACGGGAAATAAAATGTCTTCTGCCTCCTCTCCATCCTGGTAGAGTTCATCTCTTCAAGTCACAGCTACCCCGGGTCCAAGAGCAAGACAAACGCCGACGATGTTTCTGCTCTTTCACAGCCATCCTCGCCCACACTCATCCGTGGGCCAACCTCACATGCACCAAAGATTTTTACCTCCGGCCGGAAGACAGCCAAAGCAACACTGACGTACGATCATCTCCCCCCTCAAGCCTCCAAAGCCCCTCATGTCTATGTTTCTAAGCCAACTGGACAAGTCTCTGCAAAAGAAGACCAACCGCACATCTCCCAACCCCATGTTCCTCGACAAGAGTTTCTCACCCCGACCACCACTCACTGCATCGAGGTGTTCAAAAGCCTGACGCTCCCTGCTCTCCGGACAGCCCCAATACATCAACCCGGGCCCTCCCCTCCCCCTTCGCATCACCACAGCACCAGCCCCCAAGGCACAAAAGTGTCGCGCCAGCCCAGTGGCACATACGAAGCCGAGCTCAGGGTGCTGCAATCCTCTATCGAGGACCGCCGCATGGTGTCACGGCTGCAATCGACACAGCCGGGTGCTCGCTCTTGCGGCGTGCCCTCTCCGAGGCAGTTGAAGAGCACGGGGGCAAACATGAAGTTGCCCGAACCCGTCTGTCAGTTGTACGACCCGAGATCCTATCTCTGCAAGGCCAGATTGCCACTCGCACCGCCCTCGAAAGAACCAGACACGGCCAGGACGATGACGATCTCTGGAATGCTGCGATGGGATATCTCGACTACACTGACGACCGAGATCTTTTCTTCCACCGGTCGTACAACGGTGGCAAACCGAAAAATCCTCAGTCAACATGCACAAGAGATCATTCGACAGTCGTGCAAAACACTTCGCTACTTGGCAGCTTCGGGAGCTCGTCAAAATCAACAATTTCGGTGTGCGGAGCCGCTCAAGGTCCCTCCAAGGGCCCTACCATCAACAACACTGTTGATGACCTCGGTGTCGGCAGTCTGACTCTTGACGGCCGTAAAACCAAAGTACGGTACTAATGAAGTCATTGAGATGCGCCTTCACCAGTGCGGCCCCCACGCACTCCGGAACAGCAGCCCATCTCAGCCGATGATTTGAGGTCTATCCTACAGAGCCCCGAGATGGCCCAGGTCGTCTGCACAAGCCATGTTCGGTTCTTCAAGCACTCCCTTCTCATCACTCGCAGTTGCTTCCTCGGCTCCTTCGGCAACAATACATCTGAGCACCTCACATTCGCGTGAAAACACCCCGGGCCCTCGAACATCTCAAGCCCTTCTCTCTGATCAGGACACCACATAGAGCCTCGACAGCCCGAATGCCATTCGGCCGAAACGTCAGCGGCAACAAAACTGTTGGTGGCGCCGGGCCATGAACTAAAGTAGAAGAACGACCTGGCTCGGTCTGTCTTCGTTGCCACAACAGTACAGATCAGTCACTCGTTCCAACACCCCGACTGCATGTGCGTACTTATTGGCTTGTTGCAGCCAGAGTCCTGCAACGACAAAAAGGATGGCAAAAGCCAAGGCCACTCCATACCCAGCAAGGTTCTTCATCTTCCCCAAGACCACTCGCACCCCCGCCGACGGATTCGAGTACATTTTGTACTGTCCAACCGAACTCGCCTCTTCCCACAGTATCACCAGATCACCACGATGAAGGGTTCTCAGATGCACAACTTTGCCAAAATATTCCCGGGCCCGATGGACTGAATGAGGAAGCTCAAATGCTCGCCAAAATGATGCCAAGAGCGCATGAACGTTCAACAATGGGAGGTTTCCGACTACCTGTTCCAATATCAACACCACGTCCACTTGTCCCCGTCGATAGTTTCTCCCTTTCATCACACCGACAAGACGCCAAATTCGCCAACTCATCCAGCCTACTCTCCGTCTATTGCTGCAAGAGTGGGCAACCGCAGTTCATCAATCCTCAGATCAGCTCTCGCGCTTGAATCATCCCGTTACCGCCTTCGTCTGGAAGTCCATCACAGGGTCGGGCCCTGAAAGTGGCCAGCATGCCCAAACCTTACTCTCTTGACCCTTGAATGTTCTCCCCATATTCAACCGCCCTTCAAACCGGGCCACCAACGAGAGCGCCATGGAAGAAAAGCCAAAGGCTGCCCTGAAACGCCAGCGAGCCTGGTTTGGTGACATCAATGATTTGGCAGCCCTCGCGACGCTCAGGGATCTCCGCTTCATGTCCAACTAGTGTCGTCAATATTTCCCCCTCCGCCCTGTGCCGGGCCCATTGTGGCAGCCTTTTGCGCAACGCGGCTGCCGACGGTCACCACTCGCATAGGAACCGGCTGTCGGGGGTCGTATCCCGTAAGACCCGATGTTGGCCATCAGCAAAACCACGATGGGCTCCTCAGACAGTTCCACCGCGCGCGACTGGACCCAACGCGCGATGGAACAAGTCAGACATGTCAGCGTCTGGGCGACGGCAACTCATGAACGGGCCCTTTACGGGCCACGACCGGAGCGATCTCTCTGAGCTGAGAGAGATTCTGAAGGAAACAGAGGCCCCAGAGATTCTCACCGTGAGGCAGTGGAGAAATTCACTCAAGAGGCTCGAAGACAGATACATCATCGCTGAACTCGAGGCCAGGGTTCATGATCACCACCAGTGCCTCTACCACTACCCGAGGAAGAGGTCTCGACCAGCCCTAGCACTCAACCGGGACCTCCTCTTCCACCCGGCCGCTCGAAGCATCACTGCATCGGGTTTGCACCAGAGCGACTCCATGACTGAGCTTGGCTCGGCGAAGAAAATTTTCAAGTCCGACATGAAGGGAGAAGAGAAGCGTCCAAGCCTCTTCACGACTGACGAAGCGAATGCTGCTTCGCTCGGCAAGATATTCACCACAGCATGGTACTTCTCGAGACTCTCTGCAAATGCAAACGAGGTCGAGATGCGAGCCAAATCCCAGCGCCAGCCATGGCCAGGCCGGACAACGGCGCGACAAGAACCAAATCGAGTCACTCAAAGATCTCAACAGAAAACTGCCTACTCACCAAGCTGGCAGCCAGTTTGCACGCATATATAGAATTCCCGATTGAGTCCTGCCATTGGGTCGTGTCAGGGCTGGTCATGACCTACCTGATGATGACGATACCCCCTTGCTCATCAGGCGGTCTCACAAAGGAGACCCTGGTCATGGAAGGATCCGTGGGTTGTGCCCATCTCAGGTGGTTGGTCAATGAGCTGGCGATCAACAAAGCTTCTTTTCTTGTGGCACGTGTTTATGTAGAGCAATCTGTGAAGGATTTCGGTGGTCGTGAGTCGGAGAAGCCGTTGTCGGATGCGTTGGTTGGCGGATAAGTCGGGGCGGAAGGGTGATCCGCTTGGAGAAGTGCCCCTGAACTCAGGGGTAATGACCAATCGCCGACCACGGGGTACGGCTGACGCCAGACAGGGGCGTTCCAGACGCCTGTCACTCGGCGAAGAACTTGAACAGATGTCACCAATTCATTCGGCCGGTCTCCGACAAGACTGTGAACCGTGCCAAACCTGTGAGACTCTTGGGGATGACGTTAACTACCGTGGCGGAGTGCAATTGCAGACGGCACCAGGACACAGATGGAATGTGGTATTGAGCCGCGGCGACCCGGGAGCGCCGGCCGAATCGGGTGGTCGGACTGGGCTGGACCAGGGACATTTTCCAGAAGATCTGGGGTGGCTTGATGACGCCAGCAACGTGGGGGGAAGGGTGCGCCATGCTTAATCCTCCGCCCGGCCAGAGAAGAGAGACAGCCACACACCACACGGCTGGAATGGGAAGACGGAAATGGGGAGGGGGAGAGCGAGAATCACCTCATCTGACATGTAGTTGTTCGCGAAAGAGCCCATGAATTGTACCTCTCTCTGCGGACTCAGTCAGACTCAGTCTGCCCAGCCGATTCAGGCTGAGTGTGAGACGGGGAGGCTAAGGGCCCCTGTCCGTGCAACAGTCAGCAAGCAAACCCCCGGCTTTCACCCCGGAGTTGGGGCTGCTCCAGCTCCACGCGGCCCTACAACGGTTCTTACTTGCCCGGGAATACTGATGGGCTCCTCGTACTAGAGCCGACGCGGCCTCAAGATCGCTCCTCCACTTCGCTCCATCCATCGCCTCGCCTCACCGTCTTTGCCGAGCGAGCTGCCCGTGGTGGCCCTTTTTTTCTCACCTCCCGTCCCCTCCATTCCCAGCCATGTCGTTGCTGACTCCCGCGCCCGCTTCTGTTTTCTCGGTACACTTATGAAGTTCGTACTCGGCAGATCATTCTTGCTTTTCTTTTAGCCTCTCAGAAGAGCGCGCCAGTCCGTTCGACAGCCTTCCGACAATCCCGGCCCGGCCGCCGCGCATCAGCAACGAGAAATCCCTCGCGTCCGTATCCCTGCACCGCCGCGACCGCTCCGAGACCTCCGCGTCAGCTCGACGGTCCCTGACCTGACCGACCTGACCGACTCGCGGCGAAGATGCAGGACAAGCAGCTCACCACCGTGTCCTACGCCGCCGGCGCATCCCTCGCCGCCATCGCCCTCGTCTACGTCTTCGCCCCGACATATGCCCACGAGCAGTCCAGCACCTCGTCCACCCGCAAGAAGGGCGTCGTCGGCCTGCGCAACTTCGCCAATGACTGCTTCATCAACTCGACGCTGCAGGCCCTGGCCGGCCTGAGCGAGCTGAGGCTCTACCTGATCCGCGAGACGCACCGCCGCGCCGTCGACGACCCCTCCGTCTATACCACCCTCGTCCAGGACCCGAACCGCACCCTGCCGACATGGAAGGTCCAGAGCCTGCAGAACGGCGCCGTCACCCAGGGCCTCAAGGATATGCTGGACGCGCTTAACGAGCGCCCCATCTACAAGAAGTCCACATCTGCCCAGGACTTTGTGAAGGTCCTCGAGGGCGCCTTCAAGCAGCGCATCAGCAGGCAGCAGCAGGATGCGCAGGAGTTCCTCCAGATCGTTGCCGAGCGGATAAAGGACGAGTACCACGCCGGAGAGAGGGCGAGAGAACACGCGCGCGAAGTGGCAGCGGCCTCCGGCGCGTCCGAAGAGCATGGCGCCGTCAACGGCGACGCCGTGCAGAAGAGGCTTGAAGGGCTTGCGGTGGCGGAACGGTCCGACTCTGCCACGACCTCGGGATCCAACTCCTCCCTGAACCTCGCCGTGCCCTCGATCCAGACCAACGGGTCTTCCACCGCCACGCCCAGCTCCGAGGGCGAGAACGAGGGCTTCCCGATGGAGGGCCAGCACGAGTCGCAGCTCCAGTGCCAGACCTGCGGGCACCAGTCGAGCCCGCGAACAGAGACCTTCGTCATGCTGACCCTCAACGTGCCGCACGTCCGCTCGACGTCCCTCAGCACCTGCTTCGACGAGATCTTCAAGACGGAGTACATCGACGACTTCAAGTGCGAGAAGTGCCGCCTCATCCACGCCGAGGAGCTCATGAAGAAGAAGCTGGCCAAGGCAGCAGAGTCCGACAAGGCCACGCTCGAGGAGCAGATCGAGAAGCTCAGGCACGCCATCGACACGGACCCCGAGAACCCTCCCCTTGACATCGAGCTGCCCGACCTCAGCAGCGCCCCGAAGCGCCGCATCGCCCGGTCGGCGCGCATCACCCGCTTCCCTAAGATCCTCGCCATCCACCTCTCCCGCTCCATCTTCGAGACCAAGGCCTCCACCAAGAACTCCGCCAAGGTCTCCTTCCCCGAGACCCTGCCCCTGGGCGGCCTCGCGGACAGGCGCAACTACAAGCTCCTCGGCCTCGTCACGCACAAGGGCAGCCACAACAGTGGCCACTACGAGTCCTTCCGGCGCCAGGCCCGCGGCCACGCGCCCTACCTCAACACGAACCCCTTCCAGGTCTCCGGCATCTACAGCAAGTCCGCCTCTCCCGCCTCGACCCCGCGCCTCAACGCGACCTCCCGCGCCGACAGCCCCGCCGCCTCGACCCCCGACCTCCTCGCCTCCCCGACGCCCAGCTCGTCAACATCAACACCCTCCCTCGACTCCCCCCGGAGCTCCTCCCGCCTCCGCCACCGCCTCTCCCCCACCTCCGCGCCGAGGGACGACTCCCCCTCCCCCCTCTCGCAGAGCACCACCCCGCCCAAGGACCCAGAGACATCCTCCCTCCGCTCCGTTGCCGCCTCGACCCGCTCCAAGATGTCCAAGATCTCCCTCTCCCGCGACCGCGGCTCCTCCTCCGACGGCCACACGCCCCTCCCCGTCCCGCCCGCCGTCGCGCCTCCGAAGCCCTCCGCGCGAGGCGGCAAGCGCAGGGCCCCCGACCGCTGGTGGCGCATCTCCGACGAGAAGATCAAGGAGACGAAGACCTCAGAGGTCCTCGGCATGCAGCGCGAGGTCTACATCCTCTTCTACGAGATGGAGCGGCCCGAGGACGCCGCGGGGCAATAGGGCTGGGGCCAGGCGGCGGGCCGGCGCGACGAGGAGGAGGAGAGTCACCCTGCACATCATGATGAGGAGGACAGCGATGACGAGGGGGCGTTCGGCCGCGCGTGCTCCTGTGGCCTTTTGCCGGCGAGGAGGAGGGATGGGTATGAGAAGATCTCATGAGCGAGGGTGTATAGATACGCGCGACGATGTGATCGTCGCCAGGTTGGACAGGCATGGCTGGCGTTCGGGAATCGGTTTTCTGCGAATTGGGAGATTTTCTACGGCATTTTTCACATCTCCCTCTCGGTACATATTCCGGCATCTAGTAGAGCGGGTGGACGACTCGAAGCGTATAAAAAGAGTAGCATGGCACCGCAGACGGGCAACATGCAATAGATCAAGACGAATTTTCACGCGATAACACCCCGTGAACATGCGTCCGGTGTATCCAAATCTCGAATGAAGACTATCTGATGCTATTACAAGGGCAATACTGTTCTGTAAGAAGAAACTCCGCCGCGCCAAAATGCTGCTGGTGTTGCTGCCCGCGGGGCGTCTATCAGCGCCTTTCGCCTCCCGTCCCATCATGCCTCATGCCCCGTCGTGCCGTTTTCCCCCGGTCGGGCGCATGCCGTGACACCTCCTTTCTCGCGCCCAGAGCTGTCCGCGTCGCCGTCCTCTATTGGCCCAGCAGCTCCTTCGCCATGCCGGCGCTGTCCTCGTCCGAGAGCGCGGGCTGGCTGCGCACCTTGTCGGCCTTGTCGGCGTCGAACCGCCACAGGCCGCCCGTCTTGTCTGCGTCGCCGTGCAGCGGCAGGCCGACGTGGTCGCCGAGGCTCTCGAGCACGGGGTCCTGGCCCTTGAGCTCGGTGAAGTACCTCCTCTCCCAGACGCGGCCCTCCTCGCGCTCCTTGTTGCGCATCTCGCGCTGCGCCTGCTCGATCTTGCCCTTCTCGTGCCCCACGTGGTCCATGTCGCCCTTGGCGATGCCCGCGGCGACCCTGCTCCACGCCCGGCGCGACTCGAGCGGGTGCTGCTTCTCGACGGGCGCGACGATCAGCTCCGAGGTCTGGGTGGTCGCGGCGTTGTAGGTCTCGACGAGCGTCTTGGACGAGTTGTTCTTGGCGGGGCCCTCGTGGATGTCGAACGACTTGGTCCAGACGCCGGTGATGTTGTACGCGACCTCCTTCTCGTGGCCCGTCTTGTACAGGGTCGCGGTTATGGAGTTCTTCTTGCCGGAGAGCCAGCCCTTGCCGGAGTAGTCGATCTTGGCCGTGTACCCCGACGAGGAGGTGATGAAGGAGGAGCCGTCGAGCTCGACGAACGGCGCGCCGAAGAGGAGGCCCTCGATGTGCAGCGAGGGGAGGGTGATGAGGAAGGTCTCGGTCTTCTTGTCGTCGCCCGGCAGGGGGACGGTCAGTACGGCATGGCCGATCTGCTTGATGATGATGGTGGACTTGAAGGTGGCCTTTTGCGCGTTGTAGCCCTGGAGCTGGACGCCCGTCGGGATGTTCGTGATGGCGTAGGCGGTCGCCGGCGGGTGGTGGCTGACCTGCTCGCTGATCAACTCGGTGGTGCCGGCCTCGCCCCCCTCCCACTTGCCGAGGAAGAGCTCGCCGAGGAAGGGGTTCAGGGGCTTCTTCTCGTTTCCGTACTGCTCGCTCCGGCTGGCGTACTGCTGCTTGAGGGTGCTGAGGAACCACTTGACGACGGCGAGGGCTCTCTTGGCCTCGTCGGTCTCCTTGGCGGGGGCCGCGAAGAGGTCGGGGTGTTCGCACCAGTAGGAGGAGAACTCGGTCAGGGAGGTGCTGGAGAGGATAAACGGCGGCGCGGTCAGGGAGGAGAGGTCGCCGTTGAAAGAGGCAATGGACTGCGAGGCGGAAGAAGTCAGCGGATGTTGGCCGGTGGTCGGCATTCAAGGGGAGGGAATATTCTCGCGTGCGCACCTTGACGAAGGACGTCCAGCTGTACGAGCCGGCCGCTTGAGCCTGCGCTTCGGCCTGGGAAGTCATGGTTGGAGGCGGATCGGGTGTCGGGTTTCTACACGGAGGGGTATGCCGGTACGCGTGAGTTCGCAATGCTCGGGTAGAATGCGAGAGGGCTGTTTTCGTGAACAATTGCCAGAAGCGGAGGTGGGTTCGAACGGTGGAAGTTCTAGGTTAAAGGTTGGGCAGCGGCCCGGAGGCGGGGTCGAAAGTTTAGTTGACGCCGTGGGCAGTGGTCGGGGTGCGTCTGCCACTGTCGTTGCCGTGGTAAAGCGCCACCCAGGGGCGAGGTTGGCGGGGCAGGCGCTACGAACGGGACGCGTACAGGGGGCCTTAGGTAATTTTACGCCGCTGAAGATCAGACGATCAGCAGTCAATGTCTCGTGACCAGGAGATTGGGCGCGAGAAGGACTTTGTCGGATTTTAAAGAAATTAAATCCAGGGTCCAACGTTGCGGGAAGGTATTTTGACCGAAACCTCCCATGAGGTAGTCTTTTAGAAGTCGCCCCTGTCGGCTGTGCTGGAGTCCTTGAATCCGATCTGGTTGAGGGTGCTGACGCTCGTCTGCATCGAAACGTCATCGAGCACGCGAGCCCGCCCACCATCTTCCTCTTTTGGGAAGTCGCGCAGGGGTCGGTGAATCTTATGTCATCAGGCTTCGTCTTTCTTCTCGGGTATCTCGTGTGCAGGTACTGAATCTAACCAACGCTGTGTAACGCCTCGGGACACGCTCCAGCCATCCTCTGGAATAAATCAACGCGGAAACCAGTCTTCGCGTCTTGCGCCGGGAAGCCCGCGATCACCCAGGGGCTTAAATGGCATCTCCAATCATGATCCCTCCATGTCCACGCCAGACACCAGTCCCCAAGGGCCAAACACCTTCTCGAGCACTCGGCCTCGTCGACGCCTTCGAGGATCTTTGAGCCCTCGTCTGATCGCCCCGTGTGATCCCAGCCAACCCTCACCGGGTCTGCCATGAGGCTGTCGAGTCCCGGCCCTTCGTATTCCCTCCAGAGATGACCCCAGAGGAGGGGGCCAGCAAGGCCCTTGAAGACTGAGCCCACCTCCGTCATCTCGCCCGAGCTCCTCAGGCCGTGGAAGGACATGAGCGGAGCACAGAACCTATCCTGGCCCAGCCGGGTCGCGCGCGGAGGATAGCCGTTGAAGAGATGGGCAAACCTCTCGTCCAGATACACGCCCACCTTGTGGAACGTCGTCGCCACCAGTCGGTCTCCCCAGACCTCGCCGGCCAAGGCCTTGCGGTGCGCCTGCGACACGATGTCTCTTCTCTGCAACAGCTTCCTCAGTGCCGTCCCTGAGACGACGATGCCGGAACCGCCGTGGGCGAAGCGGCCCTTCCAGTCGCCGACGGGGTTCCCAATGTAATGCGCCTTCGATGGGTCGAGGTGGCTCAGGAGTCGAAGGAGCGACGACCTTACGATGAAGGTATCATCGTCCAGAAAGATGTACCACTGTTTGTCGGGCAATTCGTTTCCGAGAAGCTCGAGGCCCCAGATGAACTGTCCAGTCGAGTCAGCCGACGACGTTTGGGTTCTTGGTCGCAAGATAACCCAACATACCTTGAGGGCGTCCAACTCCCACCCAAACTCCTTTCCGAGGCGCAGCGCTTCCTCGTCTTCGTTGGCCTCGATGGCTGTTTGCAGCGATTCATACATTCGAAATCGATTCGAATTCGGGAGCATGTCCATGACCGAGTCAAGCTTCATGACGCCGCCCACCGCATCATGAATGGTTCGCCCATCCACCGCACCCTTCCAGTCGCCAATGACGAC
The DNA here is from genome assembly GCA_001599815.1 of Furcasterigmium furcatum. Taxonomy (NCBI): domain Eukaryota; kingdom Fungi; phylum Ascomycota; class Sordariomycetes; order Glomerellales; family Plectosphaerellaceae; genus Furcasterigmium; species Furcasterigmium furcatum. Next base: position 2,753,242 of record BCIA01000004.1, read on the forward strand.
CACATTGTTGTTCCCTTCCAGTTCCATGGCTTCCGACTGGACCGGGACACGACCTCGGGTGGCGTATCCCGTCTTGACAACGACGCCGACATCCCTCTCAAAGTCCACCGGGTGCGCTCCTGGCGAGAATAACCACTCATCGTTCGCCGGTCTGTATGCTCGCAGCGTGGCTGATAGATATGTGGCGCCGAAGCGAGCGCCCAAGATGATGGGGCTGTCACCTGGAAGGAGTTGCCATGCCAGAATGTTCAGGATGCTGAGAGTGGCCCAGCACAGCAGGATCGTCAGGACGAGACGAGCCAGACCTCGCTTTCTCAATTTCATGAGCATACTTTTGCGACAGGGCCCAATGCGAGCGGGCCAGGTTTGTCGCGTGTCGAAATGGCAAAGGTCGCCACCAGAAGACGTCGAACGAAAGTCTAGCGGCTGTGACCGCTGAGTCTCATCGAATGCCACAGACCATTGTTTCTGTGCGACGCTCGAGCAGACTGGGCTTCCGTGTGCCGACGCGCGGGTGGCTTTCGTCAACAAACCTGGTCACACCCAAGAGTTTCGACGGTGGGACGGACATTATGTATAGGTATGTTTGCCCGTGAGCAGATTTTTGCCCCTCGGCGGCTCCTTATCTGAGCATGGTGCAATATACCGGGCAGGTCCCCAATCCCTGACACGGAGGACTGCCGAGCGAGACAGTCCAGGCTTGGGCAGTCTCTTGACGCACACACAGGTGGGCTGGAGATTGTGATTCGGCGGGACAACTCTCGGCACTAGACTGGGCAATCAAGCAATCTTCCGCGATGATGGCATCGACCGTGGGTGTGCCAGAGGCCGCTTCGCCACCGATGCACAAGCCCAGGCCTGCGGCACACCCGGAAGCTGGTCCGCCAAGTCCGCCCAACCTGATCTTCGTGCTCGCTCGACCATTGAGAGCAGACAGGTACGAGGAGGCGCGCTGGATTGACCGTTGCTCCGTCTTCCAAGATTGCTCAGCCAAGCACTGCCAAGCCACGAGCTGCTGCCCAGTAATTCGGAATCCGGTGCACCAAATATCTGCTGCAGGTTTCTCTTGGCGGGGGAGATTGGAGGACAAGCTTGTCATTTGCAACGGACGCAACTCCGGCCGACATCCTTGTCCACAATGACAGGTTTGACAACTGACAGCTCCCAGATCCCAGATCTCAGCTTCGATGGTCTTCGGCAGTTGATATCACGGACCGTTCGCACTTGCTCGCCCCTCCTCGACAAGTTCTGGAAGTGAGATTAGCGCCGATCTGCCCACGTGCCCCTCGATTCCAGGATGGTCCCCAGTGGCACGCTCAATGCCGCGCCTCGCCTCTCCCAACACGGTTGACGGCTTGACGGCCTCAGTCGACGACAGCAAGGCTCGAATTGGCACTGATTCGTCGACTACAGGATCGGATCGGATTCCCATGCAACGCAACATAGGTACTCTGCATGTCACATTTGACACCCAGACCACACAGCCGGCCAGGTTTCTAGAAGTTCCTCCCGTAAGTGGATCGACCATCAGCTCCGCTCAAAGTTCGTTGGATGCCGCTTATTTCAACTTCATGTGCCTCTCTTTGCTTGAGGGTCCCTTGTCCGCGATGCATCCAGCATCCAGACGCCTTGCTTCTCGTCCAGTATTTTCTGAACCTATCTTGGGCCAAGCCGCATCGCGCAGTTCGATTCAAGAAGTATAACCAACTTTCCGACTATATCCTCTAATCAGCGGCTCCCATATTCTCCCGCAGCTTATCGGCCTCCTTCACCCGTCTATCTACCCGGTAGAACATCGCTAGAACCCGCTGCGATAGCAGCCGCTCTGGATGCGTCTCAGATTGGGTTACCTCTCGGAGCGCCACCACCCGCTCAAGCAGCTCAATACCCTCCTTCACTCGTCCGTCTTGCCAGTAGACCACGGCAAGTGTGTGCTGCGATAGCAGTAGATCTGGGTGCGTCTCGGGCAGCGTTTTCCTGTGGGCCGCCACCACCCCCTCTAGCAACTTGAGAGCCTCCTTCGCTCGTCCGTCTGCCCGGTATACCACGGCGAGTGCGTGCTTCGCCACCAGGAGATCAAGGTGCGTCTCGGGCAGTGTTATCTCGCGGACCGCCACCACCCCCTCTAGCAGCTCCATAGCCTCCTTCACTCGTCCGTCCATATAATATGGTCGTGCGAGTACCTGCTGGGATGCTAGTCGATCAGGGTGCGTCTCGGGCAGCCTTCTCTTATGGATCGCTACCACCCGCTCTGATAGGTCAATAGCCTCCTTGATCCTCCCGTCCTCCTCGTACATGGATGCGAGGGCTTGCTGCAACTGAAGTCGATCAGGGTGCGTCTCGGCCAATGTCTCGTGGAGTGCCACCACCCGCCCCATTAGCCTGATAGCTTCCTTGACTCGTCCGTCTGCCTGATACACTGTTGCGAGAAAGTACTGTGACCAAATTCGAACGGGGTGCGTCTCGGCCACCATCGTCTCGTAGACCGCCACTGCCCGCTCGAGCGCCTTCGCCGCCTCACGATATCGGAACTCCACATCTAACCATATACCAGCCCAGAATCCAAGAAGACTTTCTTCTTCGCCCCAGCTCTCCTCTACCCTATCGACCCTTATCGCCTCCAGCACGTGGGGTAGGAGGAGTCGCCACCTCTCACGCTCTTCCGACATGGCCGTGGAAGAAATCTTCCTAAGATGCACCATTGCTGCCCGCCTCTGTTGGCCCGCATCACCTTGCCTCATCACCCATACCCGTGATGCCAAGTGTACCAGCCGATGCATGTCGTACGTCGCCCCATCCTCTCGTATGCTCAAGAAGGAGTAGCCGCAGAGAACCCCGACGGCTCGTGTCATGCGCTGCTCTGACCCGGCAGCCGGCAGCATCGACCGTGGTATCGCCTTGGACTGGACCTGCGCTATGAAGCTTAGCAGCATTGCTGCGTCTGCGTTCTTCCGGATCTGTTCAAAGGAAACTACCCACGTGCTGGCGACCGCGTTCCGCGCCCCAGGGTACCGCGCCTCAACCTCAAACTCCGTCTCCAACAACTCCACCATGTCGCGTTCAGTACTCTGCAAGAGCCGGATGTATTCTGACACCGATGCTGTTGTTTCGTTCAGGTACGCCGCAGCCTGGGCGATGGCCAGGGGGAGGTAGGTTAGGATCTCGAGTAGGTCTGCCACAGGCTTGTCGTCCATGGGCAGCTTTTCGATGAGTGACTTCTCCAGCAGCTCTCTGGCTTCGGAGCTGCTCATCCGCGAGACATCAATCACCTCTGCCTGGGCCAGCCAGACCGCGATGCGTCGAGCCCGAGTCGTGAACAAGATACGGCCCCTACTAGTGCGAGGAAGGAAGTTGTGAATGCCCTGCTCCTCGCCCCGAACAACCTCTTCGTCATCGGCGTTATCGACGATGAGGAGCCAACGACCAGACGCGTCCGAGTCGAGGTAGTGCTGGAGCAGCACCTTCGCATCCTCGTTAGCTCTATCCAACCCCAGCAACTTGCCGACCGCCCTGCACGCCTGCTCGAAACTGGCCATGCTGAGCGCCGGCAACCACATGACGTGCCATTCCGGTTTGTGCTGCAGCGTCCAGTAGGCCATCTGCAGGGCCACCTGCGTCTTGCCAACCCCTCCGAGGCCCATGATGGCGACACGGTTTGCCGCCTGGTCATCGTCGCTAAAGAGCTTCTCTTTCAGCGTGTTCATGACGTCCGTCCGTCCGACGAACTTTCTATTCTTCTGAAACGGGAGGTGTCGACACGATGGCTTTCCTAAATGCACCTAGTCAGTCGCGGCGAGGTCATACGGGGAGCGGCTTCGCACTAACGTGGAGGTGGTTCGGCCCGGCCACCGGCCCCCCTTTCCGTCTCGGGCGTCCGAGTTCCCTCCGGCGGCGGTGGGTCCCGGCCCAGAAACGCATCCACAAACCTCTCAACAACCCTCTTGTTGGCGCTCAGATAGTTCTGCGTGTGCGCCGAGATGCTACTCGCCTTCTTCCAGTCCGACAGCGTCGTGTCTTCGAGCCCCCTTTCCACGTTGAACCGGAAGTACCGGCCAGGGGCGTCCCCGAAACGGTCGTCCAGCCGGGCCGCCACCGCCCTTGACGTCGTCGCCATCTTCTTCAAGGCGCTGATGATGCCCATCCGCGTGTCGCCGATGCTGACCACGTCCCCGAGCCCCGTCCCGATGCTGAGGACCTGCATCTGGCCGTGGCGCCCCGGGAAGCGCCGTCTCGCCTCCTCGACCAACACCTCGCACGGGTTGTTGTGTCCGAAGCCGGCGTCAATGAACTCGATATCCTCCCGCCCGATGCAGATTGGCTTGAAGAATGTCGTCGCGGCCGATGTCGCGCGTGCCACCTGCCAGATGGTGCAACCTTCGAGGGGCCCCGAGGTATCGTATGTCGTGAAGAGCGTTGGTCGCGCGTCGACGTTGTCTTTTGTGATGGCCAGAACGACTCTTGGAGGCGTTAGCGTGTCGAGAGGAGGCAGCGTAGGTGGTCTTATACATACGTCGCGGTACATGAAGGATCACGGAACTCGGTCTCCCCGTGTACGCACGTCGAGGCTGTCGAGTGCCCGCCCGCTCGTTGCGACACGCACTCCTCCGCAGGACAGAACTCCCTGACCGCCTCTTGTATCGCCGCCTCGAGCTCCTTGGCCGAGAAGGCGCCGCTGGGGGACACGGGGAGTCGGATCGTCCGCTTTGGGGTGAAGGCCCGCTCGGCCATCTTTCGGTATGCGCGGATACACTCGCTGACGGTCATGCGCAGCCGGCCCAGCATAATAGCAATGATCCTACGAGCGACAGGCAGTCAGTATGGGCGAGTGTCACAGGGTTGAGGCCACCTACCCGCCTGTGCTCGTGCCGCCGATCATGTCAAAACGGTCACACGGGCGAGGCACCTCGCCCAGCCCCTCGGCCTTCTGAACACTCTCCATCAGATGCTCGAGGATGAGCAGGCTCGATAGTCCGCGGATGCCTCCCCCGTCTGCCCATTGTCAGCAAATTCGGAGTTCATCAGTGTAGAAAACTTACCGAGAGACAGGATCCGTAGCGGAGGTGAGCTCGAAATGCCTGACCAAGGCAGAGAATTTTGTGCAGGGCTGGTCCCTATATCAAAAGCAGTCGAGTGATGCTGCTGCTGCTGCTGTGGTGAGATGGGTGTAGACATCGTCGGTCCGTAGTCTCACGTCGCCTTACTTCATCCGATGGGGCAGAAGAAAGAACTCTTCGAAGATATTCTGAACGACTGAACACCTTCTGCTGAGCGCTCGCGGGCTACGGGCATGTTCAGATGTCGGGGCAATTCCATAGCCGCCCGGTCTGTGAGGCAAGACGAGATCCCCTCACCCACAAGGCTGCGTCAGGCTCGGCATCTGCATACTCATTCGGCACAGCGGTAGGGGCACCTATGACGGCCCTTCTATTCAAGCGCCACCAGAGACGCTGACGGTAGTGCCCTAAATCACCATTGGTCATGGAATAGGCGGCGGTGGCGGAGCAGGACAATCGCGGCTCACGGTGAGATGAAGACGAACAGCAAGGCTCGTGGTTTATTCCCATCCAATGATGTTGGGTTCCATGCACATAACTGGTCACCTTCATAAGGAAGTGCGGCCAGGCAGGTCAGCCTGTCGACCAGGACTTTCGCTGCCTCCCGCCTGAGGAGGGATATCCATCGGCTGAGCACTGGTCGAGATAAGTGTGCCAGGCTTGGATTTGGTGGTTGCTGGTACTCCTTGACTCCCACGAGTTCCCGCGCCTGCCTTAGTCAGCATCTCTTATCTTATCAGTACCTCTCCGAATGACATCGTCCCACTGTAAATTTAGAGGCTCGACCCTCGACCCGGACAGCTTCAAGCGACGAACCAGACAGCCAACGACCCGATGCGCTGTTCGCAATGACCTCCGCAGACACCCCCAACATTGCGGCATCCCTCCTGAACCCCAATGCGCTCTTCGACAACCCCCTCTTCGCGGGCGGCATCGGCCTCGCGTCCATAGGCGCCCTCGCCGCCTTCGGCCGCAAAGGCGTCCTCCTCGCCGCCACCACCGCCCGCCGCCGCCTCCTCGTCAACGTCGAGATCAGCAAGCAAGACCCCTCCTACCCCTGGGTCCTGGCATGGCTCTCCCAGCCGCGCGAGGCCACGGGCTTTCTCGCCAGCCGCATCACCCGCATCCACAACCTCAGCTGCACGACGACAGTCGCGCAAAAGGGCGGCGGCACCCTGGGCGGCGCCGGCGGCCCCGGAAGGGCGCACTTCTTCCTCCAGCCGGGGTACGGGCGGCACGTCGTCAAGCACGGCAGCGCGTACATCGCGGTGAACAGGGAGAAGCACAACACGGCGAACATGAACACGGGCGAGCCGCACGAGGTGCTGCAGATGACGACGCTGTGGGCGCACAGGCACGTCTTCGAGGCGGTGTTCGCCGAGGCGCACCTGCTGGCGGCCAAGGCGCACGAGGGGAAGACGGTCGTGTACTCGGCGCGAGGGATGGAGTGGGCGCCGCTCGGGGACCCGCGGAACAAGAGGCCGCTGGGGTCGGTGGTGCTTGACGAGGGCGTCAAGGAGGGCATCGTCGCGGACGTGCGGGACTTCCTGGAGCGGCAGCAGTGGTACGTCGACCGGGGCATCCCGTACCGGAGGGGCTACCTGCTGTTCGGCCCGCCGGGGAGCGGGAAGAGCTCTTTCATCCAGTCGCTGGCCGGGGAGCTGGATTTCAGCGTCGCGATGATCAACCTCAGCGAGATGGGCATGACGGACGATAAGCTCGCGTTCCTGCTGACGAAGCTGCCAAAGCGGAGCATTCTGCTGCTGGAGGACGCGGATGCGGCGTTTGTGAACCGGCGGCAGCGCGACACGGACGGCTACAGCGGGGCGACGGTGACGTTCTCGGGGCTGCTGAATGCGCTGGACGGCGTTGCGGCCGGCGAGGAGCGGATCGCCTTCCTGACAACGAACCATGTTGATCGGCTGGACCCGGCTCTCATCCGTCCCGGACGAGTAGACATGATGGTGCGCATCGGAGAAGCGACCAAGTATCAGGCGGGACAGATGTGGGATCGGTTCTACGGGGATACCGACAGGGACGGATCGGTGAGGGAGAGGTTCCTGAAGCGGCTGGAAGAGCTGAGTCTTTTCGGCAACGGCACCGACGAGGAGACACGAGGAAGGCATACGAGCACGGCCGCGATCCAGGGACTCTTCTTGTTCAACAAGAACGATATGGAGGGCGCCATCTCGATGGCGGAGGGCCTCATCCCGAGGAAGTTCGAGGCTGGGGATGGAGTGCCTGAAGGCGCCATCAAGACGAAGGCGTAAGTCGAGGGCTGTGCTGTACAACAATCTGTGTAAACCACTTGTATCATATCACATGATAGACGATGATACCCTGAGATCGGGATTTGTGCATCTAAATCAGCATGGCTCGTGGTGTTGTGGTGGGGGGAGTTCACAGTGTTCTATTCTTAATGGCCCAGGCGAGTCACATGGGCTCCTTCCAACTCCAGCTGCCTGCTGACTTCCAGAGAGGGGCAGAACTTCTCTTGCACCACTCGTCTAACACCTCCAGTGGACAACCTCATTCCTCTTTTTTGGTCCTTTTCAATTTTTCCCCTTCTCCGGCTCCTAAAATCTTGAACATTTGCTTCAACCGACGACGTCAATTCTGGAGACATCGCGACAAAAGTGGAGACGCGTCTCTCGCGGCCTGACTCAACTCAGCTCCAACCAGGCAAACGCGCAGCCCAGGCAGCTTCCAATACAAGACAACAACATCAGCACTTGCATAGCGGTCACCTTCCATCAAACCCAGCGTCCTCTTTTTGCGTGATCCGAATCGACCCCCGCCAGCACCGTGAATTGTATGGCCAAAGGATAAATCAGGAGAGCACGGCTACTCAAACCATCAACATGTCACGACAGATGAGCATCAACGACTTCTTCGGGGGCGCCCCGCGACGGCCAGACAATGCGCCAGCGCCAAGGCCAGCACCTGCACAGAATCAAGGGAACTCGCCGTCCGGGCCATCGTCAGATCCCAGCCCCAGCAGAGGGCGAGGCCACAACGGCGGCGTGCGCGGCAGCTGGCGCGGCCGAGGACGGGGTCGAGGACGCGGTGACGGTCGTCGCGATGAGAACAGCACAAGACGCAACCGGGAGCTCGCAGAGGTCTCGAAGGAAACGCGCGAAGTCCTGCCAGATATCCTGCCTCACATCCCCAACGTGAACGCCACGCTCTCCGAGCAAATCGACATCAACACCCTCCCGCCCCTGGACCCGGCCAAATGCCCAGGCCACCCGCCAGCAGTCATCCGCATCGTGAACGAGGACACCTTCAACGCGGCCATCGACCTCGGCGCCGCACAACCCGACGGCGGCCGCGTCGCCATCCTCAACCTGGCATCCGACGTCCGCGCCGGCGGCGGCTGGCTCAAGGGCGCCCTCGCGCAGGAGGAGGCCCTCTGCTACCGCTCTTCCCTCTACCTCAGCCTCCATCGGAGCTACTACCCCTTCGCGTCGGAGACGACGGCCCTCTACACGCCCGACGTGGTCATCATCCGCGGCGACATGGACTCGGGGCACGACCTGCTCGTGCCGGAGGTGGCGCCGCAGGACCTGCCGATTGTCAGCGCCGTCAGCGTCGCTGCGCTGAGGAATCCGGACACGGCGAGGGTAAGGGTCGCGACGCAGCTGGCGCAGGGTGTCACGAGGACGGTGGAGCGGGATGAGTTTGCGAAGCCCAGGGATCGGGAGGTCACCAAGGCGAAGATGAGGGTTGCGCTGCGGGTGGCCGCCGCGAGGGGGCACGGGCTGCTGGTTCTGGGCGCGCTGGGCTGCGGTGCGTTCAGGAACCCGAAGGGGGAGGTCGCGAGGTGCTGGAGGGAGGTGTTGAGCGACCCCGAGTTTTCAGGGGGCTGGTGGAAGGGAGTGGTGTTTGCGGTGCTAGACAGGAGGAACGAGGGCAACTTTGCCACATTTGAAGAGGTGCTAGGGGGGATGCAGGTGTAAGGAGAGCCCGATATTGCCGCTGGAGGGAGGATGGCTGGCGTTAGAGTCTGGCCGAGGGAGACATTGCGCTGGGGTGTGGCTTGTCCCTCGCCAGCGGAAAAGAAAACCGCAGCGAGACGTTTGAGATACCCTTTGTGGATTACGAAATGATTCTGAACCCGACTTGCTTCAGCTGCTTTTGGCGGTGTTGTTTTCCAGCCCGTGTATGTCCTCTGGTGGTCATCAGGAGAAGGGGGAGTGCGAGAGCACAGTGCATCCTGGTAGACACTGTACCACCAACAAATGATCTGGGGGCTTCTGCGACTTCTCAACCAAACTTGAACTTCAACCATACATCTTCGGCCCGGATCATCAGCTTGCATATCGTCTGCCCAAATCTCCTCGGTTTCGACCAGAAAAGCAACTGCTGTCGATGCCCGGATACCCGGATCCTTGGTTTTCAGCTCCCTTGCGTCTCGCCTGCGCTGGCTGGAGGCGTGTCTCAGTCGCGGAGCACCTCTTCCAGGCCGAACTCCCTCCCCTCGTTGGCGAGATGCAGGTACCGTTCGATGCAAATTTTGCTCCCCAAATTGCCTTCAGACGTCTTCAATGTTCGGCTAGGGGTATCGAGGGAATTCGCTGGAGCTGCGTCGTGGAACGATGGCGATTTTACCTGGCTGGCAAACCAACGAGCGAGCATCGTCAATGACCCGATGCACTGCTCGGCTTGCAAAGCGCCTCTCGTCTCCTGAGTCTCAGTTTCAAGACAGATAGCTGACCTAATTGCACCACAGAGTCTCAAGGAAGATCACCTGATCTGAGGTTGCTGTGCCAGCTCGGCCCAGCCGTCCAGCCTATCGCCATCACGACCACCACAGAGATGCACCTCGCTGATCCGGCCTGCTGAAATCCGAAAGAGACATTCATCAGCCCCCAGAACCGGTTTTCCGGAGCTTGCCTTGCCGCCGAGACAAGGACGCCCATCCTCCAGCGCTGGTCGATGCCTCGCCCGGCCACCAGCTTGACTGCTCAACAGCCGTGGCATCGTCAGCGGCAGCGCCACCGACTTGATCTGAGAACATCCAGCCAGCCAAAGTAGGCTTGTGAGACCATCGTTGACCTGTCTCTCCGGGGCTCTGCCCTTCGCCGAGGGATGTTCCGGGACGTTCGTATCCGACTCCACGCTCCAGCCTCCGGCAAGCCCATCACCGCCGGCGGTCAGGACTCTCCTCGCCTCACCAGGGGATCCCAGTGAATTGCTATTATCGCCGCGACGGCCCGATCGGGGTGCATTAGGCCCAAGCCACTCGCCACTTATTCTGCCACCCTGATGCCGGGCCGTTGTGGCCGCTCTATCCGCAAGGCCGTTGAGCGCCAGAGCCGTCCCTTGGTCTGATCTCGGAGCATATTGCCAGACCCTTCCCAAGCCATGGGAAGAAAGCAAGCGCAGCTTCGTCCAGACAGAGGCTGGTACGCTTCTTCTCGCAAAGAAGGCAGTACATCGAATGTTATCGGCCCAGCTGATGACTCTTCCTTATTGCGAGGAGGTCTGCACGGGCAGGTCTCAGTCGCTCTGGTCCTCGCCCCGCTGCTCTCTGCCATGGGCCTCACGATGACTGACGGTCACCACATCGAGCTGGTCCAAGACGGAGCTGTCCCCGCATAATTCATCCGCTTCATGCGACTCATCTTTCTTTTGGGGTTCCCCACAGATGCGAAGACCCAACTCTGGAACATGCCGAGAAGCCTCTCTCCCTAAATGGGCCCCCCTTTCTTTTCCGCCGCCGTTCTGGGCAAGTGCCACAAAATACGATGACCCTTCCTTTTCTGTCTTGGAGACTTTCTGGATCTGGATCAGAGATCGGGTTGCGCCAACAGGGCGAGTACCTCCACTGAGGGCCTGTTCCATGACAGCCTCCTCCCTGATTTGGTCCCAGGCTATCTCGCTTGCGGACGAGGGAGCTCCTGACAGAGCTTGATGCGAGACTACCCATGTCTTGAAGCCGCACGCTAACCATCAGACAACCTCATGAAAGCTCCCTGGCAAGGGGATTGAGTCCCCTCAACTCCACAGACGTTGGCAAGGCGATGTGGCGCTCGTTGTCATTGACCCTACGATCTCGGCAGGCAAGCTACCTACGCAAACTCAGCTCCCCTGAGGTGGGCAGGAACTGGGCGAGACAGTCCGACTGCGCTCGGAGCTCCGTCACCCAAAGTCGAGGCCAGAGCTGTCTTCCCGACTTGACATCCATCTATATAAACAGGCAGTTGCTCGCCGTCCATAGCAATAATCTTCTCTTCATCACGCACTCACACACTCACTCACTCACAGTCTCTCAGCTTCAAAGCCTCAGCTTCTACAGCCCACTTCTTCCGCCTCACACTCTTTTACCGAGTCTCTTTTACTCACCACTCTCATTCAAAATGAAGTTCTCCACCATCCTCGTCGCCTTCTTCGCCGGCGCTGCCCTGGCCGCCCCCTCCGACTACAACAAGAACAAGGGTTCCGTCGACTACAAGGGCGATGGCCACAGGGACTACGATGACCGCCACCACGACCACGACGTCGACTACCCCCGCGGTGGTCGTGGCGGCCGCGGTCGTGGCGGCCGCGGTGGCCGTGGCGACTGGGACCACGATGGCCGCGGTGACTACGGCCATGGACACGGCCACGGACACGGCAAGGACTACGGCCACGATGACCACCACCACCACGATGACGATGACCACTACGGCGGTGGCCACCACGGCGGCAACAACGGCGGCAACAACGGTGGAAACAACGGCGGAAACAACGGCGGCAACAACGGCGGCAACAACGGTGGTAACAACGGCGGCAACAACGGTGGCAACAACGGCGGCGGCAACGGTGGCAACGGCGGCAACGGTGGAAACGGCGGCAACAACAACAACTACGATGCCTGCCCCAGCGGCGTCACTCACTCCGTCCCCCAGTGCTGCGGCGCTGATCTCCTCGGAGTCGCGGCCTTCGGCTGCAGCAACCGTGAGTGACCTCCCAACCACAGCATCATGCATGTACTGACATCACCCAGCCACCGAGGAGCTCACTTCTGCCCGCGACTTCGGACGCACCTGCCGGCGCCAGGGCGGCACCGCCAAGTGCTGCACCGTCCCTCTTGTAAGCGATCCTCCTCATCACTCCCAAGCACCACCTAATCTGACACTCTCGACCAGGCCTCCCTCGCCGTTCTCTGCGTCGATGCCATCGGCACCGGCGGCCGCTAAGAGGCTCCCGTTGCTGCTCAGACGCTTGACTACCACATCCGACAGCCCAGACACCTCCGCGTGGGGACTGGGAGCTGAGGCTGCGAGGCGGCATGCCCTCGCCAACTTCTCATTCTTTGTAACAACTTGACCTATTTCTTGGTGGTGGCTTTTTTTCTGGAGATGAACAGTCCTTACCTTGTGTACCTAACCCCTACGCAACGAGGGACAGAGATACTTTACTTCAGAAAGGGGCTCGGAGCGCCCTCGCCGGCGCTGCTTGCCTCCAGATTAATTTAATTGAGAGACTGCTTTGGCTGACAACCCTCTGTTCATTGATTGAATACGTGCAATGATACCATGCCCGCTATCTTGCTTCGAGCGCGCCTAATTATCATCCAGTGACCAGTCTCCTTCCGCATCAGAAGCATCAAGCCTCGCTTACGCGAGACTATCAAGGCTTCAGCCCTCCTTTTCATTGGCTTCTTGCGTGGCTGGAATTTCCTCGACTGCTCTCCCATTCGCTCTTGCTTCGGCTTCCGCCCTGGCCCTCCTCGCCTTCTCCCTCTGCTTCCTTTCCTTTGCCTCCACGGCCTGCTTGTGTAGCTCCTCCTGGTACTCCTTGAACTTATCGCGAAGTCCCTCGTGCTCCAGCCGCCACTTGTCAAGGCTGCCAGCCGCCCGGAAGTTGAACCATCCCAGCAGCCTCCTCAAGTCATCGATGACGGGCACCAGGCGTCCACCCAGTTCGCGCTGATTATCTGCGGCGCCGGGGTCGTAGAGGATAGGGCTGGACCCGCTGGCGAGCACCCCGAATGCATCTTTGGCGGTCATATCACCGATCACGAACGTCCTGGCCGGGGATAGCCGCAGGTCCCAAAAGGTGCTCTCGAGCATCGCGCGCCGCGGGTTGGGCTTGTCGTTCAGGGGCATCACGACGCTGTCGACGAGGTGCGAGAGGCCGACGTCCTTGACCTTCTGGCACTCTATGTCGTGCTCGCCGTCGTCGGCGCCGATGGCGTGGACGTGGAAGCCGGCGTCGTGGAGGATCGTCAGGGTCTCGATGGCGCCGGGGCAGGGGTGCCGGTTGGCGTTGTACGCCTTGCTGAAGATGCGGGAGAAGCCGACCATGTCCTCGTCGGTGGGCACCAGGCTCATGCCGACCTTGTCGAAGAATTCCGTGAACCGCTGCTTGTCCAGCAGTCCGTAGAGGATCTCGTGCCGGATGCACTCGAAGTACGCCCTTGTCACGACGCGGCCGTACTCGAGGTCGTGCTCCTGTAGTGATTCGGCCGCGCATTGGTCTGCCAGCGCGTGGATTCCGGCCCCCTCGGCGAGTCGTTGGTTGTAGAGGGTGTTGTCGATGTCGAAGAAGATGCCCATGGTGTTGGCGGGGAGGGTCGGACGGTCTGCGGCCTTGGAGGACGGGGTTGCGGGATTCGTCTTCGGACGGCCCGCAGCCGAGGACGATGCTGCCCCTTTCATTTTCGGATTCGCGGCCGACGAGGACGATGCAGCGGGAGTCGTCTTTGGATGGTCCGCAGCCGAGGGCGACGCTGCTGGATCCATCTTCGGACGCTTTTGGGATCGCGTTGGTGTTGACATAGTGGAAAGGCTGAATGAAGATCAATCGAATGAATACCAACGTGGCCTGTGAAGAATTCCGAGTCGAGACTTTGTGGCGTACTATTACTTCAAGCCCTGCTACAAAGTGTACTGTTGAGACGAGCTGTGGCTGTTGGGTGTGGTGGTATAGATGGTGGGCTTGGATATGGATGAGGTTCTCTGGTTCCGGGTGGAAGACAGGTAAGGTAGTCATTGTCGTCGAAATTCATGGGCCAAACCTATGGGCAGTTGCTCTGCGCTCATGGCAGCTTCCAGCACGGCTCATTTCATCCTGAAAACCTCCGACATCCATGGATGGCAGCAACTGTCGGGGGAAGCAGGGGCAAGCCGGGCAATGACATGACGAGCCTGCAGCCAGACAGGCGTCATCCAAGTCGAATATGCATGTGCTTGAGTCTCATGTCTTCAGCCTCATCGTGAGTGGCGATCCAAGTAGTACATAGGCAGTGAGAGCCAGACGAGACGAATGCCTCCATACTACTCACGGTTAGCAAGTATCAAACGAATCACCATACGCCATCTACGACACAAATCGGCTCAGCGTTGAAGTATGAAATGTTTTTGTATTTGCTCTCTTATCTGTGGTATCATATTACGCCTCCCCAATGCCACCACCGCCTCACCAGCTCTTGACCTTCTGCATGCTGCCCTCCTCCTGCAGGGCCTTGTGCATGTCGAAGCTGTTGAAGAGCAGGTGCGGCTCGTGGCCCATGCCCTTCTTGAGGCACTCGTACTCGGCCTTGTCGAAGTACCGCTCGAGGATGGGCTGGTAGATGGGGTGGGCGCACTTCTTGATGATGACGCGTGCGCGCTCGCGGGGGCTGAGGCCGCGGACGTCGGCGAGGCCGTTCTCGGTGACGATGACGTCGAGGTCGTGCTCGGTCTGGTCGACGTGGGTGACCATGGGGACGATGGTGCTGACGCCGTGGGGGTCCGTCTTGGAGGGCCGCGTGCTGGGCGTGTGCATGATGGAGTACTTTGAGCTGCGGAGGAAGTCGGCGCTGCCGCCGAGGCCGTTGAGCATGCGGCTGCCCATGACGCAGGTGCTGTTGGCGTGCGCGTACATGTCGACCTCGACGGGGGTGTTCATGCCGATGACGCCGAGGCGGCGGATGATCTCGGGCGAGTTGGAGACCTGCTGGCTGCGGAGGAGGAGCTTGCCGTTGTAGTTCTCCCAGTTGTCGTAGAAGCGCTTGAAGCCGTCGGGCGAGAACCGGACGGACGTGGCCGTGGCGAAGTCGAGGCGGCCCGAGTCGAAGAGGTCGAGGAACGTGTCCTGGATGACCTCGGTCCAGACCTTGAGGTTCCAGAAGTTGGACTCGGAGAGCCCTCCGATGACGGCGTTGGCGATGTTGCCGATGCCCGACTGCAGCGGGAGCAGGTTCTTGGGCAGGCGGCCGCGCGAGACCTCGTGCTCGAAGAACTCGATCAGGTGGTTGGCGATCTGCGCGCTGGCCGCGTCGGCGGGCGCGTTGGGCGCCGTCTGGTCCTGGTAGTCGGACTCGACGATGCCGACGACCTTCTCGGGGTCGATGGGCACCGACGTCTTGCCGATGCGGTCCTCGACGCCCATGATGAGGTAGGGCTTGCGGTGCGGCGGGAGGTCGGTCATGGTGATGTCGTGGAGGCCCTCGAAGCTGGGGAGCGACGTGTTGACCTCGATGATGATCTTGTCAGCGAGCTGGATGAGCTCGGGAGTGGCGCCCACGCTGGCGCCGAGGACGACGCTCCCGTCCTCCTTGATGTCGGTGGCCTCGACGATGACGACGTCGAGCTTGTTGTGCGGCCGGTCCTTGGTGTAGAAGCCGTAGACGAGGTCCACGGGGAACATGGACAGATGCTTGTCGAAGAAGTGGATGCGGCCCTCGTTGATGCCCTTGGCGATGGACTTGCCGACCTGATGCGGGCTGCGCCTCTCGATCATGTCGAGGCCGGCCCATCGGTTCTCCGTCTCAGCGCCGGACGAGGCGCCGACGAAAAGGCTGTACCGCAGCTTGCCCTGCAGGTTGTTCTGCTCGACGTGGTCCGCGAGGAACGTGGGGATCTTCTTGGGGTATCCGACGCCGGTGAATCCGGACCAGCCGAGGTATGCGCCGTTGGGGAAGTGGTGAAGCAGGTCCTTGGGCTGGACGAGCTTCTTGAGCATGGAGGGTCGCTTGACGCGGGCCTTGAGGGCCGCGGAGGCGATGGGAGACGCCATTGCGGGCGGGCGAGTGAATGAGATGTGGTGTGAGTGAGCGGAGAGAACCCCAGGATGCGCCGTGAGCTCCCCAACTGAAGGAATGCGAGAATCGAGCACACTGACGACGGCAAGATTCAGAGGAGAGGAGGGAGATGCGACCAGGCCAGGAAAAAAGAGGACGGGCGCGAGGGGTGCGAGCTGGGCGCCGCCAGACTTTAATAGCTACCACCATTATGATCCGTTAGCCCACCTTTGGGACTGAGCTCCCCCCTGGGCTATGACGCAGGCCCCGAGTCAAGCTGGCAGCGGCATTCAGGGGGGGCATTGGCCAATCACGACGCCCGGATGACTGCGCGACTCTGGGGCGCAGAGCCGCGTCTGGGTCTTCTCTCTGGAATTGCTTGTCCGCGGGGTCATTCCCGTCCAGATCCAGGCCTCACGGGCGAATCAGGTGCGAGCATTGAGACATCCGTAGATGCGAGCCCTTAACTCGGCTGAGTTCGGCCGGAGTTGCCTCGGGCGGTTCGGGTGCACGGAAGCGTCGCGGGCCCACTTCTTCGGGGATCCGGGTCCACTCTCCTCAGGGCTTGGCCGAGCATCCAAGGATCGAGGAGATGGGGGCTTGCAGATTCCTCGATGACAGGCAGCGGGGAAGGAGAAGACGCGAGGAACGTCTGGGGAAAGCACGAGGCGGGTGGAAGAGTTGCTGGCTGAGTTTTATGCCCTTTCAGAGCTCAGGGTCCAGGTCATGGTTCTCGGCCCCTCGGGATGGTCCGGCCCGAGTCTCGAAGACCGCTGAAGCCTGGCTCGAGGCACGGCACAAGGGAAATTCTGCCAAGAAACCTGAGGGAACCCCGGGATATGATACCCCGGATTCCCCAGACCGGTCCAGATCTGGCAGGCCACCCTTGCAGGGGCTCTGGCCTGGTGCGAGGGTGTCTGTGGCCTACACCGTGGCCACCGAAGGTCTTCGTCTTCACCGAGGCATCCTTGACCTCACCGAGCCCCTGAGTCCTTCCACAAGCATACCAAGACACGGCAAGGCTGCGCAGAGACACGCATAGACTAGTTGCCTAGATCTCCATGAACACCAAAACATCTTTGGATCAATTCTGAACTCAACGAAGACCATTATTGGTCCGGAAGAGTCGCTGGCTGCCAGCAGGCCGCATTCCCGAATCTGTTTGCCTCTTCAATCTATCATTCAGCATGCCGGAGCCTGAACTGAAAGCTCTCCTCAGAACAACAATGGCTCTCTCTGGCTCTAGGCACATGCGACGAAGTCTCCAGCCTCAGGCAGAGACACGAGCAGATTCCTTGTCATGGCTGCCAGGCGACCAGGCCACCATATTTCTGGCTGCCTGACAGCAGACAACACTTTGTTTTAATGGCTTCAACATTTCCCCCTGATCCCTTGTCTTCACCTCCTTTCTCACTCTCCCCTCTACCTCAACTGACCAACCAACAGCACCTCGACACCGACACATCCTGCCCAGAGCCGTGGAAACGCTGCAAGCTCCTCGCTCTGGGACACATCAGATCTCGACAAGTCTCTTGGATCAACCACCTTCTTCATCTTCCCATCTACTCATTGTACCATCGCAAACAATCTCACATCCTCCCGCCTACAATATGTCCGCCTACTTCGGCCCCAACAGTGGCCCCATCGGGAGGAGGAGGAGTTCCACCAGCTCAATGGCCGTGCACCTCAGCGCGGCCCAGCCGGATTCGACGGAGACCTCCGATCCTCCTCTTACTCTTACGCAGGACGATACTCAAGCCATCAACTCTCCCACACACTCGCAGCCAAGCTTCCAGTCGAGCTCAGTCGAAGTCCAGCCCCCCCAGACCCCCGAAGACAGCGGCATCCTCAGCGACAGCGCCTCGGACGCATTCTACACTCCTGAAAGCGACCCCAGTCCTGGCAGCTCTGATTCGTCGTCATTGTCTTTTGGTCTCCCCCAGGGGCCTTCTCTTATAGGTACGGGCACATGGTATGGTCCGCACCATTTCCATCTCCCGCCCTCGCCCAGCCCTCTCCCATCCATCTTCAGTACGCGTCCGACTTGCCCAAGGGCCGACAGCCAGGGAGGGCAACGACCTTATCACTCTGTCCCAGCCGACTCGAATTCTCAAGGCGATGACGAGTTGATGGGGGAACTCATTGCGGCGGTGTCCAGATTGCCCAGGCCCCAGCACGGACAGCCCGACAACAATGGCCTTCATGGCAACCACGGCAACTTGCCCATGCCTTCTGGTTACGACATGACCCCTTGGCCCATCCCCCATGGCTTCGGTTTTCTGCCTCCTCACTCTCAACCCATCACGGCTCCCTCCAACACCCCGGCCCAAGCAGGCTACGGCCCCGGGGCCCGGTCTCACTACAACTCCGAGGACCACACGGCCCGAAACATCTTTGGCATCTCAGAAAACTACGGCGGCGACCCCAAGCTCAAGCGCAACCGGAGTGACGACATCCCCAACGAGCTCAACTGCTCCTTCTGGATCACGAACTTGCCCCCCAACGTTACCTACCCGCAGCTCCTCGCTCACATCCGCAACATCGGCCGCATCTACGCCGTCTACATCAACAGTCCGGGCCTCAACCACCCCACCGCCGCGGCCAAGGTCATCTTCTTCGACCTCGCCGCCGCCCAGCGCTTCGCGTCCCTCACTCAGCTGGGTTTCTTCATCAACGGGTATATCGCCGTCGTCAGGAAGAACCGCATCAGAACTTCGCAGCAGGTGGACGCGCTGCAGGGCCGCAGCCGCGTGATCCACGTCCTGGGAGACCACAGGATCGCCAACGAGGAGTTCCTGTTCAACTTCTTCAAGGACAAATTCACGTACCAGCTCGACTGCGTCATCACGCACTCGACCGCGCCGAGGGCCGCGCATGTCGAGTATCGCTTCGGCAGCTACAGGTGCCAGGCGGAGACGGCCTGGATCGCGATCGAGCGGGAGCTCGAGCAGCTTAGCATTGTGCGCAAGGCTTGGGGCGCTGATCCCTGTGGTCCCTAAAGGAAAGGGGGCGTACGGAGTTGGGCAGGAGTCAGGATGGCCATGGTGATCAAGGCACGGCTGGAGTATTGGTGCATTTGGGAGGACATTTGATGTTTTGATTCCCGGAGCTCTGGCATGAGCCCGCAGCGTGACTAAGATACACATTCTGCAGTACAGACTGGCATGATACTCAATTGATCTGAGATTAGCAACCCGCGGGCCCCTAGTGACCTCCTAACTGACCATGATGTATCCAGGCACATAGCGATCACTGCCGAGGCAGGCGCACGTCCATGACGGCTTCGTAGCTGGCCGAATTGTACGTGTACGTCTTGACCAGCTCCAGTCCCACGTCCTCGAGGATCCTGCGCCACTGCGACTCGGAGCGCTCCATGCTGGCAAATGCCGCCATCATCGTGAGGTCCATCGCCGCGGCGTACGAGCTGACGCTCGTCTCCGGCAGCACCATCTCGTCCAGGAGCACGACGGACTCGGGTGCCATGGCGGACTTGATGTTCTCGAGAACCCGCCAGACCTTGTGGTCGGGGTGGTTGTGCAGCACGCCGCGGAGAAAGTAGAACTTGGCCCCTGAAGAGCGTGCTGGCGTCAGCATTCCAAGACGGACATGAGGTGCGGCAGTTCATGTGAGGTCTTACCTTTCACGGGCTGCGGCTCGAAGAAGTTGTGCTCCATGTTCTCGACCCCAGGAGTCGGCAGCGCCTTTGCGATGGAGTGCGGCAAGTCCTGCAGGATGACTCGGCCGGCCACCTCGGGATGTTTGTGCTTGAACTGGGCGCACTGGTGCCCGATGCCTCCGCCCATGTTCACGTACACGGGTAGTTCAGAGTTCCAGCCCTTCGTCTCTTCTTTCACTGGGTACACGGTCAGCCATGAAGTCTCGGGCTCACGGCGGAAGGCCATGTAATCGTTGAAGTGGCGGAGATTGTCGGGGCGGTCCGTGAACCAGGCGAAGGCATGGTCGGACGTCTTCCAGGCCTCTTGGAAAACGGTGTCGGTTTCGTGAGTGGGATTCTTGTAGCTGGTTCTTTTCAGGAAGGACGGGATGGTCTGGAATTGAGGGCCGATGGTCTCGAAGCTGCCAAAAGTGAGATCTCTGCCATGCTGTCACGAGGCATGAAGGGCTGCTTCGTACCAGTGAGAGATGCCGGCCTCTGAAACCTTCTGCGCCAGATTCCTGGTGACAGTATTGGCCACAAAACTGTCCTTCTCAACCTCTTTGATGATACCGACTGAGGCGAGGTAACTCAGGAAGCGACCTGGCATGAATGTGTAAGGTCATCTTCTGGGAATACGCAGAGTCTTGCATACGGAGGAACGCAGTCTCGGCACCAGTCTCAAGTGCGATCTGCTCAACTGTGACGGGACCTCCCGCCTTGGTAAAATATCTGAAAAGACCAAGGTCGAAGCCTGTTTTGACGGCAGCAGTTTGAAGATGCTTGCATTCATCCCACTTAGTCCAATGCATGACAACACAGGGATTCTCTCGCAAGATACTCACCAAGTAACCGAGTCGATGAATAGTGTCATCGGGGTCCTCAAGTGAGTACGCAGCTTCGTGGAGGGCGGCGATGATTCCTTCACGCGTCGTCCTGTCCACGCCAACGGCAAGTTGCCTGATCTGGCTCAAGGCTTCCTCCATGTCGTTGTTGGGTACTCGGGTCACAAGGCTGCGCAGCCGGATTCTTTCGTGCAATGGCTTGGAATAGACAGACCCATGGGAAGATCCCCGCGGATACCCATGAGATCCCTTTTACTACAGGTGAAGAGGTACTTAGTAGTTCAAGCACATACCACGTGCATCTCCCGATACGCGGAAACCCCCCTGACGAACGGGGTTAAGAATCTCATCGCCGAGGCCCATCTACAACGCCACATCCGCATCTGCATCTACAGGGCTGGACCATGCACGTAAGGTTACATTGCTGAGTATGGTCCCACCCAAGATTCTTCATCTCTTGTCAGATGCCCACGATAGGACGCGGATGGAGAGATAAATGGCTCGAGGGTCAGCGAGATGCGAAGCTTACCCCAGTAAGCAACCCATGCATGCATGTGGCCATGGCCTGGCAAAAGAGTTTTCCCTATCAGTAATGGCCTTGCATAAGAATGAGAGCTTCATCATTCTGCAGTTCATGTGCTGGCGAAGATCAGCAGCTATCGCATGCACATCATCCTCACCATGTCGTGGATGGAGCACTTCGTGCTCATCGTTACCGCTTCGGTCGTCGTCATCTGCCTCGTACAAGCGCTCGAATATGCCCTGCAGGACAAGAATGCCGGGTTCTGGGCGTCCATCCCCGCGGTAGGCGTCCGGGACACTGCGGTTCTGCCGTGGACCCGCGCCGCCGTCTCCGCCATCACGGAGTCGTCGAGAACAGCCTTCGAGGGATACGCCCAGTACTGCAAGGACAACTTCCTCTTCGCGGTGCCCAGCACCGGCGTCGGCGCGGTGGTGATCCTACCGCCTACACAGCTCGACCTCCTCAACCGCTCCGAGGCCCAACTGCAGGCTTTCGGCCCTCAGATCGAGAACATCCAGCCGCACTACAACATCGGGGATCGTGGTCTCTACGAGAACATCATCCACTTCGAGGTTGTACGCCAGTACATGATCAAGGATGTGGGCTACTTCGCCGCGCCCTGCGCCGAGGAGATAGACGACGCGTTCCGGAATGTCTGGGGTGAGCGCACGAGCGGCTGGATTGAGGTGGCCGCCTTCGATACATGCGCCAGGATCATCTCCCAGGCCTCGAACCGAGCATTCTTCGGGTATCCATTGTGTCGAAGCGAGGCGTTGCTGGAGGCGACGAGAAAGTACGCCAACGCTGTGTACATCGGGTCTGCGTTGATCACAGCTCTGCCGCAGCCTGTGCGGCCCCTTTTTGGCCACATCGTAGCACTCCCTGCAAAGCGATATCTGACCCAATGCAAGAAGATCTTGGTACCACTCATCGAAGAGCGGGTGAGTCTGTGGAACGAACGGCGTGACACAGGCGGCGAGCAACCGGTAAGTGCCAAGTCCGTTGCTGAGAACTTCATGTGACGAAGCTGATCATTCCAGAATGACGCCGTGCAGTGGATGATCGAGAAGTGTGCAAAGGCCGGTCCGAAGGAGATGGAACCGTCCCGGATCGCCCAGCGACTCCTGATTCTCAACCTCGTGTCCACGTACACCACGGCATACGCCTTCGCCAACTGCGTCATCGACCTCTACGGCAGCGATGAGAGGGACGACACGATCGATGGGCTTCGCGCGGAACTCTCTCACGTCACGCAGAAGCACGGCGGCGTGTCAACCAAGGCCGCGATCGACGAGCTGTACCGTCTGGACTCGACGGTCCGCGAGTCCATGCGCATATCCGCCTTTGGGATCGTGACCCTGCAGCGCATCGTCGGCGAGGCAGGGATCGACCTCGATCTCGGACACGGCAGCGCTTATCACATACCCGCCGGCGTGCGCGTGGGCATTCCCTCCCAGGCCATCCACCACGATCCCGCCTACCACGAGAACCCCATGAAGTTCGACGCCTTCCGCTTCTCCCGGCCGTTCGAGAGCCCCGGCAGCAAAGAGCGCCAGGCGGACGGGCAACGGGCCAGCTTTAACTGCGACAAGACGTTCCTCACGTACGGCTACGGGAAGCACGCGTGTCCCGGGCGGTGGTTTGCGTCGCAGCTGATGAAGCAGGCGCTTGCTTACATGCTGCACCACTACGACGTGGAGTGCGTTGGGAAGAGGCCGGAGAAGAAGGCGGTGCTGAACATGATCATGCCCCCCACGGAAGCTCGCATCAGGATCCGGCGACGGGACGTTGGGGGCACGATGAGCCTGTAGCTTGTATTCGCTCTGGCTAGTTAAGTGACTCTATACCGTACAAGCTACTCTGAGAATAGAGCGTTATGGACACCCTAATGCTCTGCTTTTCCCCTGCTCATGAGGACTGGACCTCCCCACCGGCGAGCGAGCTACCTACCCGAGGCACTCCGAGCAAGCCCGCCGCGAGGAGATCCTGAGCCAGCTTCGTGATGACGCCATCGCATCCCTTCGCAGCGAGCACGTTGACGGTGACCGGCAGTAGTTCATCCTGGCCTGTGATCGTCGACGGGACCGGGATCTCCCCGAGGGGGAAGACACTGTCCGGAGACTCCGCGAAGCAGGAAATGAGGCCGGTGAACCAGCCCAGAGGGGGCCCGGGGGGTGAGAGATATTTGTCGCGGGGCGAGGGCGCGTCTCCCACGGCACCCGGGTAGAGGATGAGGTTCGAGGTGCACTGCGTCTCGTCGTCTGCGCGGGGCTGGATCTTGGTGTTCCACCAGTTGCCGAACAGAGTCATGTTCCGGAGGGCGTCGTCCAGCCAGCTGTCGGGGACGGAGTCGGCCCAGTCCCAGCGGTTCTTGGAGCTGGGATCAAGAAAGGGGAGACGGCCATCGTGGGCGGCTGGGTAGGTAGGTCAGCCACTGCGAACCAGACTGCAGGGGTGCAGAGGGGAGGGGGGACTCACCGGCATAATGAGCGTGGAAAGGCTCACGAACCAACGGAATCTGCTCCTTGGAGATGAGGACCGAGTACGTCAGGTTTGTGAATACGTCAATGCCGTCGACGTCATCGGGACGGTCCTCATCCCAAGCCTCAAACAGGTCGAACTCCGTGACGTTAGTACCTAGGAACTCGCCCAGGCGAGCTGCAAAGTCGTACAGGATGCGGCCAGTCGGGGTGCCACGGTCCGGGAACCCCATGGAGTGAACTTCCGCGGGGTATTTGGCCATCTTGCCCTCGAGCGAGGTGTAGTTGGCCCCGAACATAGCCCGGTTAGCCGCGTCCCAGAGCGAGGGATCCCTCAGGAGGAAGCCGGCAGTATCGAGCGTCGGGCTCATGGGCATCACGCCATCGAGGGCCACCAGGCCCCGCGTCGGGCGGTTGCCGTACACCCCGACAGCAGCGGCAGGCCAGCGCACAGAGCCGCCGGTGTCCGACCCAACGGAGATGTCAAGCCACTCGTACGACGCGATAGCCGCGCTGGCGCCGGCAGACGACGAGGAGGCATCGTTGTAGCCGTCACCGCGCGGGTTGAAGGGGGCATGGTAGTCCACCCAGTCCGCGGTAGGTGTAGCGCCGTTCGCGAACTGGGAGAGCTTCTGCGTCCCGATGATGACGGCGCCGGCGTCGATCAGGTTCTGGATAGATGGGGCCGTCTTCCCGGCGGCGGGGTAGAGATTCCACCAAGCACGGTTACCGTTTGACTTCTTGATTCCCGCGAGGTCAAAGATATCCTTCACGCCGATCCGCACGCCGGCGAGGGGCTTCTCGTCCGTACGGTTAAAGTACAGTCGAGATGGGACGCCGATGGTGAGCGAGGCGCTGCTGGGGAGCTGTGCGGACAGCGGTTGGAAGGTCTGATCAGGGGCCTGGAGGACCGATGCGGAGAAGGCACCGCTGAAATCGTCGTAGAGTCGGAATGCCTGATAGACGTCGCCGGTCGAGACGTCCATGAAGTAGGGGCCCGAAGGGATGGCCTCCGCAGAGCCGCGGAGGAGCGGCGCGACAAGTGACTTCGTTTCGGGGTGGTACGAGGCCTTGGCGACGCATGGGGACTTCTGGCCACCGAGAATAATGGTCGAGAGGAATGCGGGCTGCCAGACGTCATCCTCGACGGCCCAGCTGCCGAAGAGCTGCTCGAGAGAGTCGGCCTCTTCCGAGACGACAGTCACGGGTGTCAGTCCAAAGGCCCGAGGCAGGCCCTCGATGCTGACGGGCCCATCATGCGCCTTGCCCTGGGAGTAGGGCGACACGTAGTAGTACGTGTTGTTGACCTTGAAGCTGGCCCCGGTGCTGGTGACTTGAGCAGCGGCTGGGACGGCTACCAAGGCGGCCAAGCCGAGGAGGGCCGAAGTCTTCTTCATCTTAGCCGTGGGGGTTCGGGATGCGAGCTACTTAGGACAGTGAACTGAGCTGGGGCCAAGAGTCGGTCGCCTAGAAGCACCCCGAAGCTTGCCAGGCGACTGCCATGGCCTTTATAGCCTGTCATTCAAGCAGCTCCCGATAGTGGGATATGAAGCTTCAGTTTCCATTTCATAAGAGTCATGTAATCCTGCTGGAAAGGACGTTGCTATCGCGAGTCGTTCGCTTGCTAGCACAAAATACTGCACGGCGCTTTGTATTGCTAAAAGCAGCTTAGACCGGCAGTCGAGATCCATGGAGATTGGGACGCCAGATCAACCCCGAGCTTCGACCGCGTTTAGCGATGGATATGAACCAGTCAGGAGTCGCCGATATTGGAGATTGGGTCTTAGAGCGTCCACGATAAACGGTGGGTTCGTACACTTCGTGTCTAAAGGGCTCAAAGATAACAAACAGGCATGGGCCGTGGCAGTGGGATTATGGAGAGATACTACGGTAGCTTGTATTCTCTCCAACTTTCTCCGCCTTCAATATTTACCTGAGATCGTAGATCTGCGCGGCATCCTTGACCTCGTGCAAGCACATTCAAGCAGCATTGTCGTTCCAGCGAACGTCGAGGATTGCCAACGCTGAGCCCGCGGGATCAATCACCTCAACGAGCTCAAAACGAGGATCAGCCTCCGCAAGCAACGCCTTCCACTCGGCGACAGTTCTCTCGTGTGAATTAAAAAGCGCAGCCATGCTCAGATCGAAGACCCTGTGAGAATAAGTCAGCCAGTATCGGGCAAGTGGTTGGCGTTAGGACACACCTAAGCTGCTTCTCCTTCCAGAGAGGCCCTTCGCCTTGCCCAGGCATGCAAGACTCGTGAATAAGGAGCCTCGAGCTCGGCTTGAGAGCAGGTATCAGGCTCCTAAGCATAATCAGCGCGTACTTGTCGGGCCAGTTGTGGAAAATCCAGCGGCAATAGAACACGTCCGCCTCGATGGGCTGCGGGGCGAAGAAGTCGTGCGACATAAAATGCACCCTGTCCTTGAGCTCTTCGGGCACGTCGGCCTCGGCGCCCTGTATCATCACTTCCATGTCCTGGACCGTAATGTCGAGGTTCTTGAAGCGCCTCGCCAGCGCCATCGAGATGTGGCCCCGCGAGCCGCCCAGGTCGACAACCTTCGCCGGTCCGAGGGATGCCCAGTCGTAGTGGTCCAGGATATACGCGACGTCGTATCCTGGACTCTCCGCGAAGACCTTCATGGCCGCCGAGAAGCGGGCTGCTCGAACCGGATCGGCGCCCAAGGCCTTGAAGATGGAACCGCTCGTGGGGTCAGCGAGCGAAAAGCCCTGTGCAGCACCCAGATGGTCAGGATGTTCCCAGCAACGGAGTCATGAAGGCGTTGTCTTACCGTCTCGTTCGCCTCCTGGGAGTTGGGCCATTTCTGCGCAGCGTCCAGCATCTGAAGTCAAAAGAGTGAGCATCACTCAGACGAAGGGGCTCAGCTTGTAATCTACTTACTCGTACTGACGCGGGCCACAGATCCTCGGTGCCGTTGTTCATCCAACTGTTGGCGTGCGGCGCGATGAGCCACCTCGACGCCCGCGTGTGAGCCACCATGTCGGGCTCAGGCTCACGGAAGATGCGCATGGTCATGGCATGGCGGAGCGAATGCTGGAGAAGTGACGTGCTCAGACCAGTCTTGGCAGAGATGTCTTCGTACGACATCTTGCCGCCCGGGGGGATCATCGCAGCTATGTGGAAGCGACTGATGGTCTGGAGGCATATGGAGTTGGCGTGCTGCGCAAACCGGTGGTCAGAACGAGGCTCATTGCTGGGGAGGGAAGTCGAGAGATCTTTCTCACCCCTCCATGGTGCAAGATCAAGTCCATGGGGTCGAGGAGCAAATCGTGGAGCTCAGACGCTGCATCGATGAGGATGTCCCTGAGCTGGAACGTGTCCCTCGACAGCCCTGTGCTGGCATCTTCATCGAAAGAGGGCGAGGGAGCTGCCTTGGCCGCGAGAACGGCCTGGAGCTTGGCGACTGTCTCGCTGATCGAAGTAGCTAGCTGTGAAAGTCGTGGAGTGGCGTCGGAGTCCTCCATGATCAATTGTACTGTTACGCGCTTGGTTATTAGATTCACAGTAATACCAGTATAAGAGAACAAGTGTTGACCTACATGGGTAATCAAGGGTGGTCGGTTTTCAGCGAAGAGACTCTTGCGAGACTGGCTCAGTTACCAGGGCCCAGGAACATTTCATCCGTGCCCATCTGGTTGATGGAACCCGTGTAATATTCTGCAGCTTACATGCAGACCATGTGCCGTAAATCTGACCATGTTGTATTATATTGTCTTATTGGTTGGGGTGGGTTGAGGTGATCGGATTGAGGACATGGATGGATGTCTCTGGATCTCCCGATCTCTCAGCCCCGTACGCGTATGGGGTTAACAAGGAGTTTACGTGCATCAAACAGTGCATAGCCGACAACCACGTCGGCCCACCTCAAACATGGGGTGCCACCTAGCTAAGGCCCGGGAGACGATGCGGTGTTTTCGCTCAGGGGCGTGCGTTATCATGAGGGGGGGAGGCTGCAAGTCGCTTCGTCATCTTAGGTGTCACGCTGAGTGCGCAACGGAGACAAGACGTAACAGTCACCATCCCTGTCACACCGTTATCATGTCTGTGAGGGTCCCGGCACCCCATTCTAATGTTGCAGATAGTGAGACCACGTGTTGATGGACTGTGGAGGAACCGTTGCTGAATCGAGCAAGGGATCAAGGACGGACCGGCTTCTCGGTAATGTTGTATCGGATCCACGCCCTCCCGGGATGATCTGGTGTTATAATGGCAATGTTTGGGCAACAGCCGCCCGCCCTGGCTCATGGCGCTGGCACCGTCCGCATGTCGTGTTAGACTTGATTTTGCAACCCCGTCATGGTCGACCGCCAACCGCTTGAGATGCCTGTTCTCGCAACCAAGGTCGCTGAGAACCTTGAATCTCTGACCCATGTCCTGATATCAGCTGCCCAGGCCTCGCCCTGCGCGCGACTTCTTGTCTACCCGCGTGGGAACGTGTCTGACCCAATCGACACACCTTACAGCAGTTTGTACGAGGAAGCCAGGGAGAAGAGCCGCATTCTTCGATCTCTGGATGGTTTCATCGAGGGAGATCCTGTCCTTCTGCATCTCGAAGACCACTGGGACCTCATTCTCTGGTTCTGGGTCGTGGTGCTCGCCGGGGGCGTGCCCGTACCCACGCCACCCTTCAGCCATGCCCCTGAACAGCGCGGGAAGAAGATCCGGGGTCTCTCAGATCTGTTCGGATCGCCAATCTGCATCACTCGGCAGAAGGCTCTGAGCTTATTCGATGGGCCCAACACACTGCGGCTCTGCACCATCGAGTCCATGCCAAACGACGCGTCATCGCAAGCAGGCGTTGGCGATGAGGCGTGCTCGACCAATGGGCACGGGACCATAGTACGAGATGACGACCTCGCGGTTCTCATGATGACCTCTGGAAGCACCGGAGCCGCCAAAGCAGTGCAGTTGACACACCGACAGATCCTGGCGGCCGTCAAAGGCAAAGCTTCTGTGCGCCAACTTCCTCGGGACAAGCCGTTTCTCAACTGGATCGGCCTCGACCACGTGGCGAGCCTCGTCGAAATCCACATCCAGGCACTGCGGCTTCAGGTCGACCAAGTCCATGTCCACGCGTCGGACATCGTCTCCTCGCCCAGGACCTTTCTCGATCTCCTGAGTCGCCACCAGGTATCTCGGTCCTTCGCGCCCAATTTCTTCCTCGCGAAGCTGGTGGCGGAATCGGGAGGCTCAGGGGCATGGGACTTGTCCAGCCTGACGGTCCTCGCGTCTGGGGGCGAGGCAAACGATATTGAGACCTGTATCGAGACATCGCTCTTGCTTTCGCAGTACGGCGCACCTCGCAATGTTGTGACGCCGGGCTTTGGCATGACAGAGACATGCGCCGGCGCCATCTTCAACCTCGACTGTCCCGACTACGACATCCAGGCTAAAAGCCCGTTTGCCTCGCTGGGGAAGTGCATGGAGGGCATCGAAATGCGCATCACGCTGCCCACGATTCATGGCAGTCTGATAGAAGCTCGCGCCGGCGAGTCCGGCGACCTCGAGGTACGCGGCGATGTCGTGTTTCAGTCGTACTACCGCAACGAAGAGGCCACAGCAGAGGCTTTCACCCCCGACGGCTGGTTCCGGACTGGTGACCGCGCGACGATCGACTCGAACGGCAGCCTCCACCTAATCGGCCGGACCAAAGAGGTGATGAATATCAACGGTGTGAAGATCAGCTCCGTGGATGTCCAGGCCACGCTTGAAGAGGCCGTCGCCGCGCTCGTGGCCCGTGTCGTGGTCTTCCCGTCCAGGTCGAGAAGGTCCAGGACAGAGCAGGTCACCGTGGCGTACGTACCGAAATCGTGGCCGCTGCCAGCGCAGGATTTGGTCACCATCGATGGAAGGCTGGTCCAGGCGTGTCTAATGTGCACCGCCTCTCGACCGTTTGCTTTCCCGCTGGGCGACGAGTCTCTTCTGCCGAGAACATCGCTAGGCAAGATATCCAGGGCCGTGATGAAGTCGATGTTCGAGAGCGGAGGCTTCGCTGACCGGATCTGGGACCACGAGGTGCTCCTGGAAGAATACAGGAGGAAGTGCCTCGACGTACCTGCCACGGAGTCGGAAGCGCAGCTCATCGGCGACTTTGTGGAGATCCTGGGAACCGATCGTAGCACCATCGGTGTGGACAGCCCGGTCTTCGAGATCGGCTTCACGTCGTTGGATCTGGTCCGTCTGAAGCGGCGAATCGATACCCGCCTGCAAATCGACCTTCCCATCATAACAATCATGAAGAATCCCACAGCGAGATCCCTCGCGTGTGCCATTCTGGATCTGGGACCCGAGCAACTCACTCGGACGCAGTCACGCTCAGACCAGACGGCATCACCATACGACCCCGTGGTGACATTCCGCGCCGAGGGCAGCAAAGTCCCCCTCTGGCTCATCCATCCCGGCGTCGGCGAGGTCCTCGTCTTCGCAGGGCTCGCGCAGCACATGGCGGGCGATGACCGGCCAGTGAACGCCCTCCGAGCCCGGGGCTTCGAGCTGGGGCAGCCGCGCTTTCCTTCCATCGCGGAAGCCGTGGACACATACCTCGCAGCCATGCGCGAGACGCAGCCCGCGGGCCCGTACGCCATCGCCGGCTACAGCTACGGCACGATGCTGGCCTTCGAGGTGGCCAAGAAACTCGAGGCCGCGGGCGAGACGGTGCAGTTCCTCGGCAGCTTCAACCTCCCGCCGCACATCAAGTCGCGCATGCGGCAGCTGAACTGGAACCGGTGCCTCCTCCACCTAGCCATGTTCCTCGCCCTAGTGCCGGAGAGCTACGCGGACGGCGTCGAGGATGAGATCCCGGACATGGAGCGGGGAGATGCCTTGGCTCTGATACTCGGCGCGGCCGACAAGCCGCGCATGGCGCAGCTGGCCCTGGATGCAGACGCGCTGGCGAACTGGGCGGACCTGGCTTTCGGTCTGCAGAGCATGGCGGCGGATTATGAGCCCGGGGGCAGCGTGGCGTCGATCGACGTGTTCCATGCCACACCGCTGAAGATGGCGGCCAGGTCAAGAGAGGACTGGGTGCGGAATCATATGGGGAGATGGAAGGACTTTTGCAGGACGGAACCGCGCCTCCATGAGGTCGGGGGAGCTCATTATACTATGATCGGGCCGGAGCATGTCGAGGGATTTGCGGCCGCGCTGAAGGCCGCGCTGAAGCAGAGGGGTCTGTAGGCAAGGAGTGAAGTTAAGGGATGGTTGCAATTCAATGTAAATTAGACGTGTCGTACATGGGTCCGCTTCTGACCATGACAGAGAAATGGTGAGAGTTGAAGACAAGGATGAAGCCCAGCCTGTTAGTTCCGTGAAGCAGAGTCCACCAGCTGCTGCCAGCTGGGAGAATAGGGCACGGCTTGCCAGTGACTCAGCCGGCGAACTCATTGGGCACCTCATTTGTGGCCCCCACCTTTTCCTTCCAGTGCCGCATCTGATCTCACGGAGTGGCAACTCGATGAGATTCCTCGATGAAGAACTCCCAAGGAGACTCAACATCGCCATGGGAGACACCGCGGTTCTGTCGCCTCTTATGGAGGAGGTCTACATCTCTACTCCGAGTAAAGGAGACGCAGGGTCATCCAACGCAGATTCCGCATCCAGGCAACCCCCCTCTTCGGACGGAACGCCATCAACACTCCCCGAGCTAGATCCTGAACATGAGCTCTGCCCCTATGCTTCTCAGCCGGTGACCAGTTCCGAGCGCGTCGCAGCGGATGGAAACCTCATGAAACGGTCAAAACGCACGGCGCGGCAGAAGAAGCGACAGGAGAAGAGGGCCGGGAAGAAGGCGTCCGAGAAGACACAGGCCCTAGGACCCTTCGACCTTCCCCCGGAGCTGCTGCTCAACATCCTCGCCTTCCTGCGCCCGAGCAATGTTCTATTATTGACGAGAACATGTCGGTCCCTGAGGGACTTCATCTTCGAAGAAGAACGGATACTCGCCCGGAAGATCATATCCCGGCAATACCCCGTGCTCGAAAAGTGTCTCCGGCCGCCTGTGCTGCTGAGCACGATCACCGACGAGGCGGCAAGAGTAGCGCTTCTGCATCCAGACCGCCAGTCTTCGCTCGGGATCCATCGCAAGTTCCAGCACATCCCGCCGCCGGACCCGAGCTTCGTCTGCACGTGCCTCACGTGCGTGCTGCGCTGGAACTCGCTCGCCATGGCCCTCGACTTCGCCCGCTGGCAGAAAAACCTCGACACGGGGGAGCCCATCCCCCTGATCCCCCGAGGGACCAATCCAAAATGGAACATAGACCTGACCGAGGGCTACGACAGGACCCTTCGCGGGGCGCTCGCCTCCCCGTTGCGGTACGCTCGCATCCTGGAGCTGCATCTCGCGTCGACGACGGGGTCGATACGGCGGCACGGGCAGAACAAGGGCAACCGGCGGCGGAGGTTCCTCATGACGGCGGCGGACGAGGCGGCAGGGACGGACACGTTTCTGGAGCGGAGCGGGCCGCCGACGGTAGACTTCCCGTTTCATCGGGATAATTTCTACATGCTCGAGGCGTATCTGCCGAACCGGGGCTGGAACGCGCAGGAGAAGCGGTGGATGTACATGCCGGACTGGCACGGGAGAGATCTGGAGTGGGCGATCGGCCGCTGGGGGCCGGCGCTGGAGTCGGCAGAGGCCGGCGCCGGTGGTCAAGCAGCGTAGAAGCTGCAAGGTGACAGGTTGACTTGAAGAGACTTGTTCATTCGGCTCCAACTTTCCTCGCCCACCCAAACGTTCTCACGGCGACACCAGCGATGATATCAGACCAAGCACATAACATCTGGGCTCAGTGCCCTCTCGAGGAAATGCTAGCACGGCACACGACCCGGCCTTGGCCACCATAGGCTTTCGTCACAGCCAGCCGAATAGCCGGCTGCATCTTCGCCCAGGAGTCAGGAACCGGCGATAGGCTTGCGTGTCTGTGCCACAGATCGGCGCAGCCACAGAACCACGCGTGCGTTCGAGAAGCCGGCAACCGATACGGGCGATGACGATGCGTTCCTGGCAGGAGGGGTTGCAACCGTTAAGAGAGTTTCGGCGGGGGCGTTTGGTCCGGTCTTGGAGGTCTTGGTGGTTGCCAGCTGCGGACGAGTCGAGGAGCTTGGAGAGACGATAAGAAGCGCCTAGGAGAAAACTCCGGAGGGAAATGCGGGCTGGTGACGTGGGACGAGGGCGATTGGTCGGGCTGGGCGGTGGTTGATTGCGCGGCTCGGGCCCAGTTTGGGGCATTGGGGAGGCTTGAGGTTGCTAACCATGACATGCGCCAAGGGGCGAGCCACTGTAAACTGCCGTGAGGCTCTCCGCTGACGCACCCAGGGTCTCTCTCCACTCTTTGAATGCAGTGACGCTGGGTGATGTTTTACGAGGCCCGGGCTGGACCGGCCGGTTGCAAGCAGTGTTGGCAGTAAGTTCTGGCAGGAGTAGTGAGAGATTCAACGGTCGTGTCGTCACTGGACCTTGGGGTTTCCACGCGGCAATCGTCATGGACAGATTTAGAAACATCTTGTATATAAACACCTCCAGATCTCCCGCCACTCTCCATCGACTTTTCTAGACTCATCAGCAGCATCAAGCTACAACTACATCAAAGACAAGCACTCCATCTTCCAAGTCACCACACCAAGTCAATAACGAGACTTGGATCATCACCGCAAACAAACTACAACCTACCACCACCAAAAACCACACAATGTGCTTCGGAGGCTCTCGACGTTCTTCCCGCATGGGCGGCGGCGGCATGATGGGTGGGTTCATCTAGAACACGAATCAGTACATCAGCTAACAATCATCAAGGCGGCCCCCGACCAGTCAAGGAGGTTCATCATCACCACGGAGGTATGTCAACTAGTATTCTGCCTGTATACTTCAGTACTAATGCAATCAACAGGCGGCGGAATGGGCGGCGGTCGAATGGGAGGCATGGGCGGCATGGGTGGTGGCCGAAGAATGGGAGGCGGCGGTGGAATGATGGGTATGTTATCCCGAACTTCACTTCCCCTTATTTACAAAGGCAATCGCTAACTCTCTGGTCTACAGGCGGCGGCAGGCGAATGGGTGGTGGCGGCATGATGGGCGGAGGCCGTCGCTGCTAAGCACCGACGACTACTCACCGCACGACATGACGAGGTCTTCCGTCACGGAGCATTCTGATTGACCCAGCGACTTCTCAAGGAAACCGGCGTTCTGATTTGGCACTTGTTCTGTGTCTCTTTCGAGAGGGGGAATAGACGGCACGACGACATGATACCTACACCCACCTACTTATTACCATCAGTAATACGCTGTACCAATACCATTACATGTCCTCAAATTTGTCATGGACTTCGTGAATCATGCGAGTCCGACTCTATCTGAAGCTGTCTGGGTTGAAAATGGGTTCCGGGCCACATCAATGCTTGCTGTAAATCGTGAGGACCTGATCGGCAAGGAACTCGGCGTCGTACCGCTGCGGGAAGATGTCCAGCAGCTCGTGGTAGTAGCCGCACTCCCAGCTGGCGGGGAAGAAGGGCTGGAGCAGGTCGAAGTACTCGGGGTAGAACCCGCAGCGCTCCCAGTCGAGAACGGCGACGACGCCTTCGCCGGGGCGGACGAGGATATTAATGCCGTGCAGGTCGCCGTGGGTGAACACGATGTCATGGTCGTCTCGCAGCTGCGTCCGGACCATCTTAGCGATGGACGCGCCTCCGACAAGATCTGAGACGAGAAAATCGTTGTATGCGGCCTCGTCCTTGAAGGTCCCGCCCTCGTGGAAGTAGCGGCGCGTGTCGTTGGCAGGACGCCCGCCGAAGGAGCAGATACCGCCATCCGGGCTCTTGATGGCGCGGAGCTGGCCGATATAGTCGCCAAGCTGGCGGCGGACGAGGGCCTTGTCGCTCTCGGTCAAGTTGTCGTTCCAGGCCGCTTTGAGAGTCTCGCCCTCGACAAAGTCCATGGTGATATGGTTCTCTCCGTAGTCGTGCACACGCGGCACGGGAATGGTGGTGTTCTCGGTGACGAAGCGCATGGCCTCAGCCTCGCCGAGGAAGCACCGCTTGTCGCGGACCTTGGTCACCTTTGTGCCACAGGCGTGCTTGATGAGCCAGAACCCGAACTTTTCGTAGATGATCTCGCCGCCCGCGTCGAGGAGCTCTCGTGCCCGCGGGTTGCGGTGCACCACTGGCGGCGGAGGTGGTGAAGGAGGGACGGGCTTTCCCCGGGCCTGGAGCTTCTCCCGTATCATCCTCCGCACGCGGCGTGAGCTGTCTTCGGACTCATCTTGGTCAGTGGGTGGCACCTCAGAAGTTGACGGGTCGTCCTCGACCTGGACCGCTTTGGGCACATCCATGACGGCCCATGGTGAACAACCGTTGGTGATGGATTGGACCCGCGCATTCATTGATGGCAGCCCTGCCAGGTGGTGCCAACTGAAGTTGCCTGCCCGTGTCAAGGCCGGGTTTCAGAACAATATAGTACTCTGTCAATGGCCTCGGGCTCCGCCTTGTTCGCGATGCCGATATGGAACCTGATACGTCTGAAGAAGGAGGTCTGAAGTCGGACTGGGAGAGTAGAGTGGAATCCACCAACAGCTGCCATGGACAGACGGTACCGAACAACCTACCTAACGTTCCTGAGTAGTAATAGGACGTACCTCATACGACCCTGAACCCCGCGCGTTGCCGTTGGCCGGTTCACCCCCTGATGGAGGGGTCGGTTCCAGACCTTCGGGTCGCATGTGGCGTGGGGGACACAACGACAAGCCGACAACACACCCAGTCGACCACAGACTGGGCGGCACGGCGGCAGCTCCCGTTGGGCCCGGTCCGGTTTGGTTTGGGAACGCAATCAAGCCAAGCTTGGGACGGCTAATCTCCTCATACATCGATACCTTGCCTCATAAGGATGTGGATATGACGGTTGGCGACCGTCGCCCAGGGTATGGTGTCCCTTTGTCCGCTCTAGCAAGCAATGGGACTCGGAGAGAAAATACAAGTACCCGTTCAGTTTGGGGGCAGCAGGAAGGCAAACCTTCCATCCTTCAATTCGGCATGTTTTGGGCTGTCTCAACAACCGCAGCTCGCCCCCGCGATGCCCCTCATTGGCGCAAACAACTGCCCAGGTCGACAACATCACGAGCAGCAAACAATTCGCCCACATGCCTGATGTGAGGCCTGTCCTTCCTCTAGTGCTTATCCAGTATTTACGTAGCGTTTTCGGCACTTTTCCTGCTCTGCTCTGCCCACCACCATCGTCCCACCGAGGCCCTCGTGGGTGGTGCCGCCTGGTGCATTCGTGTAAGTGCTTTCGTGGTTACGATACACCCCATATCGGAGGGACCTGCAAGCAATCGACACATTCCCAGTCCCCGGTGGATTGAAGGACTCTGACTCGATCGGTTCTTCGGCTTTTCTACTCACCGTGAGGTCGGACTCAGCTGCTGCGGGCTTTTCGAGTTACGACCTTCTGAACTTAGCGTCGTGCGCTAAAGCAGCGCTCACGGACGCTACAGACGCTCCAGGTGAATCACGACGATCACTTGGCCCCGAACTGGATGAAGCTCAGACACAATTAAAACGGCCCCTCCAAAGTCCTGATCCTTTCCGCCAAAGTTCCTTCAGGTCAGTGCTTTGAGGCGCTCAAAAGACGCGCGCGCTCACCGACGCGCACAGCTGAACTCGGCGAAACCATCACCACTCCTCCTCAACCTCTTCGGCATCGATGCCCCCGACGCCCTCGCCATGCTCGAGACAACGATCCACGCCGCCGCGCATTTCGGCCGTGACATCAACATGTCGTGTCTGATCGCCTCTGCCGCCGGCTTCCTCTCACACCACCTCTACTTCATCCGCGGGTTCCGAGACATGAATGTGCGCAACATCATCGCCGGCCACCTCCTCGCGCTCTCGCTGCTGCTCTACAAGACAATCTCCACATCGGGAGTCTCCCAAGGCCTCCTCAGCTACGCCGCCATCTCCTCGGTCTACTTTGCCTCGCTCTTCACCAGCATCGCCATCTACAGGCTGTTCTTCCACCCCCTGCGTCACTTCCCCGGGCCCGTCGGACTGAGATGCAGCCAGATGTATATGACCTGGCTGGGCCGACACGGCAAACTGCACCAGGAATACGTCCGAATTCACGAGCAGTATGGGGACTTTGTACGCGTCGGTGAGTGGCGTGATAAACACCTGGTCCTGCGTCCTGCATCGGCGACTAACCAAGATTGACCGCAAAGGGCCGAACTCACTGTCGACCACGCACATTGATGGCATCGCAGCCGTTCACGGACCAAGGTCGACATGCACAAAGAGGAACACGGCGATGTACGACAGCCTCACCGTCAACGGGGAGACCAACCTTGATGCCATCTGGGACGACAAACTCCACCGTGACAGGCGCGCCCTGTGGGACAAGTCACTGAGCATGAGCTGTAAGCACACTTCCCTTCTCTTCCTCGTGTAAGCTGGTCCTGACATTCGCAGCTCTCAAGCGATATGAAGCAGCAACCCGTCGCGTCATGCACGACTGGCTGAGCCGCATCGAAGACCTCGACGGCAGCCCGATCAACACCTCCCAATACGCCAAGCTCATCGGTTTCGACAACATGGGCTACATCGGCTTCTCTACCGACTTCGGCACGGTTCGCGAGGGCCGGCAGGACCGCATGCTGGAGCTCCTCGAGATCACATTTTCCAACTCGGCACTCATGGGCCAGGTTCACTGGCCCCAGGCCCTCATCATGAGCATGCCCAGGTTTGGCATGCAGAAGGAGTTTGAGCAGCTGGCTGTGAACATGTGCGAGGGGCGAATCGAGGTGCGTTGTCGCAGTTGAGGAACCGTGCCAGACTTGCGATGGCTAACAACCACAGCGCGAGTCCGGCAACGAGGACGACATGTTCAAGGTCCTCCTTGACGACCTGAGGGCTGAGAAGTCTCGGTCCATGAATAACATCAACACCATGTATGCCGATACCCAGGGCATCTTGGTCGGAGCGACGTGAGTCTGGCGTTTTCTTCTTCGATGGCCCGACGGTCACTGACTTGTTTCACAGTGACACCGTCGCCTGCTCCCTCGGCCTGCTTTTCTACTACCTGGCCCGCGATGCCGACCTCCGACAACGTCTTTACGACGCGATACTTCCCCTCTACGGCAAGACGGAGGCCGGCGAGTTTACGGTTGCGGATCTGAACGACGTGGACCTCTTCGATGGCATCCTCAACGAGTCTATGCGTCTTAAGTCTCCCGTCCCGGTCAGCGGGCCACGCATCACGCCGCCCGGTGGCATCACCATCGGAGACACGCACGTCCCCGGCGGCGTCATCATCTACACACCCTCGCATGCGTACCACCAATCGGAGCGGTACTTCAAGCAGCCACAAGAGTTCATCCCCGAGCGCTGGACAACGAGGCCGGACCTGATCCTGGACAAGAGGGCGTACTTCCCGTTCAACGTTGGTGAGTCTCCAATATTGCGCTTCATGTCTGCTGTTTACTGACTGCAAGACAGGTCGCTTCGACTGCGTCGGCAAGAGACTGGCGAGGAACGTGCTGCGCATGTCCATTGCCTACACGCTCTACAACTATGACTTCGAGTTCGCCCCCGGAGAGGACGGCTCAGCGTTCGATAGGGAGGAGAAGTGGCAGCTCATTCTGAAGCCGGGAAGCCTGAATTGTGTCTTCACAAAGCGAGAGCATACTTGAGCCTTGATTTCATTCTAAATTAAATTTACAGAGGACGTCTACGTCGAGTTCGGGCCCAATTCGTCGCATGCGCCCGCCGTTGTGTTTTATTTGAGGGCATGGCAGCAACTATTGAAGGTTTGCCATGCCTGCTGCCTGCGGCAGGGCCCTTTCACGGAGAAGCAAATCTTCTGTTCTCGGCGAATTCTACTCACATACAGCTCGAATCTCGAGGAATCGCCCGTCCGACGCCGTTCCGACACTCTAAAGTCGAGGAGGCCGGGCCCATCCCTGACCGCATCCGATTGATGATGGCTTTGGACACATTCGAGGGCATCATATCGTGAGCAGAGCACAAAACCAACGTCGCATTTCCTGCAGCTCTACCCTCCTACCACATGATCTCAGTGTACAACGCCACGAAAGGCACTACTCTGCAATACAATGATGCACATCTGCCGGCATCGCCCAAGGACACTGCAACGGCCATCACGCAGCTGTCTGTCGTCCAGAAGGACAAACCTGCAAATGAATTCAGCAACAGGGAAGCAATCAGGGAAGTCTTAATGAAAGGGTCCCCATCTGGCAAGGCAAGCAGGTGTACAACGAGAACCTGGAAGCCTGGTAAGCGTCTGGGAGGAATCGCAAAAAGCTAGGACCAAAAGCCCTGGCCTTCACATCTACGACCTTGACTACATGGACAAAAGGGGTTGACGACACCCCGAAAAAGGCGAATCACTTCCACTTTTTCAACCCCTGAACTCAAGGCTTGACCCAACGATATTCCAGCAGCCCATTTCATTGCAACAGCACCATCCCAAGCGAATCTTGCAACATAAATGTAGGGTCGGGGCGGCTCCCACGGTCCCACCACCCTTTCTCCATTCAACATGGAAGGCAGCCTTGAAGACCTCTTCAATCCGTCCACATCTTCTACTAGAGCGATTCTGGATCAGTCAGCTGAGCCCACCCGCCTCGCCCCTCTCCACAGCCTGAGATGCATCATGCGTACGTTACTTAAAACTCATCCTGGCCCGCACTTTATCACGACAGCAAGAAGCTCCATTGCCAGACTTGAAGTCACACATCATGCCGTCCCTCTCGGACTTACCGGCTGAGCTGTTAGACGCCATCCTCCAGCTCACAACCGAGGAGGACTGCCTATCCCTTGCCACCGTCAACCGACGATTATCTGACGCGGCCAGGGTGCGACTCTACCAAGACATTACCCTGGAGTGGACGCCGAAGGAGATTCCGCCCGTATGCAAACTATTGCAAACGCTACTCGACAACCAAGAGCTTCGATCCCTCGTCAAGTCTCTCGATTTGGGCGGCAAAGGCCCCTCGGAACATATCCATACGAAAAAACCCACACCACTTATTCCCCTGACGCTCGACATAGACAAAGCGTCAACGCTCATCCGCGACACTCGCTTCCCGCATGCAGAGGCGTGGGAAATTGCCTTCAGGGAGGGGAATTTGGACGCCGTCCTGGCGTTACTCGTCATTCTCCTACCTGAACTCGTCCGCCTCTCCGTTATCCATCACTTTGCAAGGGACAGCCGTATCCTCAGCCAAACCGTCCTACATGCCGCCCAGTCCACGACGCACGATGGCGATTTCCAGCCAGACGTATCGAAGCTATACGACGTTACCATCTGCCAACGACGCGTCGGCGAAGCGATTCACAGAGCACCCCGTCCCTTCAAGAACACTCCTTATATCCTTGGCTGGTTCTACCTGCCGTCCATCCAGCGCCTGCGCCTATCAATCGATAACCCCTTCGAATTCACCTGGCCGTCGCCACTGCCTCCGCGACCACAACACCTCCGGATTCTATTTCTTGACCAGATTCGCGAGTACAGAGCGCTCCCTATACTTGCAGCCTGCCGTGGGCTCAAGGAGCTGAACTGGAATCTTCGCCACGAAGCCGGACCAGACAGAGACGTCCTCCCGGACCCCCCAATTGTCGACCTAGGGAAAGTGACCGCAGCACTGGTACCTCTACAGGACTCCTTGGAGGTGCTGACCCTAGGGGGAGAGCTCGAGCCGGGGCTTTCAGAGATCGACAATCCGACAGTGACCTTCCCCGGCTTCCTGGATCTTGCGATACTCACTAAGTTGAGGACCTTGTCGATACCCTGGGTTTTCTATATGGGCAAGGGACCCTGGGAGGGTAAAACGATTGGACATCCCTCAACCGTGCCCCCGAACCTCACGCGGCTGATTATCGATGATGGCTTTGAGTTTGAAGAAGGGGCCGAATGGGAAGACCCCGACATGCGCGAAGCCGCACGGAAATTCTTGGAAGAGACCAGGCTGCAGTACGCCCCATATCTCCGCGAGCTCGGTCTGCATGCCGCCTGTTTTGAGGACGTTTCGAGGAAAGAGCTTAAACCTCTGGCCGAAAAGGCGGGCATCGTATTCTCATCTGTCAACCTGTTTGACATCAGATGGAGGAAGACGCCACCTCTACCATATTGCTGGACCTGGGATCCCCCGCCCCATGCATCCGACTACATATCGCCCAGCTAGATGGAAGCTTGCTGCCATAAAAATGAATACCGTACAGGCAGGCTAATCGCAGGCCCTGAGTTGGCCGAGTTTGTCTAGCCCAAGTTTGTCCAGGTCGTAGTCCATAGGTGTTGCTGTGTCTCAATCAGGGTTGGTATGGCTTCACGGGCAGCACGTTTCCTACCACTGGCGGTCCCCAAGAGATCTGGAAGTGGGCGCAGAGGTCAGGACGCAGGCTTTCCGTGGGTGCGCGGGAACAACAACCACTATAACATGGTCATCGCAGGTTCTAGCACGGACAGGATGACCTGTGATTCTTCGGGCGACTCGGCTCCGGTGCACTGGCAGCTGCAGACGAGCGAGGAGAAGGTCTGAAGGACAGTCGGAACATGTTTTAGTACTGCTCGCGGGTCTTGGAAGCCCAAAGAGGAGCTTGATTCATTCAATCCGCATCCCAGTGCGGTAACAGTGAGGCCGGGACACCTCAACGCCGCGCGCCGGAGCCACCGTCCGCACTCGAAACATCTAAGACAATTAGGAAGGTCAACGTCTTATTCCTGAGACATGGGCGCTACACGCAACGGCGCCCCTCCATGATCAAGGCTCTGTCAGCCAACGCGTCCTCATCACGACTCTTGCTTGCAGCTCGCGCGACTCAACCACCCGCTATCACGACTCGCGAAGTCAGGGCACCTTCTGTCCTCGAATAGCGCCCGCCGTCATCGCGGCAGTTAGGGCCCGTTTTCCCCTGACTTCCCGTCGGCATGCTCGACACGCATCGCGGGGGCTTGGCCCGTTGAGGAATGTGGCACGTCGAGGGTCGACGTGACTGGTTCGTCCGCGATGCGCCGCAACATTCCTCAGCGGCCATGGCAAAACGGCGTGGGCTCCCGGCTGTTACGCAGGATGGGATTTCGATTCAGGCGATGGACGGCGTTCTTCTGACATCTCCCATCTATAAAGCATCCTGGACTCGTGTGCGCTGAGCGTAAGAGAAAGCGACATCCCCGGCCGTCTCGTCCTCCTTCGTTACATCGCCATCTCGTGGCTCCGTCCGTCTGCTCGCCATGTTCTTCAGGAATGTCCTGCTCGCCGCGCTGGGCGCGTCCAGCGCCTGGGCTGGCGCCATCGAGAGAGGGAGCTTCGGCTGCGGCACCCCAGATCCCACTCCCGAGCAGATTCGCGAGATGTCAATGGCCGTGGCAGCCCAGGAGGCGCGGCGAGAATCGTTCAACCGCACGGAGCTCGCGACCATCGAGGTTAACGTCTACTTCCACGTCGTCGCGGCCTCGGGGACGATCGCGAACGGCAACATCTCGGTGAGAGCGCCCATCCCTTCACGCCCGCTCACGAAAAACGAACCCACGGCGGCTAACAGCGAGCGCAGGATAACATGCTGAAGAACCAGCTCAATGTCCTCAACGCAGACTTCAAGCCTCACAACGTCGTCTTCAAGCTCGTGGGCACAGACCGCACCATCAACGCGGGCTGGGCGCGGGACAGCGACGAGTTCAACATGAAGCGAACCCTCCGCAAGGGCACGTACCGCGACCTCAACATCTATTTCCAGCCCCGTCTGGCCCGAGGCGCCCTCGGCTACGCCACGATCCCCGTCTCCGCGGCGGCGGGAAGCTCGGACTTCATCCGCGACGGCGTGTCGCTCGAGTCGGGCACCGTCCCCGGCGGCTCGCGCGCCCGCTTCAACAAGGGCAAGACGGGCACGCACGAGGTCGGCCACTGGCTGGGCCTCTTCCACACCTTCCAGGGCGGGTGCGAGGGGGACGGCGACTTCGTGGACGACACGCCCGCGCAGGCGAGCCCGTCGAGCGGATGCCCTCGGGGGCGCAACTCGTGCCCCGACCAGCCGGGCGTTGATCCCATCCATAACTTCATGGACTACTCCGACGAGTAAGTGCGGTGCCCCTATAGTTCTCTGTGACCCTGCTGACGACCCCGTAGTGATTGCTACGAGGAGTTCACTCCCGGCCAGAAGACGCGCATGGCCAACTTCTGGAAGACCTTCAGGGCTGACAGGGGTTGAGCGATTCGCGGAAGGGGTCCATGGTGACTCGCTGCCTGGGGCCATTTGCTTGGCTGTGTCGAAGACCGGACCGGTTGAGGTGGCGGCGTTGCTTGGACATTCTTTGCCGTGGCTCTGGACATACTTGGCGATACTCGTATATAGAGCGGGCGGCATTACGACGCGGCCAGTTGCTAGGACATTGGTTGGATGGAGACTTGGCGAAAATTGAGGCGTCGTATGTGAGCAGCTCTTCCGTCGTTGCAGTTGTGACCTCGTAAGTCATGTCTTTCGGGAAACGGCCTGCCCGGCCTCTTCGAGAGACACGGGTGCGGACTCTCTTCGGCGTTGAGAAGTTAAGAATCCAGGTGAAGGGTTCGCGGTGATGAGTGAGACGACCTCGTCTTCGCTGTACCAGATGAGGAATTTGTTGTTGAGATGCATTCCGTCCTGTTCTTGGGTCAATCATAAGGGACCAGGCGACGGACCAGGCGACCGGGCAATAGTAACAGGAGACTTTATGAAAAGTAGGTAGGCAGTAGTAGTAAAGACAACCTCGGCGGCGGTGAATTTCGACCAGCGGCCTGTTCTCGTCAGTTCCCAGATCCATGATCTCCCCAATGCCTCTTCAAAATCCGGCCTCGCTCTTCGCAGAGGGGGAGGATATCACCTCCAACGCCGGTCCAATGCAATGCCGATGCCGCCCGCCGGTATTCAGACGGGCATGATATATGCTCAATCAATCGCTTTGCCCAAAACCCAAGGAAAAAATATCGGTCGGCCCGTCACGTCCTGTTCTGGCTCTCGTACACCGCGACAGCGTTCTCCAGCGACTCGAGGCTCGACCCGTCGCCGTAGGCGTCCAGCAGCTTCGACGCGAGC
Source organism: Furcasterigmium furcatum (assembly GCA_001599815.1). Classification (NCBI taxonomy): domain Eukaryota; kingdom Fungi; phylum Ascomycota; class Sordariomycetes; order Glomerellales; family Plectosphaerellaceae; genus Furcasterigmium; species Furcasterigmium furcatum. The sequence goes on from BCIA01000004.1 coordinate 2,796,882, forward strand.
ACGCGGCTCTCGTGCGCCCGCCGCTCCGCCTCCTCGGCCATGGCAACCTGCCGCGCGATGCGGTAGCTATTCGCGGCGTACCCGGCGGCCACGAGGGCGAGGATGGGGGTGGCCCTGCGTGTTCCTGTTAGCGGGCGTGCCGTGTCGCGGGGTGGAACGCATCACGCGGGGATGCATTCCAGAGAGAAGGAGGAGGGAGGACGCACCATCTGGCGGCGGACCGCCGCGTCTGGAGGAAAGGCAGAATATTGGGGTGGACCTTTGCCTGCGTGGAAAAGGCCCTGGAGGCCGAGCGGAGGGTCGTCTGGCGCAGTACAGCTTGCATTGCTTTCTTGTTGTGTTGTTCGTGTTGTTCAAGATCGTGGTGATGTTTGGAGAGAAGAAGCAACAAGCACCACGATCTGCCCCGCGAGCGAAAAAGAAACCCCTCTTCTAAATAATGAAATGATCAAGCCACGACACCAAGGCCAGGAACCCGAGCCGTCTGCCCATCGCGGCGCGGTCGATCCCCAACCATCAGGCGGATAATACTACGCATTGGCTTTGACGATTCCGCGGGCACTGCCGCAGGGCCGCCCGCGGCCGGTTTAACTCGGTAATAGGACGAGATGGCACGAGCAGGGCAAATCCACCAATGGGCGGCCTGTCCTGAGGCCTGAGATGCGCCGGGGTCGAGCGGAGTGTGGGGTGATGCTCGCCCGATTTGGTGAACGTACCGGGGGCTTTCGGAACTGGAGAGATGGGCGCGGTGGTATGATGTGGGAAGCTCGGAGCTCCGAGGGCCTGCTCATGGGGAGCACGTCAGGCCATAAAGACAGGTCAGACGCCTCGAGATGACGTCGAGGCCGGGTCGGCGGGAGGCGATCAATGAGCAGAGCGGCTGGCCCGTCTGGACTTCGACTCGCGACGGCGATGTTCAATTCGAGACTCACTACAGGTTACCGGCTTGCTGGTGAGGAGCAACATCCCCGAGTTCACGCTTCGACGAACATGCTTCGGTCCCAACCATATGTCCGACTCAACCGCCGACCAATCCTCCGAGCCAACCAGAACGGAATCTTACTCGAGGGGTGTGGCTCATGAACCTGGATCGACTGCTTCTCGTCGAGCCTGGTGGGCTCGAAATGCCACGCCGACCCGTAGATCTTCTCAGCCGAGAATCCGGTCTGGGTCATCGCGTACACAAAATCCGTCCAGTTCGTCTCGCCGCTGCCGCTCTGCTGCGCGGGGTCGTTCGAGAAGAAGAGCGCATTGAAGACCTTGATCGCTCGCTTGTCCACCTGGAAGGTCGCCTCGGACTCCTTGGGGCCTTGAGGCGCAGGCGAGGATGACGACTCGGATTCTGGCGCTGCGACACCCTTGGTCTTAACCTTGGTCTTGGGAGCCGTGGGCGCGACCTTCTGCTCGTCAATCTTCAGTCCGCCAAAGGGAGCGCCCAATGAAGCATCTGACTCCTTGGCTCTGGCCTTCTTCACAGGTTCGACATAGGGCCCGGTCCGGTGCCGCTCCCGACGCACGAGAATGTCCACGAGGCGAGGGCTCAGGGTGTGCTCGTACGTCTGCAGGAACGCGGCCCAGAACTGATCGAGGGCCGCCTCGGCCGAGCGCATCTGCTCGATGTTCTCCCGGGTCGGCTTCTTGCCCGCAGGATACCGGAAGCGGCCGTCGGTCGGAATGCCGAGCTCGACGAAGCCCTGGCCGTAGGACATCTGGCTGATAGGGCCCATCCACTTCGTCCTTGCCACGAAATCGCGGTCAATCTCCGCCTGGACCTTTACGATCTTGTCCTCGAACCTGTCCGCCCAGGGCTGGAAGAGCTTGAGCTGATGCAAGCACTCTGAAAACAGGGCGAACTGCCCCAGCTGCTCGCGAATGTACGACGTCAAGAGTGCCTTGACTGAGGGTTCCTTCTGGATGAGGTGGTCGATGCTGTCGAGCAGCGTGTGAGTCGTGAGGAGTCTCCTTTCCTCGTCGTCCCAAAGCATCCGTATGGTCGCCAGGAAGTCCTGCTCCGCCTTGGAACGGGTGATGTTTTTGGAGTGGAGGATAATCTTGGGCGTGTGCTGGTTGGGAGGCGGTTCGCGCTCAAAGTGGCTGCGCATCGGCGGCGAACCTGGGAACGATATCTTGAGGGTCGACACCGGGCCGACTTCCATGCGCTCGAGGACCGTCCACAGCTCGTAGAAGGCCATGGCGAGCTCCTCGGGGAGGTCCTGCGCGGGATCGAGGCGGCTCTTGTGCTTGTCCATTAACCGCCGGAGCTTCTGCACCTTCTCGAGGACGACGTGCCACACGCCCAGGGCGACGAACTTGTCCACGATGAGACTGGATATGACGCGTTGCCAGAAGGTGTGCTTGCGGACAGGATCTAGGACGGGGTGAGTCTTGCCGTTGCTGTCGAGGAGCATCTCCTGCCGATGTTCCTTGATCTCGAGAACGGCGTTGGCGAATGCCTCGGGATCGTCCCGCAGGTTCCAAACCTCGTCCTCGAGCTCGGCGACCTGGGCCGTCACAACGGACTCGAGACGGTCCAGGTCCAGGCGTGAGGGTAGCCGGTACGATGACTCAAAAGAGGTAACAGTCAGAGATGTGGTTCCCGTCTCGGTGTTGTTCGCGGAAAGGAGAGGGGGCTCTTCCACCTCGGGATACGCTGACCCCGTGATGTCGTCCCTGGGGATGTCGTGGAGGATGATGAGACAGCACTTGACGAGGAAGCTGTAGATCCTCTCCTGGATCTTGAGACAGTTGAGCCCGTCTCCCGGAAGAAGACCTCTGACTTCCATGGACCAGAAGAAAGCATCCGGGTGATCATCCCAGTGATACAGTTTTCCATAGGTCTCGGGGGTAGTCTGCCCATTGAACATCATGACCCATTCTTTGAGGAAGGGTCTGTCGATGCTCTGAGTGATGAGGCCAACGCGGTAAGCCGCGACGTCCGAGTGGGCGAAAGCGTTGGGGGGATTCCGGCCGCGGGAATTGAGCAGCAGAGGCAGCGGCTCGGTCTTTGAGAGGTCCTCGAGGTTCATGTAGGGCATGAGGTAGGCGTCGGCGTTGGCAGAGTCGACGATGGTATCTTTGGACTTGCGTTTCCAGGCGGCAACATCTGCTTGGTGCTCCTTGGGCATGTCTGGCCAGGCTTCCAAGAGAACCGCACGCCGCTTTGGCTTGGACTTTCGCACCCAGCGGTTCTGGATGGTGGCCTCATGCCGAAGGATGATGTCTTGGAGGGTGGTCCATTGCTTGAGGACTTCCGGGACGAGCTTGTTCCGCTGCGTCTTTGCTTCTGCGGGCGTAATTGTGCGGACCCCGGGCATATGGGGATGAGCGTAGGGGTCAGCCATGCTGTGCGAAGTCGAGGAATACACACTAAATGGCTTGTGTTAAGAGCAAACAAACGTCGACCTCGAGCTGAGACGAAGTGTTGACCTCGAGCGAGGTACGTCTCCACACGACGGGGAAGCTAAAACGGGCCGGCCCGCCAAACCTTCCTACCAGCTGAGGTCAGCTGACCACGCAAATGCGACAGTGGGGCTTCTTCTCCAAGCTCCCCAAACACCACAAAGTGGCTGGGAGATTGGACGACAGCGAGTGAGCATCAGGTGAGATCATCACCGAGCTTCCGAGCCACGCAAACACGACCGCTTTTGCCCTATTGTGAACAGCTCACGCGGTAGAACCATCAACATTCTGAGCCCCCAGGCTACACGCCATCACCCACAAACATACCGTTGTTCTAGGGCATCAATTGGCCGTTCGTGACCATCAATTCCTCTGATCAGCATCCAAGCCGCCGCCGTCATGGGCCTCTTCCCTCTCAACCAGGAGCCCAAGTTGCTCGAATCTCCCATCGACACACCAAGCATCGGATCAACCTGGATCCTCCCCCGGTTCTCCATCGGCACCTCGACAACAATCAACGCTACCCCCCTCGAGTGCCTCACCAAGATCGTCGACACCACCACCTGGCCCTCATGGAACACCTACGTCAAGCGCAACACCATCAAGAACGGCCCTCCCCCCTCCAGCCTGTCCCTCAACGCCCCCGAACTTCAGGCCTTCCTCGCCCGCCCGGAGCACCTCTTCCCGGGCGCTAAACTCAACCTCGAGGCGTGGAACAACCCGGACGGCCCGCCGATGCACGCCCACGAGCGCGTCAGCATCCTCGAGCGCTTCGAGCGCGACGGCCAGACCGGGTACCGCATCTCCTGGATGTTCGACGTCACGCCCTATTATGTCCTGCACACCGAGCGCGTGCTCGAGTTCATCGAGGCGCGCGGCGACGACGGCTCCGTCGTCACTGAGTACTACGACCTGTTCACCTGCGGCGGCCCGATCGCACCCGCCGTCAGGCTGACGCAGAAGAACATGCTGTTTAACGGATTCGGCCGGTTCAAGGACAGCCTCAAGAAGGCCGTCGAGGCAGATGCCGCAGCCGCGCGAGAGGCGTCTTAGGGCGGCTGCCATATCTCACCGTTCATGTACCACCACGGAGTCTGGAGCGATGGAAATTGTAACCACAACGAGGGTATCATATTAACAAACGAGACGGACTGGTCAGTCCCCTTTCGCGATCTGGCATCGCCAGGCGCCCCATGTCTAAGAGTATCTAGTAATTATGTCACAAGAGAGAACAAGACGCCCCTGTCCTTCCCCGGGGCCGATTTCACATGATCCCACAGAGCGCGCGAATGCTTTGAGAGAGCGCTCACCGCTTGCCTTGCATTGAACCACGAGCCGCAGCCCGGGACGGTAGCTAAAAAGGGTGGCGGCCCGGGCTGGGCCTCAACCGTGGGGTTTGTCTATACATTTCCGAATTACCGCCTCTCATCGCTATCCCGGGGGCTCGCTCAGTCACGCCTCATGAACCGCATGGGCCGCTCAACGGGCACCAGGATGGGCGAGGGTGTGGGCTCCTGGGGGGTCTCGGTGCTCCTCTTCGGCGTGTCCTTGGGCGCCTCGGGGGGCGGCTGGACTGCCGTCGCAGTAGGGTGCGCAGGGGGCGGCATGGCAGGAGGGTGTGCCGGGGGCTGAGCGGGCGGCTGCTGAGGGGGGTGGGCTGGCTGCCCGGGCATCGGCATCGGCTGCGGGGGAGGAGCCGGATGGGCCGGGGGAGGTGCCGGGTGAGCCGGAGGTGGGGCAGGGTGCGCCGGCGGGGGAGGAGCAGGATGGGCCGGGGGAGGAGGAGCGGGATGTGCCGGCTGCGTGGGCTGCACCGGCGCGGCGCCCTCAACCACGGTGGTCGTGACGACACGGGTCACCGGCCGCTCCTGAATCGAGGTGACAGTATGGGTGACGGGCCGTTCCTGGATCGAAGTGACCGTGTGGGTCACGGGGCGTTCTTGAACGGAGGTGACGACCTGGGTGACTGCGACCTGCTGGGTCTTGGTCTGGACGATGGTCGTAGGGACCTCCTGAATCGAGGTCACGACGTGAGTGACAGGCACCTGCACCGGCACCTGCTGGACCTTCGTCTGAACCACTGTCTGGATGGCTGTCTGGATGGCCGTCTGGACGACGGTCTTGACGATAGTGGTGGGCTGGACTTGGACGGAGGTGACGACGTGAGTGACGGGAACAGACTCGATCTTGGTTTGGACGGCAGTCTGGACGATGGTCGTGGGCTGGACCTGAACGGAAGTCACCACTTGGGTGACCGGCACCTCCTGGACCTTGGTCTGGATGGCGGTCTGGACGATCGTCGTGGGGACCTGCTGGACATGTGTGCTGACGATGGTGGTGGGCACCTGCTGGACGTGCGTGCTCACTATCGTCGTGGGGACTTGCTGGATGTGTGTGCTGACGATGGTGGTCGGGACGGCCTGCTTCTCGGTGATGGTGGTCGGCACCGGCACGTGTACCGGGACCGTGACGTGAACCGGGACCGTCTGTGTGACATGGACTGGCACCGGTACCTGTACCGTCTTCGTCTTCTCGACAACCGTCGGGACGGGAACATGGACTGTGTGTACCGAGGTGACCGTCACGGGCTCACACTGAGGAGCTTTGGCAGGGGCCTCCTCCTTGGGGGGAGAGGGCTCGGCGCTGGCCAGCGATGCCAGGGCCAGCAGCCAGCATGCTGCCGCTGTCGACTTGTGGTAGAGCATGAGTCTTTCGGCGGGGAGGTCGAACTACTAGTAGTATTATCGGTCGTTGGGTATCGTGAGGAAATTCCAAGTGGTATCGGAGGCTGATGGGCGATATCGGTGTGCGGCAGGCAGATCGGGCTCAAAATTAGGACTGGATGAATGAAAAGAAAGTAACGAGGCTTGCTCAGTGTAAAGAATGTTTGAGAGACCTGTCTCGGCAGAAGTGAAGGATGAGGGACAGAAGAGAAGGTGAGGAAGAGGGAACAACAAGCCCAGGAAAGGTCGTGGGGGTGAGGTAGAAAAGAGGGCGAGACAGGAGATCGACGGCTGAGGGAGGGCAGCTTTGCTATTATATGCCGGGGTCTCGGAGACCGGTGACGCGGATGGGCAGCATCATGGCCCTGGTCTTGGTGTTGCCAACCCTTGCTCGTGATCCTCAGCCGGACACCGCGCACTCGGCTCGCTCCCTCAGATCACTGCATCAGCCCGGCGGTGGTGTCATAGGGGGTGGGGGCTTGGGGTCGCGGACACGGACTCCTGCTTCTTGGGCGGACGGGTGCACGAGTCAACAGACAGGCGTGCCGTGGCAGACCGCCAGGAAGGGGCTCCTTGACTGGGGGCAAAGCCGGCGGAGATCAAATCTTGGTGAGCTAAAGCTTCACATCTGCCGTCGTGGGAGACGACGTGCCGGGCGGAGCTACAGTCACAAGTAACATGAAATGGTGCCATTCCTCGTGTACGCCTGTTAAGCTCCCGTGTCAGGGTGCGAATCATCCGAAGTCCCGAGATGATATAGGACAGGCCCTGAGGGAGTCGGACTGCCAAGTAGGAACTCGAGACGACAAGCAGGGGGCCGTCCGTTTTGACTTCATGCGGCTCTTCTCGAGGGGCCTCCCAGCGGGCCACCCAACGGCGCAGACCGAGACCGCTAGAGAGGCCCTCACAGATGCTTGGGGTTGGATCGGCGGCCCCTGTGGTCGCAGGAGTGCGGGGGTCAGCCAGGGGTACCGCTGCCCAGAGATCCGGAACAGCGAGGAGCCGATAGAGGCTGAGGATGTGAAACGAAAACCTCAGATGGCTGCTGCGGCGGAGCCGTAGGAACGCATGCAACGGTGACAATGTCCTCTGGCGGGATGGGATCAAGTGTGATCAGTGCGACGATCAGCCGTCATGCCCTCGGATGGCATGTCTGGGACTCGACTTCGGAGAGGGGAGTCCTGGACAGATCAGACTGATGCTGTCTTGTCATGTTCTTACCATCATTTCTGCGTGCATTGCGAAAGATCGTGTGCTGTGTTTACCATGGTGTCGCTCACGGAGCACGACTGAAGCAGTTCAGGCACCTCTCAGCGGAATCTCCAACGCAGAAAAGCAAGGCACGCCTGCACAGCCTGAGCCAGCCGAAAATCTGCGACACAATCCCTGTCCGCCGAGACAATCGGGGAAACATTCAGGGGCTGGTTCATGGGCGGGACGTGCCCGAACGCCCAGTGAGTTGCCCAGCCAGGGCCCAGGGGAACTCAGCTTGTTGACAATCGGGCGCATGAGAGACGTGAGCTCATCAGCGTCAGTCCCGTCAGATCGGATGAGAATGCACAGCAATATCAGTAGGAAACAATTGATGCTGTTACGCCGCGCCTGGTTCGGGCGGCGACCGTGAAACCCGACCGCCCTGACGTCCACCTCTAGACCCATTGGCTGCTCGCGACGGGTCATCACGGCTCGGAATTGAGAGTCTGTGCTGTGAGAGTCTTCTGGGAGTCTGGCTGGAGATCTGACTGGGTCTGAGTCTGAATGAAAGGCTGCGACGACTACTCTCTGTTGGAGATGCGACAGCAGTGAGCATTCTTTTCGTCGAGGAAGCACAGAAGACCCAAACAGCTGGATCAAAGACTGAAGACCCTTGTTTTTCTCGGCCAAAACCCATCAGCGACCACGCTCCTTGGTCATCACCCGCTCTCTGGTAGGCTGGTTCGGTCCCGCGACATATCCTGGAAGCGTTAGACCGCCCATTAGGATGGATTTCGGGCGATGATCTCAGCACTAGCCCAGCGAGGAGCGTATTCGGGTTAGGGTTCAGATGTAGAATAAATGGAGGCTTCTGCCCAGGCATCGAGCCGCGCCGGCGAGGAACCGCTTCGCGACTCACTTTCAAAGATGCTGCGCGAGATCGCCTACGCCGTACTGGGCATCGGCGTCCTCGGCTTCACATCAGAATGGGCAATCGGCGCCTTTGACGACCCTCGGGAGCCGCCACGCCTGCACTCGCGGGTGCCCCTCATCGGGCACTTACTAGGCCTGCTGCAAAATGGCATGAAATACTACGGAATAACGAGGTGAGAAGACATCCCGCGAAGTGCGCGCCGGGGATCCCTCTGACGGCGGTGCGCCCTCATAGCCGCCAGACGGACGCGGAGCTCTACACCATCGGCATCGGGCCCCTGAAGATCTACATCTGCAACGGGCTGCATCTCGTCCCCTCCATCCAGAAGTCCTCGAAAACGCTGTCCTTCCGGCCCTTCATCCAGACCGCGGCCCAGAGATTCGGCGGTGCATCCGTCGCCACGCGAGAGATTTACACGGAGGCCTTTGTGGACGAGTTTGGCCAGGTCATGAAGACCAGCCTCACCCCCGGATCGCACCTGGACGAGCAAAATCTGAGAATGGGTGAGGAGGCAGTCATCCAGGTGAACAAACTTGCTGAGATGAAGGAGGTATATCTCATGGAGTGGACCAAACACACCATCGTCCACGCCAGTAGCTATGCCATCTATGGAGATGGACATCCCTACAGCACCCCCGAGGTGAAGGACGCTTTCTGGTACGTATTCTCGAATAGAGGGCTGGAGGCTGGTCCTCACGCCTCGGGTCTGAACTCCCAACTTTCAGCCCGACATGGCCCAACGGAGGCACTGACGAGGCGCACAGGGAATGGAACGAATACCTGCCAATGCACCTGATGGGAATTGATCCTCTCGGCAAAGGTTATGCCGCCAGGCAAAGGGTCTTCGACTCTTTCGCCGAATACGGGAAGAAGGTACCCGCCAACGCCTCCAAACTTGTCATCGAGAAGGTCCGATTCATGCAAGAGGCCGGAGTCTCCTTCGAGGAGACGTGGAAGCAGGAGGCCGGGTTTGCGATCGCCCTCTTCGGGAACAGCACCCCCACGGCCTTCTGGACATTCTACGAGATCTACTCGCGCCCGGACATCCTCGAAGAGGTCCGCCGCGAGATCGCCACCGAGGCCGTCGAGAAGCGCGACGGGGTGTTCCGCCTCGACGTCGCGGCGCTGAAGACGCGCTGCCACCTCGTCCTGTCCATGTTCCAGGAGACCCAGAGAACCAGACACCAGCACGCGCCCATCCGCAAGGTCGTGGCGGACACGCTCCTGGATGGACGCTATCTGTTAAAGAAGGGCAACTACCTCCAGATGCCCGGCGAGCCCATCAACAAGAGTGAGCAGCTTTGGGGCGCTGCCGCCCAGGAGTTCGACCCGTACCGATTCGTGCCGAAGGAGCAGAAGGAGAAGACCGCGTTTGACAAGACCAAGTTCACGGCATGGGGCGCAGCACCGCATCTCTGCCCGGCCAGGCAGTTCGCCTCGACAGAGATTCTGATCCTCGTGGCCCTGATGGTGATGAGGATGGACCTGGTGCCTTTGAATGGGACGGGACAGTGGGAGAGAGACTTCCCTTGTCGGAACGAGAACGCTGCGACGCCCGGCCCGGCGAAGGACCTGAAAGTGCGGGTAAAGACGCGCGAGGAATGGTCTGGAACCTGGGAGCTGGAGATGGGCACCAGTAAGACGAGACTGTCACTTGCTTCCGGCTGATCGCCTGGCCCGGTGGCAATTAGGTAGTCAATGACCTACACATTGATGTGATTAAACCGTGACTTTTCACAAGATGTGTGACGTACCTCTGTTCGGGTCCCTGATTTGCATGACTGCCGACTGATCGACAACTTTGGGCACTGAGATTGTCGGCCAGTTCTCTGCCGCCTGGATACCGATTGGGACGCTGAGAATGGCAATGAAGCTCTTAAGGACGCCGAAAGCCTCCCACGGATCTTTCACAGGGTTGCCAAACAGCTCCCACTGGCACCTGTCCGGAACATCGTGAATGGGCACCGTGGTTTCCATCATGACCACCAACACATGAGACTCTTCTTTCCGCTTTATATGTAATACTAACTAACTAATTACTTAGTACTAGTACCAAGGCAAGTAGTTACCCACCTCTCAGAAGCCTGACCTGCAAATGAACTGAGCGATGGATCCGACAGGTACCCCGCGATCACGCCATTCTCCAGGACCACCGATTCAATGAGCGACGACATGCTGAACTCCTCGAGCACACTGTAACCACATGACATGGTCCTGAGCATGCCTACCGCAGCTTCATCACAGAACCCCCACCCGCCAGGGGCCAACATCATCGATCGTTCCCACTTCAGCGTGCGGGATGTGATACGGGACGTTTGGCTCGGGCTCAGTCTCCCAGACGCCGCGCTTGGCTCGGTCACCTTGCCCGGAGAAGAGGATGTCGGGCCAATCTTTCCCTCTTCCTTCAAAATCGGCACGCTGTCTCAGAGCTGCATCGCCTTGTCCGCGCTGGCGGCCGCCCAGGTTCACGCCCTGCGGAACGAGGTCGACGTGCCGAACGTCACCGTCCCGAGGACACATGCGGGAATCGAGTTCAGGTCTGTAAAGCTCTACCGGCTCGAAGGCGCCAACACGCCCATGGGGTTCCAGTCGATCGGGGGCCTCCACTGGACGTCTGACGGGTATGTGCGCATCCACGATCTGTTCCCGAGCCACATCAAGGGCGTCCTCGATGTCCTGGGGCTGCCTGGGGGCGCGAGCAGAGAGCAGGTCGCCGAAAGGGCGAAAGACTGGGCCAGTATCGATCTCGAGACCACCGCCACGGTGGAAGGGGGCGCAGTCGTATACGCGCTGCGATCATACCGACAGTGGGATGCCCTGCCGCAGTCGAAAGCCATCGGTGACCTCCCCATCGAGCTGAAGCAGCTGGCCCATGGGACCTCGGGGTTCCCTTCGAGGATGGCACGCGGCGATTCTCGTCCGCTGAAGGGCTTGCGCGTTGTCGAGATGAGCCGGGTCATCGCGGCGCCCTTGTCAGGCAAGACGCTCGCCGCTTACGGCGCCGATATCCTCTGGGTCACGACTCCAAACCTGCCCGACCTGCCGAAGCTGGATCGGGAGCTCGGCCGGGGCAAGAGATCGGTCCATCTGGACATCCACAACCCGGCAGAGAGGAGCAAGCTCCTGGAACTTATCAGTACGTGCGACGTGTTCATCCAGGGGTACCGACCGGGAAGTCTCGCTGCGTACGGGCTTTCCCCGGAAGAGCTGGTCAAGGCGAACCCGAATATCATCATCGCGAATCTCTCTGCCTTTGGCCCTCGAGGGCCCTGGTCAGGGCGAAGGGCCTTTGATGCCCTGGTCCAAACTTCTTCCGGGGCGACGGTGTCCGAGGCCGAGCACGTGGGCAAGGGCGAGCCGTCACGCGTGCTGCCATCTCAGCCTCTGGACCACGGGGCTGGCTTCATGTTGGCGGCTGGTATCATGGCCGCCGTGTATCGTCGTGCGGTCGAAGGCGGGGCGTGGCAGGTTGATGTGTCCCTTGCTGGCGTCATGAAGTACCTGCGGAGCCTCGGGCAGTATCCTGGCAGCACGGGCTTTGACTGTGAGGATGTTAACAGTCCCGATGACGTTCCTCCTGAGTACTTTGAGACAAACGAGACGGGGTACGGCAGGATGACCACCGTGCGCCATTCTGCGACGATCGAGGGGTGTGACGTCGGCTGGGAGATAATGCCGAAGCCGTTAGGATCGGACAAGCCGGAGTGGCTGTCCAGCTGAGGCGATGCTTGATTCCTGGTGGATGGGTGCATTTGTTGGAGATGGCGCGAAAAGGGGGCAGTAGGTGGGTATCAGGCTATCAGCCTAGTACGCAAGGACTCGACTGACTATGGTTGTAACAAGACACAAGTAGATCTTAACAAAATGAGGGCAGAACAGAACATAAGTCAAAGGTGTTGTAGAATGCAAGTCATATGGCTGGCTGTGTGGTTGTTGCAGCAGTATTGCGTTCGGAACATGGTGGCCGTAGCGGCACCAGACAATATCACATGATTGCAGTTCAAGACGCGTTCTTTCCACAACTTCAGAGCCTTAGAAGAGACAGCTTAACCAAGAACGCGTAGAGCGCGTAAAACGCGAGACGCGTTAAATTCTGTTTGTTCAATGGCGCTCTTCCGCATTCTGACCGCACCGAGATATTCACTTGAACCGCTCCTCTCCCTGAACCGAAGTCTCCATTCAGAGCGATCAATATCTTCAATAGAACCACGCACCTGCGCTGCTTCGCGATGCCTTCATCCAACTGCTGCTGGCCAAAGGAATTCTTTTGAGTTTCTGTGCTTTTTCTTTCTGAGGGTTCCTCGTAGCTGTTTCCTGAGTAGTTGATAGGGCCCTTGTTAAGTCAATGTGCGGTGTGTTCTCACCGTGCATTCAGTAATTGATTCCAGAAATCGAAGGACCGTTCTTGCCGCTTTCCCTGAGTCTCTCGTAGTTACCGTTTCTGCTTGACGCTATCCCAAAGACGCCTGACCTTCTCTTCTTCCTCCTGTAGTCTTCCATCTCAAGCCAACATAACCACCGCCACCGCGTTCAGCAACGCTCGTCTGAACAACCAGCTTTGTCCCTTTTATCCTTCTTAACAGCGACTTATCCCTTCAGGAGTCAGACAAAATGACTTCGATCATCGGCCGGATGGCTTTCATCAGGCCCCTGACCCTCCTGGCTCTCGGGCTTCCCGTCGCCCTGGTCTGGGTCTTTGAAGACGAACTCCTCCTCCAGATCTTCTGGACTCTCTGGGCCCTTCGTTACGCTCGCTTCATCGGTCACTGCATCGCCTACTGGTCCTACCGCCCCGACCGCATTCCTGAGAATCCCTCTTTCAACCGATGCGATGTCACCGTTATTCTGCCGACCGTCGACCCCAGCGATCCCGATTTCCTCCCCTGCGTCCATTCGATCCTCCGCAACGCGCCTCACACTCTTATCGTTGTCACAGTTGGCCCGGAACTCCTTTCGTCTTGCAAGGAGATTCTTCAGACGGCCATGAATGAGAACATCAACATCCGTATCTTGGTCGCTGCCATCCCCCGTGCCAGCAAGCGTCGTCAGGTTGCCCACGCCATGCCGCATGTCGAGACATCTATTGTCGTCCTGGCCGACGATCATGTCTTTTGGCCCTCCCTTGGCTTTCTGCCCTCGATCCTTGCCCCCTTCGAGAACCCGCGCGTTGCAATCGTCGCCACGGACAAGCGAGTCTTGCGCACCACTCAGGGTGACTGGAGCTGGGCCTCTTGTGCCAACTTCATCGCCTGCAACTATCTCCAGCGTCACAACTGGGAGCTCCGCGCTTCCAATGCCATCGATGGAGGCGTCTTTGTCGTCTCCGGCCGTACTGCCGCTTACCGCACCGACTTCTTTCAGGACTCCGACCTCCTCACCCGATACTGCAACGAGAAGTTCTGCTTCGGCTTGTTCGGCGGCGACGAGGGCCTCGGCCCCGACGACGACAACTTTCTCACCCGCGAGGCCATGAAGAAGGGCTGGTACATCCGCTTCCAGCACACCGAAGATTCCACCGTTACCACCACGCTCGGCGTGTGTCCCAAGATCCGCGGCCAGATGCTCCGCTGGGCGCGCACCACGTTCCGCAGCAACCCCATCATGCTCCGCGACCCCAGGTTCCTGTACCGCTACACCTGGAGCTACTTCATGGTCTACTGGGCCGGCATCGTCAACTTCGCCCTCCTCTGGGACATCGCCCTCGCCGTCATCCTTGCGTACACCCGGTACGGCGAGTTCATCTTCCTCTTCGTCCTCTTCGTCTGGATCTTCTCCACCAAGGCCGTCAAGATCCTCCCTCACTTCTCCCGCCACCCCGCCGATATTCCCCTCTTCGTCGTCCAAATCGCCTTCGCCTACGTCCACAGCTTCATCAAGTTCTGGGCCCTGCTGACCTTCTGGGACTGCGACTGGTCTGGCCGCAACCTTGACGAGATTAACGACAACGAGATGCAGCGCGGAACCACCTTTGAGCGTGTTCTACCGGCCATTTCCGAGCGAGAGGAGTAGGAGGAGACAAAGGGCCTGGAAAGGGACAACGCTTGAGCTGTATGAGTATGAAAATTCGTGAAAGGGCGGCAAGGTGCTGCCTTGCGATTGACTGCTGGTTTTGCTGGGGCGTTACGGGCATATTACGGTCAGGGGGATGAACTTCATGATGCATGGATCACGATACACACGCGCACACGACAGGCACGAAGATATGCAGTACTGCCCAACTTAATATCAATTACATCATCAAACGGTAGCACTTGCATCATATGACATCCATGTATCATTTGTGACAACATGCTCGTTTCCAAGGGCCTTGGACTCGGGGGTTGATGGCCCGAAGTCTCGTCCCAGGGGCTGTCCTCCATCGGTGGAAATACAGATCCAAAAGCCGAATCGGACCATCCCATCAAGCCTCCACCCCCCTTCGGCAGTTGTAATATGGTACGATTGGCAGGTAAGATACCCTGGCCCATAGTAGTCCGGCAGAGGTATGTACGGAGGCCTGGGTTTTGTCAACCCCCGGCCGACTTGCCCCGAGGCCCGGAGTCAGGGGTGTCGCATCATGGACCCCAACAACTCGAAGCCCCAGAAACGACAGACAGAGGTCTCACGTCAATTACAGAGGCAATCCCCAGGGGAAACAATGACATTGGTGTATTTCCGGAGCCTTTCGTGCTCTTGTCTTCTAAACCAGTTTCTATTCAATGTTGCTACACATGACCAGTGCTCCTACACCAAACCCATGCGGAGAAGTCGGTTTCCAAACTCCACGAGGTAGTAGTCGCCATACACCAGCCCGTGGTTTGCGTACCTCTTCTTGGCGTGTACGTTGTTGTTGGCGGTGCCGAACTTCAGGATCCCATCGAAGGACTGGAGCGTCACGTCCTCGACAGCGATGGCCTCGGAGCGCCCCTTGACAAGCCGAGCTTTCTCCGGTGCCTGCGCAAATGACAGCAGTTCCTGCAAGATCGTCAAGGATGTTTTGCGGTATCTTGCAGCGAGTTCGTCCTGCGCTACCGACAGCAGAGCTTGGGATAGGATGAGCATGCCGTTGGCGGCGATGGCACCGGCAGAGGAGTCTCGCAGCGGGTGCTGCGGGTCCTCGATGGGCGCGTCAAAGTCCCACAGCGGGACGTACCGACTTCCCGCGGCAACGCATTCGGGGGCGGTCTCGAGCCTGTGGATGAAGTACTCGGCCAGCCCGCAGGCCGCTTGGAGAAACTTGTCATCGTGGGTAGACATGTACGTCTGGGCGTATCCCAGGATGCCCCATGCCTGACCTCGCGACCACGTCGACTCGTTGGCGTACCCCTGGTGCGTCAGCCTCGTCTTGAGCTCGCCGTTCCGGGGATCGATGTTGGCAACGTGGCAGGTCGAGTACCACGGTCCAAGGTAGCAATCCGGAGAAGACGGCACGGGCTTTTCTTCTCTGAGGTGCGACTTGAGAAGAACGTTGGCGTGCGAAGTGGCCATGTCGTACAGATCTTGATCATCGCGCGAGTGTTCAGCAGCGTAGTAGAGCAGATCGAGGTTGCAGAGGCTGTCGATGATGACGATCATGTTCTCCTCCTGGTCTCTGATCTCCATGTTCTTTCGCAGGAGCAGGTCCCAGCTTCGGATGGCCCCGGCTTCGGGCACGTATCTCGTTGCCAGACTGCGCGCTGCGCGGATGATGGACTCGAGGCTCTGCGGGTTCCCCTTCATCTCCCAGTCAACTTTCAGCGCAGGCATGACAATGAATCCGATGTCGTGGGTGTCGGTCCGGCTTGCCATGCCGTGCAGCGGCCGGGACCAAGTGTCGCAGAGTCCGTGAAGGTGCAGCCGAATGGTCTCGATGCTGATCTCTTCATGATGATGGCCTGTGTTTGGGAGGAGTCCGCGGATGGAGCGGGGGAACTTGACAGCTCGTTCGAGAAGCAATGCTAAAGTGCCCGGAAAGAAACCACAGGTCCAGAATTCGGCCTCCCTCAACGAATACTTGCCAGAGTCGTCACCGTCCTGCGGCACATACTCTGGGAAGTAGTCGGGAAACCGACGCTCCCCGATAAGCGATTTGGTGGCGGTCCGATAGACCTTGGCGAGGATGTTCTCGTCGAAGAGTTCCGCGACATCTGTCACGATGGTTCTGCTCTTGGGGAGGGCCGGGATGTCGAGGTCTGATGGATCTGGCTCCGTGAAAGGGCTCAGTGGCGCGGATGCATCTGATTGCTGTGAATTTTCGGCTGGACTGACGGATCGTGTTTGCAACGGCTCATCGATAGAAGAGTACTCTGGCTGGTTGTCTGTAGGGGGGGCTGGGAGCCCGTCGATCGCTGAAGAGACCTGGGCGGGCTCCCTTGTCTCTGTCCCTTGAGGTGATGCAAGCACTAGCATGGGCTCGTCATGAGCCAAATTAGATGGCCACTCAGGCTCAGCGTAAGCTTCTGCCGGACCGTCTTCAGGCATATCTGAGGGATGAAGAGATGGGTTGTCGAACAACCGCTGGAAAATGAAGAGACGTAGAAGAGGGGAACAGGCTGGGGCACCGGAGCTTTCTCGGTCGAGTAACAGTGATGTTGCTGCTGCTTGTCACTTCTTTCCTGCGAGACAGAACGCGATGGAGTTGGAATGGCGCGGAACGAGAAGAAGCATGTCACACCAACACGAGTCGACAGTCACCCGTGACCGCCTGCCTTTCATACCTGTTCTTGCTGGGACGACTTTGTCCGGCGTTCGACCGCGGGACAACCTCGCCGGCCGTGATCGACAGTCAGGAGGCCATCCTGCGGACGATACATGCCCCGGAGGAGACCAACAGCAGTCATCATGTCCTTACTCCGAGACTTGCTCCATGGTCCGAAAGTCATGCCGTCGTCCGAGGACTTTGACCGTCGGGGACAGCTACTCCGAGGGACAAGCACCTACCCCATGCCCCGAGGACATTACCCCGAGGCCATGATGTTCAATCAAGGAACTGCACCTCCATGCCAGAAACAGGGGAAAACAGGGGGCTGATCCGAAGCCTTTGCGGGGTAAAATAGGAGCGGGGCCGAGCAAGTGGGTCCGCATTACTCCGGGGCCCCGGACGTTTGGTGGACCATCATGCGAACTTGCACCAGCGCAGGAAACTTCAAAAACTCAGGATCGCCTCGCCGTCGGGGTATGGCGAGTCCAGACAGCGGCTCACCATCTGCTTCAGACTCTTACCTCTCTTCTACGGGTCAAGATATCCCGCGGCAATCCCACCATGGCTTCTCAGCAGCGGCCCAACGACGAGCTCGACATCCAGCCGATCTCGGAGCAGAATCGGACCTCGCAGGATGCTCGTCCTGAGGGACTCGGCCCCGAGCATGTCGTCAAGAACGGCATGCTGGTCAGCTCGGCAACAAAGCCTCCCAAGAGGAACCTCTGGGTGGCGTGGCTGTACATCTTCGACTGGTACCCGAGCCACTACTCCAAGGAGGAAAAAGCCCTCATCAAGAAGCTCGATCGTATCATCCTGCCACTCATGTAAGCCGCAGTCCACCAACGCCGGAGTCAAGTGAGAATTGTGTACTGACATGCGTCGCTTCATAGCTGCTCGATGTGTATGCCTTCTTGATCCAGGTTCTTGGCTCGTGAAAATTCTGACAGTGCCCAGACTTCATCAAGTGGCTCGACCAGTCCAACATCAACAACGCCTACAACTCGGGCATGAAGGAGGACCTCAACCTCAATGGCATCGAGTATGTTGTATCACGACTGCTCTGCGATGTAGAATTCCACGTCTAACCACCGCGACAGGTACAACTTGTTCCACACCTTCTACAACATCGGCTACCTCATCCTGGAAATCCCCGTGATGCTGATCATCTCCCGGCCCAAGCTGTCCCGCTGGATCCTGCCCATCTGCGAGACCCTCTGGACGATCGTCACGTTCATCCAGTCCCGCAACAACAGCGCCGAGATGATCTACGGCATGCGCTTCCTCATGGGTCTCTTCGAGACTCCCGCCGCGACTGGCTCCCTCTACATCCTCGCCTCCTGGTACCGCTCAGACGAGGTGTTCAAGCGCGCCGGCGTCTGGTACGTATCCAGCAACATCGGCGCCATGTTCGGCGGTTACATGCAGGCTGCTGCCCACGCCGGTCTCGACGGCGTGGGTGGCATGGCCGGATGGTCTGTCTCCCCAATCTCCCTCATCGCCGCATGCATGCGACTGACACCTACGATGCAGGCGCTGGGTCTTCATCATCGATGGAATCATCTCCCTCCCAATTGCCGTCGCCGGCTTCTTCCTCTACCCCGGCATCCCCACCAGTCCCCGTATCTGGTGGCTCAAGGAGTCCGAGCAGAAGCTGGCCCAGGCCCGCATGCAGGATGACGGCGTCAAGAAGAGCGCCAAGATCGGCAAGCGCATGCTGAGGCGCGTCTTCACTCACTGGCACTTCTACATTGCCGTCTGCACATACGTCTGGTAAGCTTCTTCCACGGGGGCGGGCCCCTGCTGTCTTGCCCCAGCTCCCAGCCGCTGACAAGATCGCCACGACAGCTTCCAGCTCACCACCTGGGTTGCTGGCCAGATGATCGTCTGGGTCAAGTCCACGGGCGAGTACTCGATTGAGATGATCAACATCCTCCCCACTGGCGTCCAGGCACTGGCCATTTTCGTCGGCATCGTTATTCCGTCGCTGGTCATGTGAGTTACACATCCCCGCGCCTTGACTGAGTACACAGCGCTTACATTGTCGCTTGCAGGGTCTACCCCATCTGGATCCCCTTCACCTTCGCCGCGACCATTCTCCTCTTCTGCCACGCGACCCTGCTCGTCTGGGAGATCCCTCTCGGCCTCCACTTCGCCGCCTACTTCCTCCTCGGCATGACCTCGTGCATCACCCCCATGCTCTTCCCGTGGGTGCATCTCATCATGAAGGACGACAACGAGGCGAAGAGTTTCACGACCGGCGCGATGATGACCGTCGGCTGGGCCTTCTTCACCTGGTTCAACGTCGTCACGTTCCCCATCACTGAAGGGCCTCGCTGGACCAGGGGTTTCACCTCCAATGTCATCCTGACCTGCTGCTATCTGTCCTTCTTCCTGATCGGCCAGGTCCTGTGGCGGCGCGACATCAAGAAGGGCCTGTACAAGCGGGCCATTGAGGAGGAGGAGAACCAGGAAGCTCTGGACGAGAAACTTGGCCCCGATCACGTTGATGACAGGCCTTCGGAGCAGCAAGTCGATGAGAAATCCCTGGATGACAAGCGCGTGGAGGAGAGGCGTGTGGAGGATCAGCGCACCGAGGAGCGACGGGTCGAGGAGGTCAAGTGAGCCTGCTCTCGAACAGGGTGTCTGAACGCTTGACCATGGGTGCTGCGGTCCCTCCACGACACCATGCGCTTTGTCTGCTCAATTTGACGTTTCGGGAGTTTCATTCAGCGACATCTATTCCAGGTACGAAGACACGAAGCAGCTTACGAGTCCACACCATGGGCGATGGAGAACAAACCACGCTCAACATGAGCGCAATGTTGCGCTGCAATTATGGACTTTGGATAGTTATTACAAGTTCTATGACAAGATTACTCAACTACTACTGTTGGTTTCGAAACGTGAGGCCTGTGCTTGGATCAAAGGGCAAGCAGACCGATGAAAGCGACCAGGACAGCCATCGAAGTCGAGGCCTGGATGGAGGCTCCGCTGCCCGCATCGGTGGAAGAAGCAGCTGCCTCGTCCGCCGTCGAAGTTGAGGCCTGCGTCTCAGAGGGCGTCGTCGCATCGGACTGCTCCGTTGCCTCAGCAGAGGACGCCGACTCCTCCGCGGATTCGGTGGAGCTTGCCTGAGAAGAATTCGTCTCCGAGACACTCTCAGTCGACGAGGACTCACTCTCGGAGGACTCCGTAGTAGAAGAAGCAGCCGTTGAAGTCGAGGTGCTCGTCGACGAAGCCGAGCTGAAAGTGCTGGACTCTGTGCTCAATGTTGACGACGGAGAGCCGCCCGCGTTGCTGACCATCTCCCGAACCCAAGCGCCCGCATCGTCCGAGTAGATATCGAAGTAGTTGAGGTGGTTGTCGACGACATCCCCGCCGGCGCAGATGGGATCCGTGGCGTCGCAGTAATTCCGGAGGACCCCCGCGTACCTGTTGAGCTCGGCCAGCTGGTTCCCGGGACGGGGGAAGAGCCCGTTCATGGCGCCGCCGTCCAGGTAGTTGTACGACTGGCCCGCGGTGTGACGGGTGTCGCCGAAGATCATGGCGGCAACGACTGTGGTAGTAAGTCATGTTAGCCGCGGCAACTTCAAACTGCCGAGAACATGGAGCCGGACTCACTCTTCTTCGCGGCCGGCGTGTCCACGCCCAGGGCGGCATTCGGCTTCTGCACGCAATCCTCGAAGAACACGCCGCCGCCTCCGCCGAGGATATCGCCCGCAACATGTCCGCCCTGGGAGTATCCGCTCAGCACCAGCTTGGAGTCGGGGCAGCGCTCGTTGTACGCGTTGATCTGCTTGATGCCGTTCGCCGCGCCCTCCTCGACGGACTGGCAGTACGGCGACTCGAGCGGGTTGTAGAACTGGACGTCCTCGTAGTCGCAGGACGCGAGGCCGCTGCAGATGGCGCCGACGAGCTTGCCCTGGCGGCCGGGGTAGGGCTCGTTGTTCCCTCGCGCGAGGAAGACGTGGACGTCCTTGCAGGGTGCGCCGCCGGCCTGGCGCTGGAAGATGTCTGAGGCCAGAGACCCCGCGACGAGGAGCGCCGAGGTGAGGAGGGTTGCGGAACCGTGCATCGTGATCCTTGGGTTTCGGTGTACGTATGGGTGTCCCTGCGCTGGGACCGGGACATGTGCCCGCCTGCAGGCTTTTATTCACGTTGGGGATGTCGCTATCTTACGATGGATTCATGAGTGGATAGATCGATCGCTATCGCCGACCTACGATACGAGAAGTCCATTGCTGTGAGCCCACTTGGGAGCTCATCCGGCGATCTCGGGTGGATCTGAAAGGAGAATCTTCGCCTTGAGGCCCGTCCCCTGAATCATGCAAGCTTTAGACCTCCTAGGCACGGGATAGATCTCGGCCGGGTAGCCGGTAGTAGGCACGTGGCTGGCGGCGAGAACACGAGAGCGAAAGAGGCTTTCGCCGACGGTCCATTCGCTACTTCGGGGTGGGAGAGATGTCAATGAGCACATGGAGAATTGGGATGAGTGGGGAGATGATATTTGATCTCAAGACCCCTGTGCCGGAGAGCGAGGCAAATTCCACCAGTCTCGTGAGGCGTTCATCTGGGGCCCTCTGTCTCGACGAGAGAGCACTCAGGGAACGAGGAGGAAGCAGTCATGTGTTGCTGTCTGCTCCATGTCGATCAGAGACGCAAGCTACACCACCACCGCAAAGACCTTCACGAAGCGCGATTGATTGAATCGGTCATGATTGATGAGGGAATGGTATCATTACGTATGTTCTCATGCTATCCGATGTCTCGTGATGAACTATGTATACAAGCAGAAAGGACTGTCATACAAGGCGCCGTCTAAAAGCCCATGCAAAGAAATGGTGTGAAGCCGGGATGCGCCGGGACGCTTAGCGGAGGAGCATGCCACCGGCGACGGCGGCGGCGGCGACGTAGGCGCCGAATCCGATGAAGCCGCCCATGGAGCCCATGGGGACGGGGCCGGCGGCGGCGTTGGGGGTGTCAGACGGGGAGTCGTCGTTGGAGGCGTCCGCGCCGTTGTTGTCGTTGTTATTGTTGTTGGAGTTGTTGTTGTTGCTGTCGTCGTCGTTGGTGGACGTCGGCTGCGCGCCGCCGCCGGTGTTGTTGTTGGAGTTGTCGTCGCCGGTCTGCGCAGGCCTGTTGCCGTCGATGGTGGTGGTGATCTCGGCGGCCGAGACGGGGCGGGTGGCATCGACGTTGACGGCGGTGGTGTGGGCGCTGGCGTCCCAGGTGGAGGAGCTGGCGAAGCCGCACGTCCACATGATATCGTCGATGTCTAGGCCAGTTAGTATTGGGGATCGAGTCAGATTCAGGAGGCGTCGGGGCAGTGAGACTCACCCTCGTTGTCATCGCGGTCGCGGTTGTGCTGGTGCATGCAGGCGGCGCACTGGGAGGTGCGGCCGGCGACGTCGAAGCTGCCGTTGGTGCAGAAGCACTGGGCCTGGAGGAGGTCCTCCTCGCGGTCGGTCATCCTGTCGTCGTCGTCGACTTCGCAGATGTCGGCGAGGCGCTTGACGGGCTCGCAGAGGCTGCGGCACTGGCTGGGGATGTCATCGTCGTCGAGGTCGAGGTCGTCGGCGCGGACGACGGTGAAGAGGGCCAGGCCGGCGGCGGTGATGGCGAGCTTGCTGTAGTGCATGTTGGGTGGTGGTGGTATTAGTGAAGTAGTAGTTGTTGTTGTATAGTTGGTGAGTGATGAGCGATGCTGATGCTTTTGTCTAGCGAATGGATTGACCTGTTGATGACGAGCTCGAATGCACAACTTGGGCGAGGAATCCCGAGATATTTATCCTCGAGCAGCCGCCGACGATCCCAGGGAGAATCTCGGGGTGCATTGGACCCCTGGGATGATCTGGCCCAGCCGTCCCCTGTCCAGTCCAACCCTTGGCTGCTGTGATGTAATGCTTCTCTGTCAAGCTCCCATCTCGGGCCGCAAAAGAAAGACACAGCTCAGGGAGCATCCAGGCGCTAGCATCCCGCCAAGCACGCGAGCACCAGCAATGCCTTGGACGCCGTCGTCAATGTGAAGCCACAACCCCCCAATCGTGAGCCGGGCCAAGCCGACTCCGCCTCGCTGGGCACGACTCATGCAGTCGCATCGATCGCCGCCGGGGTGAAGCCTGCACGGGCAGCAACGTGTAAGTGATGTCCCGGCATCGCTGCTCATGCGCCCAGAGGCTGTTCTGGATGTCAATAGTCCTCCTGTAGCGGCATCGCGAGGTCGGTCACGAGCGTCCAGCTATCGCGGGTCAGCTGGGAGCTCTGCTATCTCCAAAGAGTCCTGGCCTTATGCAGGTCGACTCCAGCTCCCCAAGCCACCAGCATCAGACAAGCACTTGGCCAAGCGGCCTAGTGCAGGTTTCTTCGAGCTTCGCCCCGCGATCCCGGCTGCCAGAGTCTCAGTCCTGCCGCCCAGTCACATCCCGCCAAGTCGTCGCGGCGGGTCTTTTGGCTACGGAATGTTGCCTTCGACAAAAGGACCGTCGACGTACTCCCGCACTCGACATCACCAAGTTGTGTCCCCCGTGGCGGAGCGGGAGCCTGAAGCCCAGCCATCGGGCGGTCGGATCAGCGCATCGGGCGCCGATCGACGGGGCCGAGGGGATTCTCACAATCTGAGGCGAAAGGACCTGAAAGAGCACCGGCGCTGGCAGAGAAAGACAGGACGATCCCCGGGCAAAGCCACCCAGACACGCTATCGCCAAGACCTGGCCCCATTCCACCGCACACTCCGCCGCCTTCTGAGCTTGCGCTTCTCTCAGTCCGGATCCATCCACGCAGAGAAGACTCTGTCGACGGACCGAGACAAGCCCGCCCCGGCGGTGGCGCATGTCGAGCGGACACTGACCGGCTGGCCAGCGATTGGCCCACAACTGCCGCTCAGTCTCCCCGGCCTCCCACTTTCTGGTGAAGCTCTGCCCTCTCCGCCGGCCTTCTCCTCGCCCTTGGCCCACGCAGCACCTCTCGGCCGCGATGTTTCAGAATCATGCTTAACAGACCGACCCACGCTGCGAGGCACTTGGATCTTGGCGTACAAGTCATCCGTTCTATTTTAAGTGACGGCACCACACCGTTGCAAGGCTTAGACCGATCTCCGGGCCCTGCAGGAGTCCTAGATGCTGCATCGGTTGACCTGCCTCCTGCCGAGATGATATCTAGGACCATCCACGTGTGGGCCGGGTGCTCGCCCGACGCTTGAGGAACATCTTTCAGAAATCTCGTGTAGCGAGGGAATGAGGGCTGGGCTTCGAGGCTGGTGACGAGAAGCAGGTTTTTCGAGGCGTCTCGTATCTTGCGGGCTGTACTGTCTAAGCCTTGCCGTCCATGATTCAAGCATTCAGACCTTCAATCTGCTGATCCCAGAATTGTCGTCGCAAGAAAATTTTAGAACCCTTGCCTGAGAATATGCAAGACTTGGCCGTGTCAACGCATTGCTGGTACTTGTGGTGGCTCGGATGGATCATCCTGCTCAAGAATAGCAGCCCAGGAAACGAATAGCATGGGCAAGCTTGTCGGTGACTCCGGAACCAAGAAATCTCATGTTAGAGGCCAAAGCCCCTTCCAAGGCGCCAAGGGCGTGACCTGGCCGCTCCTCTACCTACTCAGCATCTTCCGGCATCTCCTCGTCATACTCGTCTGGCACATCATCGTCCACTCCCACATCCTGGTACTGCTGATACTCCGTCACGAGGTCGTTCATGTTGGACTGCGCCTCGGAAAACTCCATCTCATCCATGCCCTCGGCGGTGTACCAGTGGAGGAACGCCTTTCTCCTGAACATGGCGCTGAACTGGTCCCCGATGCGGCGGAAGATCTCCTGGACAGACGTCGAGTTGCCGATGAAGGTCGACGACATGGGCGAGCCGACGGGCGGCACGGAGCACACGGCAGTCTGGACGTTGTTCGGAATCCACTCCACGAAGTACGCCGAGTTCTTCGCTTGCATCGCCATGATGTGGTCCTCGACATGCTTCATGGCGACCTTTCCCCGGCTGCCGAGAGTTAACTGACGTCTTCTCGAGTTGTTGTGAAGGCTTCCACTTACAAGATTGCCGAACAGGTCAGGAAGCGTCCATTGCGGAAGTCGGATGCGGACATGACATTCTTCGGGTCGAACATTTGCTGCGTCAGCTCTGCAACGTTCAGATTGATGAATGCTCCGGCCCTTGTGAGAGGCGCCGTGCCGACTGTGAAGAAGTGTAGACGCGGGAAAGGAACAAGGTTGACTGCCAGCTTTCGTAGATCGGAGTTCAGCTGGCCCGGGAAGCGGAAACAGGTCGTCAAGCCGGCCATGACGGTCGAGATCAGGTGGTTGAGCTCTCCGTATGACGGGTTAGTCACTTTGAGGGTCCTGCGACAGATGTCAATGAGCGCCTCGTTGTCGATGCAGAAGGTCTCGTCCGAGTTTTCGATGAGCTGGTGCATCGCTAGTGTAGCGTTGTATCTGATGAAGAATGGTTAACTTGAAATTCTCACTGTTCCCAGGCTCTCAACGTACGGCTCAACCACTACCTCCGAGACCTTTGGCGAAGGCGCCACAGAGAATGTCGCCATCATGCGGTCGGGAAACTCCTCGCGGATCTTCGATATCAGAAGCGTGCCCATGCCCGAGCCCGTGCCGCCGCCTAGGGAGTGGGTGATCTGGAACCCCTGAAGACAGTCGCACGACTCTGATTCGCGCCGCACAACGTCCAGGACCTCGTCGACAAGCTCGGCGCCCTCGGTGTAGTGTCCCTTTGCCCAATTGTTTCCGGCACCAGCTTGCCCAAAGACGAAGTTATCGGGCCGGAACATTTGTCCGAGAGGGCCTGATCGGATGGCATCCATGGTGGCCGGCTCGAGATCAACCATGACCGCTCGTGGAACGTATTTTTGACTCAGTGCCTGTAGAGATTAAACTTGTCAGTTGGAGTTTTAGAGCATGAGATACTACTTACTTCTGTGAAATACACGTTCAAACGCTCAGACTGTAGATCCGACGTGCCCCGAAAGCTGAAATGCTGTGAGACCCGAGAGACAGTGAAGCGATGATCGGAACAACTCACATGCCATCCTTGTCCAGTCCATGCTCGGCATGGATCGTTTGCCTGCTGAATCTGAGCGCTTTGCAAGTGAAATTGGGACCTGGGGAGAATCGTACCAGAAGGCGGTGCCGACTTGGTTGCCACATTGGCCTGTCTGGACGTGAATCTTGGCGGCCCGTGTTAGTGAACCCGAGACATTCCCAGGGCTGGCATCAGGGCCGGACTCACGATTTCGCGCATTTTAGTGACGGAAAATTAGCAAATCAAATAACCACTCAATAATGAATGAAAGTGCCCCCGACCTCCGAAAGTCTGGGAGGAGGCCGGCTTCAGTATTTGAGTGAAGGCGGGATCCGGGTCGTCCGCCCCTTCGGTCACCGTCCTTCGGGGCTTCGGTCGGTCGAGACGGACCCACTTTGGGTCAGGGGTCGATCAGGGGCGGTTCCTCTCCTTTTCGACCGAGCTTCGGCGGACGAGATTTTGCAGTCCAACGGAACCCTCGTCACACATGCTTCCCAGGTCAACCACACTCCAAGGGACCGATTGAGGCTTTTACCACCGGGAGAACCTACACCGAGACGCCTCTCTGCCGAATTCCGTGTCGCGAACAGTGACGCGGGAGCAATCGCCTGTCGGACGAATCAACCCGAGGATGCAACCAACTCCAAGGTCTCTCCGTCCGCCAAGCTCGGACGTGGGAGTCGATCCGACGACCCAGCCCGATGAGAGACGGAAGCAAACGCGGAAGGGCACTCGAAGCTGCTGGGAGTGCAGGAGGCGCAAGGTTCGGTGCAAGTTCGACGACGCCATATCCCGCGATGTGTGCCGGAGCTGCCGCCGCCGTGGCGCTGCCTGCGTCGGTCAGGAGTTCTCGGAGGAAACGTCACACCGAAAGCAGCCCACCGTCGCCCGAGACACGGGCGGCAGGCTTGACCGGCTCGAATTACTGGTCGGGCACATGCTGGATGGAGAGACCCCCTCGGGGATAATGACCAGCCGGTCCAGCCCAGTGGCTGCAGCACGTCCACATGTCCAAGCCCCTGACTGCGACCCTTGTACAGTGAGTATCCTTGATTGCTGGGCTTTCTTCCTGGAGTTGGGGGTGATTTCTAATGATCTGCTGCAGAATGATGCCCCAGTCACCCAAGAGCTTCGTGCGAGACCCGAGTCCCCGGGCTTCGAGGCGGCCGAAGGGCCGGCCCATGGCCTGACGGGGACCAGATCTTACCGCAGAGAGGACCAGCGATTGTCTACCATATCCCGAAAACTTGTGGCTTTGCTTCCGTCAGAACAGGACTGTCTCAAGATCCATCAACTGGGTGGGTATGCCAGCTACTGCTACCAGCAAATCGTGGCCGGCTCATGGAGTGATACCTGGATAGCCCCAAGACCGGGCTTTTGCGAGGAGCAGGCCGCATCTCTGAAAAAGGCAACCCACCCAGCCCTTCTGGCCAGAATCATGCTCGGCATGGCCGCAACGCTGCAAAGAGTCCGCCCACCAGCCGGATCACTCTCAGAATGCCCCCAAGCAGTCCAAAAGCGCCTCGCCGACGGGGCCATCTCCCTCGTTTGCAACGACGATCAGCTCATGGGGAGTGTGGAGTCGCTCGAGTGTCTTATCACGCAGATGGCGTACCTTTCCAACGGAGGCAACTTGAGACTCGCCCTGATTGTCTGTCGCCGCGCGATCACCATGTGCCAACTCATGGGCTTGCACCAACCTCACAACAACATCCACGTTGAGTCGGTCCAGCCAAACCGATCAGTCGATCCTCGGCTAATCTGGTTCGCTGTTGTTTACGTCGAACGTCTCTTCTGCCTCTTTCTCGGGCTCCCGAATGCGGCCAGGGACATGAATGATTCCGGGGGAGGCGAGTTCTCGGCCCTGACAATTGGCAACACGCCCGTCGGACAGCTGGAACGAACACACTGCGTGGTGGCGGCCCGAATCATCCGACGAAACGAGGACGATCCGTTCTTTAGACGTTCCCGCCAGGTCACACGGGACATGGACCTGGAGCTTGAACGGTCTGCGGCTCTCATGCCACCCCGGTGGTGGGCGATCCCGCAGCTCTCAACTAAGTCTCCGGACGAGTTTGAGTTCTTCCTGGAGATACACAAGGTCTCGCACCAGCTCCTCCATAACTTTCTTCTTATCCAGCTCCATCTGCCATTCATTTTACGACCCTCAAGCGACCCCGAAAACCTCGCGAGCAAAGCGACCTGTACCAACGCGAGTCGCGACGCGCTGGCTCGCTTCGTCGCCGCCGGCCACGTCAGAGAGCTTTTGATCCCCGAAGCGAGCGATTTCTTTGCCCTCATAGCCGCAATAGCGCTGCTTTTGGTACACATCGACGCTCATCGGGCGGATCACGGTGGGATGGACATGTCGCTCCGACACCAGCGGCTCACCGATCGCGCCCTCCTTCTGGACACGCTTGAGTTCATGCGGGCCGATAGTTCAAAGTCCTCAGACATGCTCTCCAAGAAGAGTTCCGACGTGCTGAGGCGACTTCTGGAGATCGAGGATGATGCTGCGGCGGGACAGCGGTACACAACCAGCCCAGGGCCTGACGGCACTGATCCTCAGGTGGAGAAGAACCCGGACAACAGCCGCGATTTTCATCTGAAGATACCATACTTTGGCATTCTGGTCATCTCTCCGGACCGACCTGTCACGCGAGCGCCTCTGGGGCCGGATCATCGTCCCTTTGAAAGGGCCACCACGCGAGATCCACCGCCACCCAGGGAACAAAGCAGTCTTGCTACTTGGGGACTTGATAGAAATTCTGCATTTGCATCAAACCCTGAGGGAGAATCCGCCGCAGGAACAGGTGCTGAGGCACCCTTTGTCGAGGGAGCGGGCTTCTTCATGGGGGAGGGGAACAGCCATGAGTCTGCGGGACAGCTGGGTGATGGACAGGACATCTGGTATCCAAACGTTTCGGCACGGGTGGAAGACTGGGCTTTCCAGGGGGTAGACGCGGCGTTTTTCGACAACATCATACGGGGGCTCGAGTCCCCCAGCCCACGGCCAACTTCGAACACCGCTGCCGGAGGATGAGAAGCGCCAGAGCAGGGTGGTCATCGGCGATGAGCCAGCGGGGGCTTTCCGGGACGAAGTAGACGAATACGATCTGTATGAGTGACGGCACAGCCTGGAGCTTGCGGCTACCAATGCGTATAACCGTGCACTATTGTGATCAGGCCCCGAAGAAACGTCGTGAGGCAGACGATCCACACTGCCACAACGATGATGGACTGCTTTGTTCTACAAATAGTTTGTTAGTAAACACCATACAAAGGGACTGCAAGCCGATGCAGATGGAAATCAAGTGAACACACCGTGGAAATGCTGCTAAACAGCAGAGTCGTGGTGGTAGAAGGGGATTTTGACGTGAAGTGAACTCCGACGGGATTGTCAAGTCAACTGGGAGTTGCAAGTCAGATTCCAGGTTAACTGCACTCTGAGTAGGTATCTACCTACAAGAGAAGGCAGCAAGTAGCCCATTAGATCTATGGATACCTGAAGTCGAAAGTGAATTGAGTTTAGTTGTCTGTTTTGAGTGACGATTGGTTGCCACGGGGTGGGTGGGGCAGAACGCGCGTGTGTGCCACGGTCGTGGTGAACAACAACAACAAGGGCCGGAACAAGACGACTACAACACGTGACAATGCGAGTGTCCCGTGCATTGGCCTAACATCTTCAGGAAGTGCTAGATGATATGCAACGCAACATGCAGAGCCTGGTTGTCTCCCGGCAAGAGGAAGGGGCCAAGCTCAAGATAGAGAGGGAAGCACGATCTGATGCCGGGGGGCAACTGGTGACGGCGCTGGCTTTGAACTAGCAGAAAGATGATGAGCACCTCCGCACAAAGAAGGAGATGGAAGGCATCAGGGATGAGCTGATTGATAAGGAACAAAAGGCGCTTGAGGATATCGAGTACTGGAGGGCCCGGGCCTTTGACACTGAGCGCAGACTCATCAAGCAGGGCTCTTCCCCGTAGAGGAAGATGTGGAATTGTACAAGTAGCACCTGGAAGCATCGTCTGCATCGGAATCTCAAAGACGGATGGCGGGGGGCAGAGGACTCGCGTTCAGATTCTCGAGTGGCAGATCAGCAGCCTCCTCAACTTCGAAATGTCACCAGGATGCAGAACAACAAAGCAAAAGGAACCAAGGTCTTGGTCACCACGGCCATCTTGTTTGTCTTCATTTCTTCATGTTCCACCTCATTACGCTTACTTTTCTAGTAGCAGTACGTTCCCATTCGAAGACCTAGACAGTCGGTGTGTCCTCCCCCATCACCGTGGCATCCTGAAAGGATGTGCCTTCGTATTCAACACCCACTCATCCAAGCTGATCACATCCGGCGGGGAGAAGATCAGGTAAAAGTACTTCAGCGTCTCCGCCAGCCAGAAGCTCTGCAAAAATGTCAGCAAGTCTCAAGTCCTCCGATGTGTCAGATCCGCTCACCTCCATGTGGTCCTCCCTCGGCAGCTCCTCCACCGTCCTCGTCACATCCTTGACAGAGGCATGGCCAAACTCCGCCTTTGAGCCGTTGGCGATGGCCTCGAACATCTGCCATGCCTTGTCCTTGAGCTCTCGCTCCCCCGTGATGCGGTAGTTGACGAAGACGCTCTCGATGGCCTCGGGTCGGAGGAGGTACCGCGGGTCCTTGGCCGTCGTGAACCCCAACGGCAGATGCAGCTTCCACTCCGGCCTCTTCTTCTTCTCCTCGTTGAATCTCGTCTCATTCCATTCGCATGTATCCGCGCGCAGCGGCTTGCAGGGCACCAGGTTGTACCGCTCCGGCATGATACCGGTCGGGAACGTCTCGGAAACCCATATGCAACCTTTGGCGAGCCTCACCCCCGTGCTGACATCGTCCTGCCGCTGCAAGAGCCGCCCGCCGAGAGACATGGCACCGCCGATGAAGCAAGTGAGGTGCTCGCTCTCCGGCTCGAACTTCTCCTCCCCCTCGTCGTTAACGTTGACGTTCCCGGAGAGCAGAACATCATCCTCCCCCGGCGTCATCGGCCTGTAGAACATGTGCTTCCCTGCAGCCTTCATGAAGTCCCTCGTCATGGTCTCGTACATCGTCTCCCATCCGCCCAGCAGCGCGAACATCTTCGGCAGATACTCGTGGTTGGAGTCCGCGCTGCCGCCGAGGGTGAACTCTCCCTTCGCACTCACATTCGCCTGTCTCATCGATACCCATTTCGGCCAAAGGCCCGGCAGACGCGTCTTCCCCTGCTGATCGTGGAACACCTTCATGACCCTCTCCACCGCCTCAAAGTACTTCATATTCCGCGTGATCTGCGACAGCCGCGTCATCTCCATCGACAGCGACCCCGGCGACGCGGAAACAACCCAGTCCTCGACCTCCAGCGGGCTGCCCGCCTTGGCCTTGTCGAAGTCCATCAAGTTCACCGGCATCCCGTTGGGCGTGTTGAACCCCGCGTACAGCAGGTCGCCCAGCTCGACGGCCTTGGCGAGCAGCACCTTCCGCCCGCTGAGGTCGTACGCCGCCAGCAGCCCGCCGAGGTATCGTGTCGTCGTCTCGGACATGTTCACCCTCGGCGCTGCCGAGTGCCCAAAGTCGATCTGCGCCACCGCCGCGACGGCCTCGTCGAACTCCTCCCGCAGGCCCATGATCCACAGCGTGTCGAGGGAATCGACGAGCGTCTCAGCCCACCCCGAGGACTGGTTCCTCGAGGTTCCAGACATGGGGTTCACGGCGTCACTGCCCCAGGCCCGCGCGCGGTAGTGCTGCCAGTCCTGCTGGAAGACCTGGCGGACGGATATGCGGCGCTCCTCGCGCGTGGCGTAGTCGGCGGGCGATTCCTCGCCGAAGGCGTGCTGGATCATCGGGAAGCCCTTGACCCTGCGCTTCGGCAGGGTTCTCGCGAGGGGCTTTTGTGCGCGGCCCGCGGCGGCCTGGACCTGGCTCCAGTCGAAGCTGCTCTTGACAAAGGACAGCCGTGGCGAGCGGCCGCCGTTCATGACTTTCTCCAGGTTATTGAATTCCGTCGGGGAGGGGCGCGGGAGATTCCATATTATGTAGGAGGTGACGAGCGCCGCGGAAAGAAGCAGCAGGGCCGCCAGCCGACTCCGTCGGCGAGTGTTAATCATGGCTGCGGTGATGTCCTGGGCATTGGGGTCGCCAGTGGTGATTCCGGGCGAGGACACAGATTGAGGAGGGATTCATCCAGGACCGCCAGGTCTCTGGGTTGACGGACAGCACGGACGGCCAGTGTTTAAAGGCCGCTCGCATCCTCATTGTCTCATCGCTCCCTTGCGAGGCATGGCCGGCTCACGCACTGCCAGAGGGGCGGGCCGTAGTGGTTCGGCTGGGCATCTGAGCCCAGCGTTCCTGGGCGTTCCTGGTTGAGACAGAATGGGGGGCCGAGAGAAACAAAGTTCGGTACCTGGGGGCCAAGCCAGGTACAGTGCCAGGGGTCCGGGAGCGTCCATCTATACGCTGAAGCCCCCCTGGTCCGTCTGGCATCCTCGCCGCGCATCCTGGCAGCGGGCGAATAGGCAAAGACCGCGGCCTCGGCAGGTATGAGATCACTTAAGATGGTATGGCATGACGTGTCGTGCACGATCTGCTGCTGGCTCTGGTACCTGCATCTTGATGCGATCCCCGGAAACGGCGTGCCGAGGTGTCGAGGAAAAGCAAGACCATCGTGACCGGAACAGCTCTTTTCTGAGACAATGTCTCGCCCGTCACAGACACAAACGGATGCTCCTACCACTATCCCCTAGCAAGCCACCGACCTCATACTTATTGGAAAACGCGACCGACAACGTCTGGCTCGTGCGGCCGTCTTGAACCACGCGACGCATGCCAGTACGCATGCCAGTGTGCCTCCTTGGCAACCCCTCGAGGCCTTGGGGAAGATGGTTTGAGATCGCTGTATATACGCAGATGTGCCGAAGTACATCCCGGGGTCTTGATTACCATGTCTCGCAGATTCCACTGAAGCTGGCCGGCCCGCACAACGAGTATGGAGACGATAAGTCTCGCCTTGAGGAACAAAGAAGACGACTGTAGATCTTCACCGGATACCTCACTATGCAACATTCATCCATAACATTGATGCCTTCATATCAGCAGGCCACCAAGGTGTATACCGCAGTGCTTACTTACCCGCCGTCCTCCTGTCCGCCCGGACTTGGCACCGGAGAAGCCCGCCGGACTTTCGGAGTTGCCCCTGTAAGCGGCACCCAAACTCCGTAATGTCAGCCCTCAGTCGGCTCAACTTCATCGTCGAAACTTCATCCGTCTCCGCCACCCACGGAGCCGAGCATCGAACCCCGCGCCGCACGCCGCACGCCAGAATGGATCGATCGCATTCGTCGGAGAGACACGCAGTAGTTGCCTCGAGGCAAAAGAGCTGTAATCTATGCGTTCAGACGAAGAGCCGGTGCAACAGGCAGACACCGGTTTGCGCCCGGTGCGCCGAGAAGAATGTCCGCTGCACTTGGGGCAAGCAGGCCGTGACAGCAGCAACTCGCCAGCTGGCTGCTTCTCGGCCGGAAACGGACTTGGTCTTCACATCTGGCTCTCCGCCCGTTGATGCGGGCTACCTCAGGAATACGGACGGCGGAATCATGCCGCAGTCTCTTCTGCTGGAAGACTTCATCGGCCATGATGACGTGCCTCTGTCCAGCTTCATGGATTTCACTGGCTCCGGCAGTCGCTCGATACCATCTCCGAGCCAGTGGCGATTCCAGACAGAAGAGGACGTCGTATCCCACGAGTTCCCTACTCCTCCGGAAGAGGGGCAGGTCGATCCCCTGGAATACCGGAAAATGGCATCGTTCTGTGTGAGTACTGCCACCGCCCCCAACATATCTCTGCTTGGGCAATGCTCAAGATAAGGTGTTACTAGGATCACCTTGAGCCGTGGCACCTCCATGACCCTGACTCCTCCCTTAACCGTGTTTTGAGCCGTGTCAAGGCCTTCATCGCGGATATGGCCGCACGCAATGCCACGCCTTTCCTACACCGCCTCCTCTACCAGCATGCAACCCCCGACTGCATCGTGTCCTGCTTTTCCACTTGCGTGCTCTACTCAAATCGCACCCCGGCCAACGCTGCCCAGGTCATGCGAGCTCTCCACTCCAGCGTGACTGGACTCATCAACACAGAAGCCGACCGGCTCATGGTAACGCCCCTGGAGAAGCTGGCGCGGACACAGGCGCTCTTCTTGTACCAGATAATCCGCCTCTTCGATGGGGATATCGCCCTGCGCGCCCAGGGAGAGAAGGACATGCCGTTGCTCAGAACTTGGCTGATTGACCTGTGCAACATCCGCGACAACCTGGATGCACTGGTGCGGCTCGGAGACGGCATGTGCGATCACCCCCCGAAGCAGTGGAAGGTACGGGCCTCTTCTTTCTTGCAGAAAATCTCTCTTCTGAACGTCGAATACTAACTATTTGGCCGTCAGACATGGATCTTCGACGAATCCTTGCGCAGAACTGTCGTGATGGCATATTCAGTCGTCTTTCTGTATGAGTTAATTAAAGACCCGGGGTACAGAGGTAAAGAGGAAGCCTGGAAGAGCCTGAAGTCTAAGTACGTGTTGGCTGATTTGATCCCTCTAGAAGAGTCAGGCCCCTGGGGTCGCCCGAATCGCTGGTCCCTGGCACGCCCCCTCTGGGAGTCTGGATCGGACTTTGACTTCTTTCGCCTCTGGAAGGATAAGCCGCACTTTATCATCACTAATCACTCACTGGAGCACTTTGTTGCGCATGGGAAGGGCGAGGATGTGGATGAGTTTGCAGAGATCATCCTCGGAGTGTCAGTGGAGAGGAACCCCTTCGATGTTGAATTATGCTGACGGGTGCAAAGGTACACGGGAATGGACACGACGAACCTTTTCAACCATAGCCAGGCCACCCGGACATAGGTATGGAGCGGAAGCTTCGGTGTGTGCGTGATGGGGCGTCAGACAAGATCCGCGACGGACTCCGGGCCAGGGTCCAAAATCCGGTCTCACCAAGCGGCGCTCCGGAACAATCAAATCAGTACAAAACCAAGGGATTCCAGGCTCTCTTAGATCATCAATGGGCGGCCCCAGGCACTCGTTCTTTTGTTGCGAACTCCACGAGCAGTTATTTCTCACCCGAAGGCACGCATGTCCGACAACAAATTCAAGGTCATCGTCGTCGGCGGCGGACCTGCTGGCCTGACGGCAGCGCACGCCTTGTCTCAAGCTGGCATCGACTACATCGTCCTCGAACACCGCTCCTCCGTCAAGGTAGACGTCGGGGCAAGTCTGGTGCTATGGCCGCAAGGACTTCGGATCCTGGCTCAACTGGGTCTTCTCGGATCTCTGCAGGCCATTGGCACCGGACTTGGGCTCAGCACCACAATTACCCTGGATGGACACAAATATAAAGAGACCTGGGCCACCCTGGAGATCGAAAAGAAGTTGGTGGTTCCGCACATGGAGTCAAACTCGATTTTCCTCAGCTAACAACACCTCCCCTCAGCCATGGCATGCGCCCTATGATTTTCCAACGAGCCCAAATCATAGACGTCCTCTACGATTCCCTCAGCGACAGAGACAAATCCTGCGTCTTTATGGGGAAGAAGGTGACCGACATCGTCACCAATGAGCATGGCGTCGAAGTCTCCTGCGAGGACGGAAGCATCCACCGCGGCTCCATCGTTATCGGCGCCGACGGCGCTCACAGCAAGGTTCGCGAGATGATACGCAAGCTTTCAATCAAATCTTCATCCCCGGACATCAACGATGAGCATCCCTATCTGTCCGAGTACAGGGCACTATGGGGCAACTTTCCCAGGCAGCCGGGGTCCCAGACGGGTGAGACTGTCGAGATCCACGGCAAGGATGTCTCCCTTCAATACCTCATCGGCCACGACAGGGCGTGGATTTTCATTTACGAGCGCCTCGAGACACCAACAAGGGATCGGGTGTCGTATTCCCAGCAAGACGTGGAGGCACTGGCCGCGCGCCATGGCCATCTTCCCATCAGCGAGCACCTCAAGGTCAACGACGTCTTTCCCGAACGATACAAGGCCGGCATGACGAACCTAGAAGAGGGCATCGTCAAGCACTGGAGCTGGGATCGCATCGTCCTGGTAGGCGACGCTTGCCACAAGTTCACGCCGAATCAGGGCCTTGGATTCAACAACGCCATCCAGGACGTCGCGGCACTCGTCAATGAGCTTCATAGCATCGTGCCAGGACGGATCCCAAGCACCGATGACCTGACTGGCGCGTTTCGACGCTATCAAACCAGCAGAATGGACGTTTTGCAGAAAGACTTCGACGGCTCGGCGGGGTTCACGCGGATGGCAGCATGGCGCACCTCGGCGCTGCGCATCCTTGATCGTTACATCTTGCCTTCGATCCCCAACGCGGAGGACCTCATGATCAACTACGTGCTCTGCAAGGTAGTCAGCAAGGCTCCGGCTTTGAATTTCGTGGAGAGCGGCGAACCTTTCCGAGGACGAGTCCCTTGGCAGTACCCAGCCAAGCCCCCAAGCACGAAACCGGTGGTGTAGGTACCTAGTAATAGATGGCATATAGCGAAGCACTTTCTCCTTCTTTCAAATAGATCACCTGAACGCTTGAGAGCCTGGCATTCTACGAGCGGCGAAACGATCAGCTGGTCGACTCACTTCGGACACTTCACAGCTCGACAGACCTCGAGCGTCGCACCGGTGCAGCCGTTCAACCCTCAGTATCACGATATCAAGCTTACCCACCGACTTTGGCAAAGGGGACAACCTGCGAGACCTGGCATTGCGCAATAGAGTATACCGCAATGCTGTCTACGAGCTGGGCGCTAACAAGGACAAGTTCTAATGTATGTATTTCATGGCGAACAGTTTATCCCTTCATTGGCTCTATCTACTAGGTCTTGATCCTCTAATTAGCCAGCTGTCTAAGAAATACTACTACCTCCCTACTGACTATCATCTGCCTCCAAGGTTGACCAGAAGTCGGCGATGTGGCCAGCAACCTCCGGGACATTCTCCCTAACCACGCCGTGCCCGGCTTCCGGTACGGTAAACACTCTCTCGAACCCTATGTCTCTGAGCTGCTTCTCATTGCATACAAAGTCCTTCTCGCCCACAACACCCAGCGAAGGGACCCCAGTGCCCAAAGCCCTGGCGAACATGGCCTCGTTGTCCACCACACCGCCATCCCTAACGATCGCCACCACCGACGCAGTGTGACCCGGGTGCTCCCTCATCTGCCACGCTTTGATGGCCTGCGCGACGACCTCGCCCCTCTTGACTCGCTCTTCCCAGTCGGATGGCACCACCAGCTCGCCGCCCTCGAGCCACTGCACAACCCATCTCCGCGCCGCAGCCTCGTCACCTCCACGCATGTATCCCCGCTCCTCGTCCGTGAAGACCGAAGATTGGATTAACCCCGCCGGCGCAACGATGGTGTAGCTCTTCACGCGCAACAGTCGAGAGGCGGCGAAACCGATGGTCAGGGCGCCGCCGAAGGAGAACCCGACGAGATGAACGGTGGGCCAGCCGAGATGATCGAGCAGTGCGTCAAGAAGCGCGTGGAACAGGCCTGCTGTGTGCGGCACGATGGGCGTGTCGCTCAGCCCGTGGCCCCAGAGATCGAGCAGCACGAGGTGCGCATTGGGGAATGAAGGCTGGAGGGCGCGGGCGAGGGGGAGCATGCCCAGGGCTGGTGTCTGCACGCCATGGATGAAGAGGACCCGGTCGGGGCCCTTTGCAGGTCCTTCAGTTGCGGAAGCTGAGGGGAGGATCTCGTAGTAAGCGGCCCGGCCCGTGGCGGTCGTGAGGTATTTCGCCGGCGGGAGCAGGGCGCCGAATGTCTTTATAAAGTGCGCCTCGGTCGGGCCGGGGATCGGGCTCTGAGGCGAGCTCAGCTTCGCTCCCGGGCGGGGCAGAACGAGCTCATCAGTGTTAGGAGCAGCCATTGTTGTGGACAGCGATGTGTGGTTATCAAGAGGAAGCATGGCGGGTTGCTCACGTACCCACGATGCCTATTTATAAGCTCACGTGGATGATCTGACAGGAGCTTCCACTTGAAGACGATACAGGTCTAGCCCTGCAGAAAAGGGGGCCCGGGTGAGCGGGCGGGAATAGCACGGTTCAGTGGCGTATTTGCTCCGCCGA
This sequence comes from Furcasterigmium furcatum, assembly GCA_001599815.1. Lineage (NCBI taxonomy): Eukaryota > Fungi > Ascomycota > Sordariomycetes > Glomerellales > Plectosphaerellaceae > Furcasterigmium > Furcasterigmium furcatum. The sequence continues at coordinate 2,834,968 of BCIA01000004.1, forward strand.
TAAAGGTGGCCGCGGCTGACCTCAACCCGGAAGCAGGCATCTCGTGCGATGCTTCACTCCGTTGGTGATGCCTGTCCATGTTCCCCGTTTAGTGACATGCCCTGCCAGCCCGCGAAGTTCTGCTCCCAAAGCCAATCACCCCCCAACGGCTCAATACCCAGTTCTTCTATCGGATAACGACCCATGAGCTCAGCGACTGAAAGCATGTCGGCAGCTGATAGCCCTTCAACGGCGCCAGCTCCATACTCGTCTGGATACTGCGCCACTTCCTCCCCTGAGGCGTGTGCTTGATCTGGGCTTGCGACCTGCCTCAGCATGTCATGAAGCCTCTCAACTTCCTCGTAGCGGAACCGAGCAGACACATGTCCGCTTTCTACGAGCCCGTCAATAACGGCCAAAGCGGTCTCCCTCCACCCTGGGTCGACGGCTTCCGGGAGCGGGTGCAGGGCGCCTGTGAGCATCAGGATGAAGGCTGCCGAGAAGGCGCAGTCCAGATCGAAGGGAAGAAAGACCTCTGGTCGGGATGTTGTCAGCAGCTAGAATTCCCAATCACCGTGGCGAAAAATGGTCCAGCAGTGCTCACCTAGAAGATCTCGGGTCTGCAACGCTTTCAGAATGCGAAGAGACTGGTTTGCTGAGTTGCATGATGTCCGCAGCAACGCCTTGAGCGGCTCCGCCAGCTCGCGCTCAGCTCCATCCCGTGCTCCTTGGCGTCCCAGCTTCTCGCGTAGCAAGCAAACAAGGAGAGGTCTTGTCGCGAGGATGATGCACTGGTCTTCGTGTGAGCAGCTGTTTCAGAAGCCCCGACGTATTGAACTGACCTGATGATAGCACAGGTTCAGTGTGCCAGAGGTTCTATTGATAGAGCCTGAACCATCGAAGTTAAGGTCTAAGGACGCTGTGAGAGTCTCTGCAACTTGAGCAAGCTCTCTGAGGGTGGCTTGCATGATCCTAAGAAAGGATAACGGAAGCTTGCCGTCAACAGCGTACACGGCTGGTGGAAAATTAGCACACTGAAGCCGAACTGAGGAGAGAAAGCCTTTGCATACTGTCGATGATCTTGCCAATCAGCCTCGACAAGACAACGTGAACGTCCATGGCTGCCACCTTGTAGGACGGGTAATACGAGCTGCTGGGGAGGGAGACAGTCACAGCATCGTCGTTGATCTGGCTCGGTGCTCCCATCATGTAGGAGAACTTTCTGTCAAGAATATAGAGGGTCCACCATGCACTCCTCTGTCTGTCGTTGCTGGCCTGACTCTGGGTATCGTCGATGAGGTCGTGGTGAAGGCCTTGGCTGAGGGCTATTCGGAGGCCAATGCCCAGCTGTGTGGAGCAGTGGATGTTAGCTTCGAGTCCAGCGAACCATCCATGAATTGGGCAGGGCCATACATATACAAAGGCTGTGTTTCGATGATCGACGGACTGTAGGTACAGCGCAATCGCACAGCACACCTCAACAGCCAAGACCGGGTCATCATGGAGGCCGGCAACATCGGGAAGGAATTCCATGCCTCGTAGGAAGTAATCCTTGCCAAACGGGCAAGACCTTGAGAACCCACGATGCAACAGCGCCTTTCCAAGGGCCATGATGATGAAGTATTGGGTGAGCCACAGCCGTTTGCTCGGCGTCATCTCCTGCACGCCGTCGTTGTGCAGCGAAAAGAGGTTGGACATGAAGGTGGTCTCGTCTAGAAGGTGGTAGCTCTGTCCGATGTGGAACTTGACCGTGTTTGTCAGATATATCGCATAGTCCAAAGGGGGTAGGGTGCCCAGATCGATGCACATTTCCGACAACTTCGCCTGGGGTAGCTCTAGTGGAAAGGCTGAGCCATCAACATGCCGGGGCATCTCGGGAGACTCGGGATGCTGGAGGTGCTCCTTTAGGAGCCCAATAACATGGCGACTATACGCCCAAGTCGACGATGGCCCCAGGAAGCCTGATGAGTCAGTTCAGGTCAGCGCGAAGACGAGAGGGTAGAGCACGAACGCCTTCGACCCTTGAAATCCGTGAGGAACTTGGAGGGTGAGACCACAAGCGGGTTCGTAATTCTGTCGTCGCCATGCACTTCTAGGTGACCTTGCTGAGGTGATTCCAGAGCAGCATGCCGACTTTGATCAGAGGGCCGGGTCGCCGAAGGCGGTGTTCCGATAGCTGTCTTGACGTTAGCTGGTATAGTTGGTGACACGCCCAGGGTCTTGGTATAGCACCGAACACCACATAACTCGGGTTGTGACTTGCCATGTCGTTTCTCCGGGTGTGACGTATCTTCATTTGCCCCATACCCAGCCTTTCTCTTCAAATCATTGAGAAGCCTGCGCTTGGTCAGCCGGATGTAGCGCAGGAAGTAGGTAGATGACAGTACGCACCGTTCAGACACTAGCACTTTCTTCTCATCCTGCTCAAATACACAGATCTCTGAGCGTCTAGTGCAGTTGACGCAAGGACATGTGCCCGAGCATCTGACTTTCCGGTCTCGGCATTGCAAACATCTGGAGGGAGGGCATTGATCAGCGCGGGGTGAACCGCACGACATGTGTCGCGAGGACGCGCGAACTCACGCTGGGTTCTTCCGCTTCGCCCTCGAAGACGACGAATTGGCATCGGGTCTCTCTCGTAATTGATCTTCCATCGTCGAATAGGAACGCGTCGACTTGAAGCGCCAGACGCCAATACAAGTCAATCGATACGTTGAGTGGCAGTGAGTGAGGGGATGAAAGATGTTGGGTGGAGATGCCCCAGCATCAGTGGAATTCGGGGATTAATATGGGCACTGATAGAGGTGCCACAGCACGGCCATCGCACCATACTCGATTCAGGACAGCTGCTAGTAGCAAGACGGGCCTGGAACTAGCACCACAGCTCCGGTATGCTGGCGCCCTCTTGTTTCTGAAACAGTCAGTCTAGTACATCTGGTCGGACTGCTCAGGGACGTACTGTAATATATCGTAAAGGCAGCTCTGTGGACACGGAGATAGTATGGTTTCGTTGCAAATCTACTTCTATCTAGGTTCTTCGGTACACGCCCTTCTACACCGATGTACTGCTGGGAGCGACATGAGGGACTGCGGCGGCGCATTTCTTTCCAGCGCCATAAATTATCCCCGAGTCCTGTTGGCACAGCATGTAACGCACTCCGAGGGTGTTGATCGCCCACTCGTGGATGTCTTGCTGGTCATAGATCCCCGCCAGCCCCATGATCTTGCCGTTCTTCTTGCAGGCTTTCGACACAGCCTCTAGAGCAGACCGGAAGATGTCTGTCCTGAAACCTCCCGGCACGCCCAGCTCAATGGCCAGGTCGTTTGAGCCGATCAGGAGGACGTCGACCCCAGCCACCGCAGCGATTTCGTCAGCCCGCTCGACACCGTCCTTGCTCTCGATCATGACAATTACAGAGGATGCGTTGGCGTTGCTCTCCTCCACTACGATCACGGCATCCGTTGGCTGGAGGGAGAAAACGGGGAGCTGGCCCGTCATGGACCGCGAGCCCATGGGAGGGTATTTGGCAATGTCGACGGCCGCCTGGGCTTCATCTGTGGGCTGTCAATAGTAGTCAGGGAAAGAAATGAGATTGACTTACTCGGGCTCGACACATGTGGGAAAATGACGCCCATGGCACCCGCATCCATGACCTTCTGAACAAAGCCATTGCCGCACTGGTAGGGCACCCTGACGAACGGGGTGATGCCTATCGACAGTGCTGCGTTGCTGATGTTTCCGGCATCGGCGATGGAGAGAGTCGAGTGCTCCAAGTCGATGAACAAGCTATCGAAGCCCGCATTCTTCGCCAGTCGTGCGATCAAGGGGTCTGCCACAAGCCGAACACCGAAGGCCTTGGTGCCTCCAGTTAACACGAAGCCGAAGATGAACAGGTATGCTTGCTTCGCTTACCTTGCACACTTGGCTAGCGTTTGCCCTGAGTATGAGGCTATTCGCACAAGAAGCCATCGTAGTAAGCCAATGTTGCCTGGGTCGAACTGGGAAAGGTTTCCGACGGGTACTCTTCAGGGCCCCTTGCTCAACCAGCTACTGACTGGTATTAACAGAATAATCTCCCCGCACCCTTTTGCTATGGCCTCGGATATACGGCAGGCCACCGAGCATCACTTGAGTTCCTGGGGAGGGATGCCGAGCTTATCGACATTGTGGTGTTGACCCCCACAACCACTTCGGGCCTGGCCACCGAGGGCAGCTCGGTGATCGTCGCCGAGCTCCACCACCAGCGCCGCCAGAATGACGGAGAAGACCATTCACCAGCTCTCGGCCACGCACAGAGCGAAAGACGGCGTCCTGGCCCGGCAAAGGTCCCGGGATGACCAATCCGGGGGCCTTCGGGCTTCCGGTGCGAGACCGAACAGTGCCGGGGTACTTGAATGCCCAGGAGTGATTCCTGCGAGGACGCCTGGCCGCTTGCCTTTCCATTGCCTCACTTTTCCCAGCATGGTTTTCGAATCGATACAGCCAGGGGTCGCTGACCCGATGTACGACCTCAAGAAGAACGCGGATAGTGATACCTCGCCATCAAAAGTTGACCTCGGAGTCGGCATCTACCGCAATGAACTCGGCCAGTACCAAGAACTCGACTGTGTTACACAGGTCAGTCCGCTGAGATCAGACACTTGGCTACGCACACGCCCAGGATTTCGAGAGCTAAGATGTATTCGCCCGTTCTAGGCAAAGCGGGAAGTGGTGAATCTTGGCCATGATGTAAGTAAGATGTCTCCCCAGGTGGATGGGCGGGTGATAGCATGTTGCTAATAATCGAATTCTAGTATGAACTCACCACAGGGAACCAGGAGTTTCTTGCCGCAGCGTCTCGTGTGATGTTTGGCGAAGGCAACATCTCACCCGAAAAGGTAACTTGTTCATTCTGCCCTTCACATGCCTCACCCCCGCTGGATTCTGGTGTCTGGACTCTGGACCTTTAGTGCTAACGACCCGTCCAGCTAGCTTCAGTGCAAACCATCTCCGGGACAGGCGCTGTTCACCTTGCCGCCCTCTTCCTCGCTCGTTTCATGTCACCCCTGACCAAGGTGTACGTCGGTGTTCCGACATGGGGAAACTACAAGCCTGCGTTCGAACTGGTCAATCTCAGCCTCACAGAGTATCGCCACTATGAGCCTTCAACCCGCACGTTCGACCACGCCGCCACACTTTCTACCATCAGGGAGGCTCCCCGCGGCAGTGTCTTCATCCTCCAAGGATGCTGCCACAACCCGACCGGCGCCGACCCAACGCGCGCCCAATGGGACGAGATCGTGGGCGCCCTCCAAGCCGGACGCCACCTGCCCCTTTTCGATCTCGCCTACCAAGGCCTCGGTCGAGGTCTCGATGAAGATGCCTACCCTGTCCGCCTGTGCGCCAGAAGGGGGCTGGAGACGCTCGTCTGCCAGTCCTTCTCGAAGAACTTTGCGCTCTACGGGGAGCGCTGCGGCGCCCTGCATGTCGTGTGCAACGACCGCCAGGCGGCAGCAAATGTCCACGACCAGCTGCGGTGCCTCATCCGCTGGGAAATCTCATCCGCTCCGGCTTTTGGATCCCGTGTTGTCAAAGCTGTGCTCAATGACGAGATTTTGAGCGCGGGCTGGTGAGTTGCATACATGTCACCATCTGAGCTGTGAAATCTGACACCACCCAGGAAAGCCGAGCTGTCCACGATGAGGGAGAGGATTGAGGACCTCCGGCTTCAGCTGTTCCGACAGTTGACAGAGGTTTTGCATGTAAGTTGCCGCAGAATAACGAGAAGATATGAACGATGCTAACGGTATAGACCCCCGGAGATTGGTCTCACATCACACAGGAAAAGGGGCTGTTTTCGTAGGCCAGACCTCTTTGCCCACTTCACTTGGGGCTAATTCTCACTTCAATAGGTACTTGAAACTTACCAAAGCCCAGTGCAGATCGCTGGTGAATCGAGATCACATCTATCTGCCGGAGAACGGGAGGATCAACATCACAGGACTCAACTCGGGCAATGTAGCTGCGGTAGCCAGTGCGATTGACAGGCTGGTTCTGGCGGAGATGGATGGACATGTTCCTGCAAGACTAGCATAGGCACAACCTATACAAAGATCGAGAGTAGGGATTCGCCCTTCCGGAGTCTGATTGATTCGGACCACGCCCGTGAACGGAGTTTCTTGCTACAAGCCCTAGCCCTTCGTCCTAGGTTGGAGGGGTCTTGCTAACCTTAGTCGGCGACTTGATTCTGAACGCGATATGGAACGCCACCGAGTCGTCCCGGGCTACATACACGCGACGCGCCTCAGCAAGCCTGGGAGATCAACAACAATGTACCTCACACCGAGCAAGCAGCACGCCGAACGCGTTGATCAGGGGTCGAGACGCAATGTATTAAGTATCAACCCTGACCAGTCTATAAGCCACACCCCCGAGCCTAGCCCCCGCCTTCCGCCATCCCGACGACAACACAGCAGGCCGACGATCGGGGGGACGTCACCAACACCAGGCCAGGCCCAGCACCACCACCACCACCACCACAGTCTCCTCCGCCGGACCGGGGTCCGACATCTCTCCCGATGATTTTGTGCGTGCGTTGCTTACTCCGACTCGTTGGGGTGGAGCTGCGAGGCGTCGGCGACCAGCATGGCCTCGTCGCCTTGGAGGGCGAGGGCCTCGTCGCCGAGCTCCCGCGCGCAGGGGCAGGTCCTGGGGCCGAGCATCTGGACCATGCGGCGGCCGAGGCCCCAGCTCTTGTCGTCGTCTTCGTCGTCGGACTTGGCCTCTTCCTCCTTCTTCTTGGCGCAGCTGGTGACGGGGGGTGGTCAGCACGCGTCCGGCTCATGAGGCAGGCAGGGAGGGAGAGCACATACTTGCAGTAGTTGTTCGAACCGACGCTGTTGGCGGCCTTCTCGGGGTTGTGGACGTTAGGAGCCGGGGGCGGCTGGGTAGCGCCCATGGCGAAGCTGGCCAGCATGGCAGTGAGAGCGAGGATGGAGACCTTCATGGTGACTGTATGTGGCTGCACGAAGCGATGAACTTGGGAGAAACGAGTGAGAGAGTTGTAGCGAGTGTTGCTGGCTGCCTGACCAAGGATGCCCGTATGAGATGAGCCGGCCCGGAGGCCGGTGTCTTATACCCATCATGGCCATCGGTGATGTTGTTGTTCGCCATGCTCCGACCCGGTGTTTAGGTGAGTCCCGATCGTCATCCATGTGGCTCAGGGGCGCCATGGCCGCGGGTGGCGTCCGGAATAAGGTTGCTTTCTGCCGTAAGCGATGTGATTGCAGAGACTCCCAGCTACCATATCACATTGCATATGGCACGCCAGGCTGGCGGTGGTGGCGACGAGGCGAAACAGCCTCGTGTGCATGTGTGGTTTGAGAAAACCCACGCCGCTGCTTGGCCAATGACATGGAGCACTCACCACCAAGATACGCATGCATCCGTGGCTGCCATGTGGAAGGCATGATTGAGCCACATGGGTCTCGAGCGTGGTTGATGACATGTGATCTGTCATTGACTAATAATTAAGGGAGGTAACTGTAGCTGGCTTTGCAGCCTCAAGGGTCTAGGTTGCAACGTCAAGTTCATACGTCGTCTTTGGTATCATGGCTCATGTATGCGATCGTCCCAGGAAAGAAAGGGGTCTTAAACTCGGCCTCGTCCATGCAAAACTCCCAGCAACTCCTTCATGTCACAGGCAGGGCCCGCCAAATCCACGAACTCCACGCCGATGGCCTCGATGGGCGAGCCCGACCGTCTCCAAAGAGAAGGAAAAAGTAAAGTCGTCCCGGTGGCCGAAGATGAAGGCGCTTGGCGTTTTCGAGGGGACTGTTCCAGGCGCGACGGCCTGTCGCCGCTGCGACTTTGATGTCTTGAGGGCGCGGGCTCCAATCGCCTCGCCAATGAAAACCCGCTTGTTGCAGCCCTTCTTGGGCGTGATTGGTTTCTCTTTTGGCTGGGCCATGACGGGCGAGACGTCCCATTCGCAGGAGAGAACCTTGAACTGGACGCGCTCCGGGTGCATGTGACGAAACCTGGTCGTGGTGCTCTTGACAGCGTACCGGCGGTAGTTGTCTCGGACCCAGCCGAGGACGTCGAATACCTGGGAGGACACCAGCCAGTCTGTTTGGTTCTCTGGCTGCACCTCGAAGAACTTGCGACCTTGGGAGGTGAAGGCTGGAGCCACGGCTGAGAGGCGTTAGGCGAGAACGCTGTGGAACAGAACAGGAGAGCACTTACATCGCGGTCCAGATCCTTCCGTGGGCGTGCCCTGCTCTGTGTCTTCAAGGCCCCGGCGGAGGATGAGAAAGTCTATGAGATAGACAGTCTGCAGGTTGGGCATGTGGCGTGCGAGGAATTGATAAATGTGTAGAGGGAGTTTTGGTGTCTGTGCAGTGAACGCGGCCGCATTGGACGCAGAAGGGAGCCGCAGTCTCCCACTTGTGACAGTACCGAACGGCGACGTGGCGGACACGGTCAAGGCCGGGACATTCGACGTCGGTGACGATGCGACAACCGTTCATGAATGGTTCTGATGGCATGTAGTCGAGGCAGATGACGTCGGCCGAGTCCAGCACGGTGACAACGCTGCCGTTGCAAAGCTTGATCGTGTTAGGGTGTGATAGGAACCACCAGACGACCCGGCGAGATTCCGCGCAGGTCATGCTGAGGTTGCGCAGCGTCTGATTGAGTCGAGAGTAGTTGGAAACTTCGGCTTTGGCATGAGAAAAGATGGGCGCAAGAAGGGCCTTGCAGATAGGAGGGACTGCACCGGCATGATGGCTCCCAGGAACGCGTGGTCTGGGCTGGTAGGCGATTTTGAGAAAGTTCATGCCGGGGTCATAGACGGCATCTTCCCAAATCTGAAGTCGCAGTTCGATTGGAAGCCTGGTGAAGGGTGTGAAGTATCGGGCGCTGGCCGGGAGGTCGAATTTGAGAGGCCTAGCGTCATCCATCATGGTGCACTGCCGAGGTGGGAAGTTGATGTGGGAATGCGATGCTCCAAACGATGGGTTCGGCTCGGTTAGTGCCTAATGTAAGGAGGTTTTGAATGTCATCTAGGAGGTAGATGAGTATTCCGAGAGGGCGCCAGGGCAGCACGGAGAGCCGGTTGCGATGTATTTATTGTTGGCGTGTGGCTTAAAGAAAGTCGAGCGTCGCGCAGAGAAAGGCCTGGTTGAGAAGTTTGATTGTCGAGGCAGTGGTAGGGTTCGGGTTTGACGTGACAAGGCCGGCTGTGTCGTTGTGGCTGGAAAGTCGCAGGCAAACCCTGTGAGCTGGATGGCGACGTTGAGAAGGTGAATTGGTGGTGGGAGAAGAAGGACCGCTTCACTCGAGGGCGGGCGGTGATGCCGTCAGGGCCGAGAGGCACCCTGAATCATCGGGCGAGAAGGAGCGGCCTGACATGATGTTCCTGCCCAGCGCGTTGGCAGGCACTGGACGCAACCTTGGAAGGTGCCACTGGCCCATCAATGCACCTCCCTGGCGAGGTGGGCTCAATGTTCAATTGGAGGGCATGTGCTGGCTGACGTATCGCTGGAACCACGTGCAGAAAGGGCACATGTGATTCAGGTCGACGGGAGCCTGTTTATCGCGCCCCTCCTGTTGATTCGGCAGATCTTCCCTCCCGCGAAGTCAGGGCAAAGGATCGGTCGGAGGAGAGTGAGTTCTCTTCTTCTTCTCAGAGTCGTCGCCTTACAAAAAGCCAAACGCCGGATATTCAGAGGGAGAACCCTCCCAGCAAACGCCGCCACGCCACGCTGCAGAAACCCAGAACCTCTACAATGTTCGCCCCATGATACCCGCCGCCGCTTCACTGGTGGGACATGGCCGCTTCAAGGAACGACTTCTTCGCCGTGTCGAGGCCCATCCGGACATTCAGCGCCCGCACCTTGCCCGCCGCAGGCCCGCCGTTACCTCCCAGCTCCCGCCACAGAGTATCCTTCTGCCGCTGCGACAATATGCCGGCCTCTCCGTTCATCGCGAACAGCTCGGTGCCGAGAATCCGCTCCGACCTCTGCAGGAGGGTGTTGACGAGCTCCGCGAACACGATCCCCAAGCTGCAGGAATCCTTCAGCAAAATGCCGCCCATGCTCATCGTCTTCATGGGGGGCATCACGTGCGCGAATTCGCCGCACATGCGTCGCTGAACGTGATCCAACATAATCTCGTACATCGTGATGAGCTGCACGAAGATGCTCGTGATGACGAGCGACATGGGCAACGACACCAGCTCCTTCTTGATCAGGCTTTGGTTTTGCGCCGGCGATTCACAATGCGTCGATGTCTCGCTGTTCGAGTGCGGCAGGACCAGGGCAGAGGGTTCGACCGCCGGCGGGTGAGCGAATGGCGACAGCAGGCCGAAGTTGTAACTGCGCGGCTGTGGCGGAGATTGTGAGGTCGACTCTTCGTGGCCCGTCGGTCGTAATCGCGCCAAGACCCTGACAAAGTCCTGCGTCGTGGACACCATGAACTGGACAAAGGATGTGTTGTCGACGAAGAGCGGCCCGTGGTTGCACACAATCGTCAAGAAATTGATGGCTTCCGGGTTCCCCTCAATGATTGTCGTTCTCAGGTGGAGGTCCAGGTTGATCTTGGAGAGCCTGTTCATGGCATCTTCGACGCCAATGGAATTCTCGGGTGTGCCCATGAAACGGCTCAGGTTTTGATGCATTCCGGTCAGGCCGCTGCAGTCGCTGTTGGACGAAGGCGGCGTCGACGCGGAAGGGCTGGGCGACGAGGTCCATGTCGTGGAGCTTCCGCTGGATGCAGTCTGAAAAGGGTCGCTGTTGATGGCGTCCCAGGGCAGGCTGCCATCGCCAGTCATGTCAAAGGAGAAGTCCATCAATGGAGGTCGGCCAGCCCCGAGGCCGACATTCGGCGAGCCCATGAAGAACGGGTCCAAGTTGGACGCCGAAAGGCTGCCGTCAAAGGCGCCAAAGTCCTGGCCGAAGTCCAGGCCCGATGCTCCCATCATGTCGAGGTCCGCCAGATCTGCCGGCGTGGGCTGAGCAGTGGTCGTTGCCGATGTGTCCTCGGTCGGCGACCGTCGCGGCCGCCCGACCTTCTTCTGCTGGCCGAGCACGCAGTCCAGGTTGAGCCTGGCGCATCGTGTGCATCGTCCGGTGTTGGGCTCCTCGCGCTTACAGCGCAGCTTGTGTTTCCTGCAGGCCTCGCAGGAAGACCGCTTTTGGCTGGGGTGGAGAGTGACGCCCATGGTGCTGATGATGAGCTGCGCTGGGCAGTTCGCGGTGCGCGCGCGCGTACAACAATCGGCAGCTGGCGAGATTGAGAACGCGAGTGGCAAGATTCAATGGAGAAAAATTGATTTGGAATAAGACAAAAAGTTCTGGTCAGCCCAAAGACGTCCCTTCTCAGGAGAAGCCGGGACGTTAATGGTGTATTGGTCGGAGGGTTTGCGACACTGCCTGGTTCAGTCGGAGGGTTTTTCTCCGCAGGGTCCGCGGCCTCACATACAAAGGTCCGCCGCGTCTTACCCCCGCTCCGCGGACGGGTCTACCGGGCTTAGCGGGGTTACCCCCTGCGCGCAAGGCATCACATCCAACAGGCAAAGAAGTGCGCGAGTGGCCGCAGATGCGACAACTTGGTATCTTGCCCAGCTTTCTATGGAATATGGCCGCGTTGCCTCGGTATGTATGCGGCGAGCTGTGGTCTAACAAGGAGAGAGAATGCGAAACCAATCTGAACGCCTGAACCCCGACTTCTATCCTCTACAACGTGCAACTGAAACTTGGACCGGGCCGCCAGACGTAGAAATGATCAGGCGCCGCTTTATTTCGTCGCATTGGGAACCTCCCGCATCTCTGTCTCGTCCCCCTCGGCCACCGTCGCGGTCGCTGCGCCAGCGCCAGCCTCTTGTGTAGGTGCCTCAGACGAGTTCGCCTTGTTCTTGCTGCTGAGGAAAGGGAAAAAGAAGAGCGGGTGGAAGGCCGTCAGGACCGTGACGGCAAGGAGCACCATGCCGCCGTCGAGGATGAGGAACGTCGTCTCGTTCTGCATCAGCTCGCTGCCCCAGCCCAGCTGCATCTCGGGGATACTGCGACGTGTTAGCGACATGAATAACCCACCCAAGACTTCCACGGGGACCTACCGGTAGATGCATCGGATGATGATGGCAACGTATGCGACCGAGATGGCCCATATGAAGATCCTGACCTTCTTGTCTTCCGGGCGCGTCCCCTTAGAGGCGCCTGCCGCAGGCTGCAGAGAACCATCGCTCGACTCGGCGCTCGTGTCGACAGGGGATGACTGCAGACCCGGGGCACCGTTCTTGAGCGCCTTTCTCCTCCGGAACATGTACATGAGCATGAGGCCGCCGCAGAAGACCATGTTGACGAGCTGGAAGATGACACCGGCCACAAGCATCCCGGAGCCAACGTCGAAGAGGCTCCTGTTGGTGGTCTCGCCGCCGCTCGTGGCCGTGGCGGAGACGCCGCCTCCTGCGGCCTGGATGAAGATGGAGATGAAGTCCGTCCCGACGAAGACCCAGGGGTAGAGCTTCGGCTTCAGGAAGCTCCACTCGGGGCCGTACCAGAGCACGAGGTGCTTGAAGGTGATGGAGATGGAGGCGGCGATGAGGGTCGGGCCGAGGATGAGCATGAGCAGCTGGATGACGAAGCCCTCGTAGATCCAGGGGTTCTGGGAGAGGGCGATGCGCGCGCCGTAGCCCATGACCTCGAAGAGGGTGCCGAGGCCGAGCCAGATGGCGAAGGACCAGGCACGGGAGCGGTAGGCGAAGTAGGCCTGGGTGGCGGCGAGCAGGGTGTGGGCGACCACGAAGAAGATGCAGGCCCCTAGGTTGAAGTAGTCGCCGTAGAGGGAGGCCTCGACGGGGCAGATGACGGAGACATCGTCGCAGGTGCTGTATCCAGGCCGCCAGTCGGGGGGCAGGTCGGCGAAGGGGTTGACGGTGTCGTTGGCTTCGGACATGGTGATCGCGGGTGAGGTGACACGGAGGTGGTGGCCGAGAGGTGAGGTGCGCCCTCAGGGAGGGGATCGGAGGGAATGGTGGGTTCCTGTCACTCGAGTGCCCAGATCAAAGGAGGTGAGATGTTTATGCTTAAACAAAAAGACAAGACGAGCAACGTGGTGTGGCGGCCGGCGGGCGTTACTTGTATGCGTGAGATCGGAAAGGGGCCGAGACCCCGACAGGGGTGGGCGGGTTGTTTGAGCCGAGCGATCGTTGGTGGACTTTTGAGGCTCGGCGTTTACGTTGACATGACAGGGCATGGGGGGGTGGATGGATGCAGTGAACCCAGCTGAGTGGTAGGGGGAAGGGATGGTTCAACGACGGCCGAGGCAAATGATGTATCGAGATCTGAGCTGAACGGGAAGAAAACTGCCCACATACACCTGGCTTTTTGGGCCGTCACAACATGGCAATGATTCTCGACTTCCAGCACAGCGGGTGAGGACCCTTGATGCGAGCGGTTCGGACTAGAGCTGCGAAGAAATTGAAACGTTTGGACTCGGAGGCCGGCGGGTGGAGTGCGCAGCGCGTCACCAAGCTGACAGTGTTCCCCCGTTCTTCGGGAGGCGGAGCAGTTATCAGACCGGTCCCCAGACACCAGGCCCTACGGGTACTTGCCCCTTGTCTTCCTTTCGCGTGGTGGGGGGTTGAATGTGGCAGACTTGTGATCCAGCATCTCGCATCTCGGGCAAGACTCGTCCTCAATCGAGGAGGACATCGATCATCAATATGTGAGGATCACCGTTGCGTTTCCTGGGCTCTGATGGATGATACCCTGCTATCAGCACGTCCCTCGGTACCTCGCCCAAGCGCGTATTGATCCCCCTCGGGACACGAAGAGCAACCAGCGGCTGGGCGAAAGGTCTTCCTGTGCAGGCACCTGCGAAAGATTGGGGAATGTCGATGCCAAGCTCGACAGTTCCGTGCAGCCCCCGAGTCCGAGATGCGAGTGCGTTTGGGAGATGCTGATTGGACATGTCACCTCGAACTCCGTCCCGGCCGGCGCGCTAGAGCCGGAAGTCCCACCGGCCGTGGCATGCCATTGCGTCTGCGTGTTCGGTTCCGGATGTTGTATTTTTACTTGTATGTAACACTGGGATTCTATCTGTAGGTTCTAGAATACCTACTCATCACCCCTTTTAAATATCTGCGATTCGTCGTCTTCCCATCAACCCCTCAGCTCTGCGACGCTTCCGTCAAGCATTGACACGCGAACGCCCTCGCGAGTTGGGGCGTCCCCGCCTCGCTTCGAGCGCCAAGATTCCTGTCGATTGGAAATCATAATGGCCCCGCCCAAAGCGGAGTTTCGGTATCTGGCACGGCTCCGCTGCGTGCACTGCCCTTCTCGCTCTCGGGGTCTCGCTCTCGCACATTTTAACCCTCCGACTTCCAAACTTTGACGCCTCCACCAACTCCCTATGTCTATTTCCTGGGTCTATTTACTCTCCCACACTCAGTTGCGTTCACTGAAAATTCAGACCATCCTCTTTCCAATAAAAACGCTCGAAATAGGATAGATAGACCAGCCGCGTCAACTCTCCCTCGACTGAAACCCAGTTGGGAGCCCATCATCCCCCCGAGTGATCCGCATACGAAGCTCCCCTGTAACGTTATGGACGCCGTCGGGATGTTCAAGGCCTGGCCGGATTCCTTCCTTCAAGCCATCGTCGAGTTGCAAGTAAAGAGGCACAAGGGGATCGTCCTTCCAGGGCCTGATGCCCGCCATCCCCGCGGTCCGTACAGCTTCGATGACCAGGTATAGCACGGCCACCGAGACGACCAGTGCTGGATAAGCTATCCATCCCCACCTCACGGTGATGATCACCTCCTCTGTGTAGGCAGTGCCATTGTATCCGAAATCCTCCCAAGAATCAGCTCGCAGCTCGTTGCTCATGCTCCGCGCAACATTCGCTGTCCAACTGCTAATATCACCAAAGCCCGCGAACAGGCCGTTGGCGTAGTCCGTGGTCGAGTTGAAGAACGAAGACCTGCCCGCCACATCAGCACTGACGCTGCCTCTCACGGTCTCATTGAGGTAGAACCGCAGGGAGCGTGCGGCTGAATTTGACACCGCGAAATCTCCATATTCTTCCGGGATGTCGACGAACCGCACAAGCCGACCGTCGTTGTCGAGTTCGGCTTTGTTCCACGGCTCAATCGGCTTTTCGTGCCAAGAGCCACTCGAAATATTTGTATCATGCGCCCGGACACAATACCAGAAGGCGAACTCAGCGGCGACGGATTCATTGAGGCCAACACCGACGCGCGGGTTCTTGCTCCGTGGGATACCAAGTGCAGAGAATTCGGCGATCACGTTCGGGGACCAACGCTTCAAATCGGGCGGCGCGTTGCCGGATGAGAAGACCTCACCCGAGGCTTCCCCAAGCGTGAAGGCCGTAAAAACATCGCTTGCGATAGGATCGCAATATCCCTCGATCTTCAACCCTCCTTGCGCAGTCACGTTGCAAGATCCATGGTGGTAAGGGTCATCCCCTTCGTAGTGACTGAACTTGATGGTCTCCGTGGTGTCCACGCTGGCGCCGCACACTGCCAAAGTTGGTACGATGGGCCAGGTGCAGTTGCCTGTTACGCACGTGGGCCGGATCTCCTCAACATGAGGATTATTGAAACCGTTATAGATAGCAAGTTTCGCCGTGCCTGCTATCGGATCTGGTAAGTATCAGTGTACTGCCGTTGCATGTTCTGGCTGCTTTGTGTCCCGGGATGGGTAGGACTTTACATTCGTCGTGCGGTCGAGGAGAACGTATTGTAGGAAAGGGGCCGGCGGCGCTTTCAGGCGACTCGTTCACGACAAGGAGCACGCGGAGGCCAATGAGCTGCTGCGAGAAGAGACCAAAGGCTAGAGACACGATCGACAGAGCCGCACCAACGCAAGCTATATGCCTTTTACGAGTAAGTAAGTAGAGGGTCCTCAGGTTTGATCATGAAGTGTCTCATTCCTTACTCACCCGCCCTTGAACCTCCAGATAAGCTTCATAGCCCCCCACGGACCCTTAGAAGCGTGTTCGAAAAGTGCAAAGTCTTCAAGCCGGGAAGGGGAGTTGTCCTCTCTGCCAGAATGCTCAATCCACTTTCCCTGCGCGAGAGCTGCGCCGACGGAAAACATGAAGAACGTGCGACAAAAGGTGGCCAGCAGGGCGACCAGACCGTTGAGGGTCAATGCGCTATTCGACCAGCTGGCTTGACGCTCCCCGTCATACCTGATGAGCAGGCCAACGATCGCGGCAAGGCAAGAAACTGCGGCTACGAGGTTCACAATCTCGAGGGACCACCATCGGAGAGGTGATCGGGGTCTGGACGAAGCGTTTTGTGTAGGCGCGGTGGAGGTACAGGGAGAGCAGCACCATCGCTCGGGAGAGGATTGCGAAGTGTGGATGTATTCGGCTTGTTTTGTTGGCGGCGAGTCCGGTGGCTTCAACTCAACATCGACAGACAAGACAGGTTTTCGAGGACGGTGAAGAGCATGGCTTGGCGCGTCGGGAGGGTGCGGCAGGAATTGCTGGTCCTCAGAATGTGTTGGCATGATGCTCCCAACTTGCGAGACTCGGAGACTCAGAGCTGGCTCACTTCAAGGGTGAGCAGGGAAGGATGAGGGGATGAGGGTAAAGACAACGAGGGGAGAAATTAGGGGAATGGAGAAGACGAGAAGGTGCGGGGATCATGGAGAGTCGTCGACGGGGCAGATGTGAGATCAGGCTGCGATAAATTCAGCTTGCAGCGTCTTCTAGTCTGGTGTAACACGCCTCGAGAACATTGGGGGCTGTGGGAGTCCCAAGGACGGTTGGTGCTCCCCTGTCAGCCTTACCCCTCTCGAGGGCCGAGCCGCTGGTGGCTTGAACCCTTGCAGCACCGAGGCACACGCAAACTCAAAGCACTCCTATTCGGTGCAGATACTTTCATTCCTTGGCCCTGTGCCGCGTTCGCCTTCATATGCATTTTCTGCCCTCCGTGTCTCAGGCATGAAGCCTGGCCTAGGGTTTTCAGTGCGAAAGGACAGGCGATGTGGGGGATATTTTCCTTCATATATGACATTGGCTCGATATTCGACACGGCGCCGGCAGGACAGGTCTCCTACAGGAACCCCTTGATGGCCTCCCAGAACGCCGCCGCATCCTCCCACATGGGCAGATGCCCCGTGCTTGGCACGATCTTCAGCTCCGTCCCATTCGCTCCAAGGTGGCCCTTGAAGCCCTCCATGGCCTTGACCAGCGCGCCCTTGCCGTCTCCCTCGCCCACGACGAGAAGCCCCGGCACGCTCACGGCCGGCAGCTGCCCCTTCAGGTCATAGTCCCAGAGCGCCTGACAGCCGTATCTGAACCCCTCGATGTTGTTGGCCGCGACCATGTCCGTCATGGCGTTCACGACCGTCTCCTTCTCCATGCTCGCGGGGTGGAACCACCGCGCCACCGTCTGCGTCGCCAGCTTCTCGATCCCGCGGCCGCCGTCCTCCTCCGCGAGCGCGATTCTGTCCTTCCACGCCTGCGTGTTCGCCGCGCTCGAGGTGACGTTGAAGTCGCACGCGATGAACTTCTTGATCGCGTCGGGGAACTTGATGGCAAAGTTGGCCGTCGTCGCGCCGCCCTGCGAAACGCCGATGAGCGCGTGGAGCTGGCGGATGCGGAGGGCGCCGAGAAGCGCGTTGATATCTTCAGCGAGCACGTCCAGTGTCGCCGGCTCCTGCTTGGGGATCGCATGGCGGCCGCGCACGTCGTACCGGAGGATGCGCAAGTCGGGCCGCTGCTTCTTGAGGATGTTCACGAGGGGGTCCCACATGTGCAGCGAGGTGAGCAGGGAGTTGCAAAACGCGACGGTAGGCGCTTTCGGGTCCGGGTTACCCTCCAGACGGTAGGGGATCGAAAGGCCGTCTGCCGTCAGCACCTGTGACTGGAGCACACCATGCTCGCCCGGGGTCTCGGCGGTGCGAGAGTCGTCGTAGACGAAGCCGCGTCCCGACTGCGGGAGTTTCGCTAGGTTCTCCAGATCACGCGGCGCGGGACCAAACACGTAGAAGAGCGAGTAGGTGCGGCGTGTCTTCTCGGCGATGTGCTTCTCAGCCACCTCCTCGCGCCACTTGGTCGACATGGCCGCCTGGTGCTCAGGGCCGCCGAGGCCATTGACCTTTGCGTACTCGGTGTACGACACGAGGACGGACTTGGTGCTCTTCTCGAGAGGGGACGTCTTGTAGAAGCGCGTGCGCAGCCAACCCGGCACCTTGGACAGCATATCGGCGTGTTCCTCCTCGTACCACTTCCTGTATTCTGCCTCAGAGTCGTCGCTCTTGAGCACGGTCTCGTTGACAACGAGCACGATCCCCTCTGCCTCGTCGTCCGACAGCTGCTCGATGGGCAGGAACAGCGGGGACATGCGCTCCCAGACGAGGTCGAAGAAGGAGCGCTTGACGTCAACCTGGCCGATGGTCTCGGCTTCGTGGGCGGAGCGGTTCGCGCGGAGTGTCAGGTACGTCGGGGTCTCGAGGTGGGCCATAGAAGTTACGTCGTAGACGGCGAGGTAGGTCGGCTCCTTGCCGTCGTTGGCGCGATAACGCAGTCCGTTCGTGAAGATCTGGGGCAGGCGAAGACGGGTCGGGCCGTGCTCGTTGTTGTACCACTCGTGGAATTGTTCGGATGGCAGCTCGGGCTTCGGCTGCATAGTCACGTAGAGCATGCCTGGGTCCGCCATTGTGATGTGTCTTCGACAGGCTCTGCCTGGTATGTTCGGCTTGGAGCTCGGTAATGTGTGGTGGTGAGGAGCTTCGAAGGAGACGAGGGATGACGACTGTGGACAGTTCAAAGGAGTCTGTCACAATCAATGTCCTCAAGATGGTCCTTTTGAGAAGAGAAAAGAGCGTGTAAACAGCTCGGAGGAGCCGATAGACCCGAATGCGTCCATGGCTCGGGTTTTGGGTCGTCTTCGTGGGGTTGGATCGCCGGCCGGAAAGACCCCGCGGTATGCTGCCGGGAGCGAGTCGGCAATGACATCGGGATTGGTGCTGACTTAGCAGTTGGGGGTAAATGTTCTCCCTGGCCCCCGCCGCGTGGGCTCACCTGGCAGCGGCTGGCTTCAAGCAGACTGGAGATGGATGCATGGAAGTGGGAAATCGGTTTGGCCCCCACTGACTTCACCCTTGAACAAATATGGCACGAGGTAATTATGAGGCCAATTCAGGCGACGATGCTGCACGGTGCAGGCAGCAAAGGTTCCCTCTTCACTATGACAGTCGCTATAAGAGCTCAGATTCGACCTCACATGCTTCCCAGCTGATCCCGGCTGACTGATCTCGCACACGACCTCCCAGAATCTAATTGACAAGCAGACGATGGCGGCACCAGACCTCCAGACGATTTGGTGCGAAGACGACCCGGCGGGACTGAAATGTCTCCTCTGCCGCGGCTCTTTCGAGGCTGAGGCTCTCGTTCGCACATTCAAAATCCGGTACGGATCGGCTGAGCAGGCCACCCACAGCAAGGAAATCAAGAGCTACGACGGGCAGACAGTCGTACTGTTCGACAGACACCTGAAATGTCTCCTGGAAGCTGGCATTCCGTTCGCTGCTGTGTCGCATGTTTGGGACCCTGAAGTCTCCCTCACGCAGCAGCACGGCAAAGACGGTCTTCAACCTGAAGGTGTCGTGAGGCTGGCTCATGCTGCACCTGCTCGCATCTACCAAGGATTCCACGATGACCCAGGAACGGGTGACTTCGAGTTCTGGCACGACTACTATAGCGTACCGCAGTGGTGTGACGTGCTGAAGAGCAACATCCTTCTATCCATCCACGAGATTTTCGCCAGAGCCAACACCGTCGTCGTTTACCTCGAGGACGTCAGCCCTGATACCGTCAAGAAGCTCTACCACGGTACGACGTCGGAAGAGCGCATCCAGGGGATCACCGGAGTTTGTAATGCAAAGTGGTTCAAGCGCATCTGGACTGCCATGGAGCTGATACGGAGCGGCGATGTGCGAATGATGACTTCCGACTGCAAGCTTGCGGCTGCCGTGGATGACCCAGCCTTCCTGAAGACGGTCGACGAGGTCTGGAATGACGAACTGAAGCGTTATCCGACTATATATCACCTAGAGGCCGCGGCGGAGATCCACCAAAACATGGTCCCCTGGAATCTGGGTCCGATGCTGAGGGTGAAGCAATCCAAGAGGACCAACTTTGCCCAGGCGTTTGCCCTGCTCTCCAAGCGTGGCTGTCGCGACGAGACGGATTTCCTCCATGCCTTCCGAGGCATCGTGGTCGGGACGACGCCGAGGTTCTTGGAAAAGGGGTACTGGCCAGAGTTCATGCGAACCGCGCGGGAGTGCCTTTTAGCCGGTGACTGCAGTCCCTTGCTGATGGCACCGGCGATCCCGATGGAAGATCCTCGCCTGAGCTCCTGGGCATACACCCATGCCGGCTACAACGAAGTCTGGACGTGGGAACTCGGTGAGGAGACATCACCGTTCACGTTTGCCGACCAGATCCGCATCGGCGAATCTGGGCAAACGGTGTCTCTGAGGCTGGAAAAGATCGGGCTCGTGTCCAAGATCACTCTGGCACCCAACCAATGGAATAACCCTGAGGATAACTTTGGTTGGTGCGCTTTTCGCGTCCTGACGCTCACTGGACCTCATGTCGAGGAGTTTGTCGGCTCTCTTGGGGAGAGGCTGTACGGCGAGTCTTCAAGCTTCATCATGTCAAAACTGGAAGAGAAGGGACAAACGCAAAAGCTGCAGATGGTTTTGGACGCCCGAAGCAGCGATGCCAACCTCGAAGACTGGCAAACGCAGGGAGAAGACGGCGCCGGGTGGCTCGCCAAGGCGATGTCGCTCTCAGACGTCCAGGACGGCCGCTATGAGAGCCGGCTGTCGAGGATGGCGGCCTCCTTCGGGACGATGCACTGCAACCCATACCAGTACATCGCCGACATCACATGCGTCACGTGTCAGAGGACCTCCATGTTCCGGCTTGGGGCCTTCGTCCCGGTTGCCGAGCTGCAGGGTGCAATGGCGTACCGCATCCCCGGGCTGCAGTACCATATGGCGCTGCGGGACGGGATGGCGCTTCTCGTCAAGGAGGGGCGGATCGTCGGCCGCATGATGTGGGCGACACCCGCCTGCCCGTGCCGCGAGAGTGCCACCGTCCAGGTGAGCATGCCGGAGTTTCCCCCGCCGCGGCCACGGGACCAGAATCGACAAACGACGAAGCACGAGTAGTGGCAGTGCTCGAGGAAACGCTTGCGTCGCGGAAACCTCGGCATAGCGACCTCTGCCGACCTCCGAGGACTAGACGGGACTCGCCGAATTCTCATTCAGCCCCGGCACATTGCAATGATCGTGATGATGAAGGGCGTTAGCTTAAGCTTTGGGGCCGTTATGTGTTACCAGGGTTGCACTACCGCGACTAACACCATCAATGACACCGCAACCATTACGTCTGGGATCGGAAACGGCCTAGTCCACCACGAGGCTGCGCCGGCACTCCAGCAAGCTTCATGAGTCGACAGACCTGGTCTCGACGTCCCTTACCCCGCGGCAACCCAATTCAACTTTCAGCTGGTGTCTGGCCATACGCTTTGAGTTCAACCGCTCGTCGTGGCGGCCAATACCTGAGCAGCCTTGTTGTGTTCCTGTGGCCATCATGGCACCATACCGGTTGCGACGCTGAGGCTGAAGACCGTAGCCTGGGTCGAGAGACGTCATGGGATTAGCAGATTCCTAGCCTCGGCGAGTCGAACAATGATGGGTTGGGACCTTGCGCGGTCCCCCGGGGCCTCCCTCGAGGCCAGGAACATATATGTCAGAGGCTTGACCGGCCCTGATTCTGTCTCTCCTCCAACTCTGGCACAGCAGCACAGCAGCACCAGCATCGTGAGCACCTCAGCAAAAGAAAAAGAATCATCGCAACATTCGCCACATCAACCATCAACATGGCTCGTGATCGTGACGGTGACGAAGGAGGGCACTACGCCCACAGGGCCCTCTCCGTCATCCTCCGCATCGGCCAGCTCATCTGCGCGGCCATCGTCCTCGGAATCCTCTCCCGCTTCTGCTACGTCCTCAGCATCGCCGAGGCCCATGCCAACGGACGCATCGTCTACGCCATGGTCGTGGCGGGCATCGGCATCATCTTCGCCATCATCTTCTGCCTGCCGTTCAACGTCCTGTTCATGAGCTTCCCCTTCGACTTCATCATGTTCGCCATGTGGCTCGTGGCCTTCGCCCTCCTCATCAACCAGTCGCCTCACTGCACGACGGACTGGTTCAACAACTACTGGGGCTACTACTGGGGCCGCTTCTACCGCGTTGGGCGCACCCCTGGAAGCAGAGGGTGCGGGTACTGGAGGACCGCGATCGCCTTCGCCTTCATCGCCGCCATGGCGCACCTGCTGAGCTTCATCCTGGTGAGTCGACATTCTGGCGCAGCCATGGTGAATGAACGTGCTGACACAAAGCAGGGCATCTACGTCTACCGGACTTACATCAATGTCAAGGACACCGTCAACCAGGCGAAGCATCACGCCGAGAAGCTCAGGAAGTGAGTCGATGGTCCCGAACCCGTGCCGGGTCTCTGTACTAACAGCTCCAAGGCCGAGGGCAAGTGATGTGAGCGGCGCTCGTCACTCGAAGAGGTCGGCGAGTCCCCCGAGTCCCGTTGCGCACCCCGCCAATCTTGCCGGGCAGACGAACGGACAGGCCCCTGTGACAACTGGCCAGCAACCCATGGGAACTGGACAGTATACCACGGGAACCGGACAACCCATGGGAACTGGACAGCAACCCATGGCAACGGGACAGCCAACCGTATCGCAGCAGGTGTAGGCAGTGAGCAGGACAGACCACAGGAATACTAATATTGTGGATAAGAGAGGGAAATGTTCTGGTAGATTGAAAACTTGGTATTTGTGTTTGGTGGGTGTCGTTGGGTGAGTTCACTCAATGAATGGAAAGGCACGCAGCTTGATGGTTTGAAGGCCTGCACGGTCGGCCAAGAGGCTTCAGTGGAGAGGGTGCTGTAATTTCTGGGGTCGCAGTGAAGGGAACACCCTGGGACCCCATGGGGAAGCGCCCGACAGGGCTGGACCGAGCAGATTAGCATGTGGGATACCCCTCCTTGCTGCGGCAATGGATGGAATGTAATCAAAATCCCCCACTTGACACCTCCTTGAGAGCTCCCTCTCCGCATGTGGAAGCCGTGTTCGACAATTGAAGCTGTTACCATCTGAGACAATATCGAGAGCTTTGTCCTCCCGTCCGCTCTGGACTTCCTCTTTCTTCCCGTCCACAAACGCATTGACAAAAGCCTTATCAGCCAGTGATGTCATTGTGGCACAAGCGGTTAGGTGACCAGTCTTAGTCAGCATGGGGAGACGCCCGCGCGCCCGCCCGCACCCAAGGTTGACCCCGAAGCTTCGCCACTGCCTGGAGTCTGTTTCGCAAGCAAAACTCGGCCTGAATCATCATCCATCACAATTTTCGACTCACTTTTGGCAGACACACACATCCCATCGGCTCCCGCGCATGATGGGCGCTGGGCTCGCAAACGCTTCCGCTTCACCTGGCCGATCTTCTCCCGTCACTTCGATGAACCCGTGAGCGCAACAGAGAAGGGGCAGCTGCTGGCCTGAGTTCTCGACTGCTCTCAAGCCAAACCGCCTTGATCTCTCTCACCACAAACCAACACGCGAAAATGCCCATGGCAGTCGATCCTTCGTCGCCCAGATACACCACCATGACGTGCCACGGCCCGCGCAAGGACCAGCTCGGCCGGCTCCCGGATAAGGTCCTGCTGCAGCTCTTCGAGGCCGTGTCGCGCGTCTCCAAGCGCGACCTATGCAACGTGTCCCGGCTGAACAAGCGGTACCACGCCCTCGCCGACGCGATACTCTACCAGACGGTGCACTTCCTGACGCCCGAGCTGCACCTCATCTTCAGCGAGTCGCTCAGCCGCCGCCCTCGCCGCGGCTCGGCAATCCAGGACATCAAGCTGGCCTACCCCGCATCCGAGCTGAACTCTCTCATCTCTGATGCCCCCATTCACGGCGTGCGCTTCGAGGAGAAGCCGGCGCGCTTCGACAGCCTGGCGCGCACCATCGCGGCCATGTCCAACCTGGAGACGCTGGACGTCGCCGTGCCCGAGACCCTGCTCCACGGCATCGGCCAGCTCTTCAACGGGCCCTTCGACCTCGCCAACCTCAAGAGCTGCACGCTCTTCTACCAGTGCAAGGACGACGCCTACTGGGACCTGCGCGAGAACATCCACATCTTCGGCCACCCCACCCTCGAGACCCTCGTCATCCGCCGCGCCAAGCTCGACTACCGCGGCTTCGACCTGCCCGAGCAGCCCCACGAGACCGCCCTCAAGCGCCTCCACCTCATCGAGTGCGACATCAACGACGACGCCCTCTCGGACATCCTCATGTTCCCCGAAGGCCTGCAGGAGTTTGTCATGACCCAGCTCCCCGAACCCGTCCCCGAGCTCGAGGAGTCCTCCACCAGCATCCGCGACTACATGTCCGCCATCAAGTCGGCCTGCCACTCGCTGCAGAGCATCACCGTCGACTTCCCGCAGCTCTCGACCACGCGCGCCCTCGCCCTCCGCGACTTCGACGCCCTCAAGACCCTGCGCCTCAACTGGGACCACCAGCTCTTCGGCAAGTCCTCCAAGAAGCCGCGCCTGCACTCCGTCGGCATGCCGCCCGAGCTCGAGACGCTCGAGTTCTTCAACGAGCTCGGCACCGACGACGAGGTCACGGAGCTCTTCGTCTTTTCCCTGCAGACCCTCGACTACACCGCTAAGAAGCTGGAGCGGCTGATCCTGCCGGAGCACGAGAACGGGGTGCCGAAGGAGGTGGTGGACGCGTGCAGGGCGCACCCGCGCCTGCAGCTGGACGTGATCGGGGGCTTCGACCTAGAATAATTGATAGACTGGCGATATATACGGCAGCTAGATGTAGACGATAGAGGAGAGATACGGGAGGGGGAGGGCACTGGTTACATGATGGGGGTCTGTCTGGATGTGGGTATCACGACTTCTGGATCGGGGATTCAGAGTATGATGAAGTCAATGAGTCTCAGCGTTCATATTGCATCGTATTAATGAATATCATATCATATCATATCATAACCATGAGTTGTCCTCCTCGCCTCGCCCGCGAAGCTGAGCATCCCTAGGTGCCTGTCATCGTCATTCCGGGTCGTCAAAATGCCGTTTGGTAGATGAGAAGCTCTCGGACAATATTCTGGAAAACCTGATCATCGATGACTACGCCGAATCTGTACAATCATCAGCTCATCTCGCCCTCATTTCGACCTGGCACTTCTACTCACCCGTGGCATTTGACCGCATCCCGCAGCGTGTCGGCCAGGTGCAACAGGCTCTTTACGTCGAGCCCACCGAAGAGTGGCCTGCTTCGGAGGTCATTCCAGGCCTGGACAGGCGTCATTTCACCCTCCCCGGCGACTGTTGGGGCGATCGCCAACAGACGGTCGAGGACGGCCGCGGGGACGTCTTGGTACGACTCCATGACCGCACTCTCCGGGTCCGGCGTCAAGGCCATGGTGAGGATCTGAGATGTGACGGTCAATGCATGGCCAGAAGGCTCACCAGGGGCCGCGGTGTCGCCGTGTACATGGTGCAGGCAGGGTTCTTCGATTCTACCCACATGGATCAGCGAGTGCGAGAAGGGACTGGGCGGGCTTTTCTCACCGCAGGACGAATTGCATGCCGAGGGATACTTGGTCCAAGTCGCAGACTCTCGTCCTGGTGGGCGGAGGTGGTCGCGATGGCACGAACTCAGGCCAGCCGTCGGCGTCGGGCCGGTCATCCTCGGACACCGGGGAAATCAGGTACGGAGTCTGTCGTTGCGAGACGAGGCTGGTGCCCTGTTGACGCCTGGAAAGGCTCTTGGCGACGGACTCCGGCGGAGGGCCGAAGCGCAGGCTGTCCGGGACGACGATGTTGTTCTGGGCCAGAAGCTGCAGCAGGCCGTAGACGGTGTTGTTCAGCACCTCGCTCTCGCGGGCGGCCTCGGCCTCGCGTTGCCTGGCGATGCCGAGGTCTCGCTCGAGAGCTTTGACGTATTGCGTCTTCAGCTCTCGGTACGTGCTGCATCTTGTCAGCGCCGCCGGGGTGCCGGGGATGGATGCGCATCTGGTGGTGTGTGGTACTCACTACCGAGAGCTTCGTAATTGGGCTCGTCGCTTTTCAACTGGGTCCTCCTCCTTCGGCCCTGGCAGCTGTCAGGACGAGCAGGGATGGACTGGATGAGTCCTACGTACGTACCTGATGGGCTGAAGATGCGGAATATCGGTTTCTTGGACGGCATGGCTGGCGACTGGTGAATTTGGTGACTCTCATTTTGCAGAATGGCAGGCCTGGGCATGAACAAGGCTTAAGAGGTCGATATACAGCCATGCGTCATTGTCCCATGACGGCTCTGGGGATGGTGACTGATGGCCGGCGTTTCATTCACGTCTGATTCGACTCGGGAAACGAAGCGTAGAAGTGGCGATCTCTCTGTGAATGGACAGACGTCCCCTGGCGTGTTCGATGTTTCATGGGCGCATGAACAGCACAACGGGACGACGTGGGCCCGGCTCGCACTCTGTTTAGGAGGGTTGCGCTGGATGAAATGGCGATGGGAATAGCGCGTCCAGGGGGGACCCTGGGTGATGATCCTTGGCTTAGAGAGTGGAGGTTCATCGTGGAAAAGTACGAGTGGGCAAATCACAGCTGGATGCGTGACGGCAGCTCAAATGAACACCAGCATCGAGCTGGATGATTCGGCAGAGCGAGTCCGAGACGGTGAGGTGAGATTCGGCCACTGGCAGTATATAAACTTAACTCCGCCCATCCGCGTGTCGGCAGCACTGCTTGCTTGCTTACTGATTGTTCACTGTAGCACAAAGTCCACGTCGGCCCAAGACCCCAACGAGGGTCTCACCTCAACTCATCATGCCACCAGCAACATTCGGCTTTCGCGTGGTCGCGAACCTGCTCTACTCCTACAACTACCTCCGCTTCGGCAGCAACAGCATGGAAGCTCTCATCGGCCAGGCTATGAAGGATACCGCGACACTGAAGAAGCCCTCGGTGCCGTGGAAGGACGATGAGCCTCACCCACAGTTCTACCATACCTTCGACCCCGCGACCTCGTCATGGGTTTCCAAGAAGCCGTCCGACGACGCGGCCAGCACCTCAGAAAATGCCGGGATTAGCAGTATCGCCCTCTACAGCTGGAACATCGACTTCATGCTGCCCTTCGCCGAAGCCCGCATGAAGCCGGCACTGGCCTACCTCGGCAATCTCACCGGCCCCAGCCCGCCGAACACGGCTTCTGTCATCTTCATCCAGGAGTGCACGCCCTCCGACCTGGCCACCATCGCCGCCACGCCCTGGGTCCGGGAGCGCTTCCATCTCACAGACCTGGACCAGACCAACTGGGCGACCAACCACTACGGCACCGTGACGCTCATCGACTCCCGCCTACCCATCACGGCCGCGTTCCGCGTGCACTATGCCAAGACGCGCATGGATCGCGACGCATTCTTCGTCGACGTCTCACTCGACGGCAAGACCGTCCGCTTCTGCAACACGCACCTCGAGTCCATGGCCCTCAATCCGCCCTTCCGCCCGCCGCAGATGCAGGTCGTGGCCAAGTACCTGCACGAGGAGACGCTCCACGCCGCCCTGGTCGCGGGAGACTTCAACGCAATCCAGCCGTTCGACCGCACGCTGCACGCGGACAACGGCCTGAGGGACGCGTTCCTGGAGCTCGGGGGCGAGGAGGACACGGCGGAGGCGTACACGTGGGGCCAGCAGGCGCCGACGAAGCTGCGGGAGAGGTTTGGCTGCTCGAGGATGGACAAGGTCTACTTCACGGGTGGCGCTGAGGTGGTCAGGTTCGAGAGGTTCGGGGAGGATGTGCTGGCGGAGGGCGAGGAGGAGAGGAGCCAGATTGTTGCGCTGGGGATTGAGAAGGCGTGGGTGACGGATCATCTGGGGATCAGGGCGGAGGTGAAGATTGTCGAGAAGACCGCGAGTCGTCTATAGAATCGGCGATGGAGGTTGTCGCCGAGTAATGAACAGCTAGCGAACAGCTGGGAGCTGAAATGGTAGGGGTACTTACGCTACCACATACGCATTTATGCCAGAACACGCCCTCTCAAAAGCGAAGCCTTACTGCCTATTCTGAGATGATCGACAAAATGTCCCGGCGTGCAGATGGTCGACAATGACATAACACCATGTCATTGCCCAGATCTTGGCGGCCTGTTGGGCCATCCAATGTGAACTCCAACCATGGGAATTTCCAGCAACTATGACGAAAGCTGCGGCACAGCACAGGAAAAGCAACAATGGTTTAAAGAAGGCGTCGACCGCTGGTCATGCTCCGATATGGGGCCTTTGTCAACCTGAGATTGAAATTCCCTTGCTGGGTTTCTGTACCATGAGAACTTCGTCCCCCTTTTCGGTTCTTCCAATCCCCTCATGTGTGACGGCGGCAGCCGAGTCAACATCCTCGGCTCCCATGCCATGGTCCTCTGATGACCTCTCACAAACTACCAGATCAAACGCGCCATGGGATATTGCCCGCGACAGATGGGGCCCGATCATGGCCAAGCCGAACCTCGAGGGGGTGTTCCCCATCCAGGGTTTCAACATCTCCAATGGCAATGATACTGAGCCCATCGACGGCTGGACAATAACGCTGTCGGTCAGGACAAACATCTCCGCCGATGATGTGTTTCGGTCAGCAAACGCGGACGAGGAGTTTGCCGGCTCTCTCATCCGCCTCAATCCCCCCGAGAGCCTGGTTGATCCCGGGCTGAATGCCCACGGCGGAGGCGCCTGCTCCATCCGCAACGAGAGCTGGCGAGTCTGTTACAGCAGATACCGGATCACGAACCCAGAGAACATCACCAGCCTCCAAAACGACGACGGATCCTGCAGCAGCGTCTTCAGCAGCTCGTGCATCCAAGCCATCGAGCAAGTACGAACCGAGCGAAGCAGCAGCCGGTACGAGGATCGGTGTCGCGCTCCCGTAATCCCCCGCGACTGTGACTTGGAGTACACAGGGAGCACGGGCACCGTTCAGGATCGATATAGCACCTGGGAGGGCCGGGTCGAGAGCGGCAACGACATTGACTGGCTTCGCGGATCTGAGTTAGTGTCCGCGGCGACGAGGGTGAGGACTTCGGACGAAGCGAGGCGCAATGACACGGTCGAGTTTGTTACCAGCCAGACGGACTTTATGGTCATCACTTGGGTCCATGGGGTCGGTTCGGATCCGAGCAACGCGACGGTCTTTCAGACCCTCGTCTGCCCCAAGGCGCTGAACTTGACAGGAGACGGGGTTTCCGACTCGGGCGATGATGACGCCGACGACGAGAACAGCAGCGCCAAGTTGTATTTGCCCCTGACTGCATGTTTCCTGGCAGTCGGTCTCAGCCTGCTCATGTGAGCCGCGGGACAGAGCTCTCCTCGGGGAAGCAATAATCACCCGACGGATATTGCGGCTAGAAAGGCAATTCAGCCTATGTCTATGTACTAGTAATGGAATCACATGTGGACAATTCTCAAGTGGCGTTGGGATTTTCTGCCCTCTTTCGAAGTGCTCAGCGTACCGGACTTGACGGCATCAAGCCTATGCCATCACCCGTACCAATGACAGGTGTGAGCGTGTGCAGACGTACGAATTCCAAGAGTCATTGATCAAGTCGAGACAATCCTCCGACCTCCGGCCTCCTCAGCCCGTCCCCTTCGAGCATCTGCATCGGCAGTCCCTGGTGAAGCGGGGGGCAGATCGGCGCAAATGTCACCCCAAGCGGCGCAGCTACCGCCGCGGGACAGCCCATGGTCTTGGGAAGCGCGCCGATCGGGCATGTCATCATCCTAGATGCGGGCAGTGCCGTTGCGGGTAAAATTGAGGATCCGGGGAAGGAGTTTTGCCTATTCTGAGGATGTTCGTGATTGATGGAGAATGTTCAGGGGACACAAAAGTGGCTTGAGGTTGTTTATTCGAGATCCGTGATCGACCGGATTTCGGGGCTTTGAGATGAACAGGGATGGATCAGCGCCGGGGGAGGTGGAGGAAATCTGAAGCCTGCTGTCGGGGTATAGACTGATGTAAGGAAGAGATTGAAGTATTTAAGAGGCAGTCCGTGTAGGAGATCTAGGATGTTGTCCATGAAGCATCAACCCGCCGAGTACTCATTAGCACTTGTCTACTTCGCTGTTTTATCTTCTCTCTTCTCATCATGAAGTCTTGCATCGCCTTCTCTGCCCTTCTTGTCCTTGCTACCCCGGCCCTCGGCCTGACTGTCAAGCGCCAGGACGGCTGTGAAGCATCCGCCGATGGCTTCGCCTCCCTCAACGGCGGCACCACTGGTGGCGCTGGGGGCGAAGTTGTGACTGTGACCTCCCAAGCCGAGCTTGAGGAGTACGCCAGCGCTGATGGGCCCTACGTAATTCGTGTGGAGGGACGCATCACAATCTCACCCCTTGGACACGAGGTGCCCGTTGGTAGTGACAAGACCATTGTTGGTGTGGGAGCGGATGCCGAAATCTACGAAGGTGAGTGTGTCCCTGGGAACTGTTCTGGGGCAAGGCTGACGATTACAAGGCGGATTCAGGATCATTGACTCGAGCAATGTGATTATCCGCAACCTTGCCATCGGTATGACCGACTTCTACCTCAGGGCCTGGCATCGAGACACTGATGTAGATATTCCACAGGCCACTCGAACCCCGGACATGAAGACAACGACTTTGATGGAATCCAGGCAGTGGGTATTACCTTGGAAGCCTCTTGAAAGTCCCTTTATCTTACCATCTCTCAAAACAGGACGGAGCCAGCAACATCTGGATCGACCACTGTAAGTTCCATTCTCGTCTCGCGAGACGTCCATGAACTGACGTCCTCCCAGGCCTCTTCGAGAACACCGGTGACGGCCTCGTTGACCTCAGAATGGACACCACATACTTCACCGTCTCCAACAACATCCTCCGGGGCCAAGACAAGGCCTTCGGCATCGGTAAGCTCCCTTCCCCTTGCTCCCGAACATGCACTCACAGCCCCAGGCTGGACCGACAACGTCGTCTCCCGCGGCACAATTCACCACAACTGGTTCGACAGCACCAACCAGCGCAACCCCTCCACCGACAACATGGCCGAGGCGCACCTATACAACAACTACCTCTACGGCCTCACCTCCTACGGGCACAACATGCGCGGCGGCACCGCCGGCGTCGTCGAGAACGTCTTCTTCGAGAACACCAACGACCCCCTCATCGTCGGCGAAGACGCCTCGCTCACCGCCACCGGCAACATCTTCGAGAACTGCAGCGGCGACCAGGCGGAGAGCACGGGGGAGACGTTCAGCCCTTCGGAGTACTATGATTACGAGCTCACTCCCACGGAGGAGGTGCCGGACTATGTGCGGGCGAATGCTGGGCCGCAGGCGTCGATCTGCTCGTAGGTGTCGTGGGCAGAGGGAAGGGGGCATGCCGAAGGGGTATTCCTCGGCCATGTACATTGTGGAATTTGGTCATTCGTTCCATCCGTCCGAAATACTAGTACTCGCTTGACTGAACGCTGCACATGTCGTATCATTGCTTCCTCCTTCATTAAAACGCAACCGCCCTCACCTCCCGCAGCCGTCTCTCCATGTCCACCACGGATCGGAACTCCGTCCGCGGGCCCTGCGAATTGAAGAATTCCTCCTCGATGCATACCTTGACTGGCTCATGCGGCGTAGGGGGCGCCAGAGGCTCAGGCTTCTTGTCCTCCTTCGGCGCCTTCAGCTTCTTGGTCTTCTTGGTTTTCTTCGGCGGACCGAACAGCATCGCGCTGATACTCGGCACCGCCACAACCTTCTCCTTGACCCTGTCCTTCTTCGCGACCGACTTGACGCCGGCGAAGTCCCCAACAACATCCGACTTGGCCTCGTCCATCGAGAAGAACGGAAGGCCCATGGCGGCGTAGGTAGCCACGTCGATCGGCGACGCGGGCGCCGTTCTCCCGGTGACCTGCGCGAACGACGCTGTGTTCAGGATCTGGACGTTGAAAGTCGACGTGTTCCGCGCGACCCAGTTCTCGGGCTTGTACGGATCCCGCGCGATGCTCTGCTCGATCCGGCCTCCGGCCGCGAGGTTCATCTCGGGGATGCTCTTCACGCTCCTCTCGCCCCTCTCCCTCTCGCTGCGAATAACCTCCCGCCGCACCTCGACGTCCGGGACGTACGGGGTGATCTCGAACTGGAGGCCGCCGACGACCTCCTCGCCGGTGATCTGCGCCTCGACCGAGTGGCCGGAGCCCATGGGCATGGCGACGAACTGGCGGACCTCTCCCGCGGCTGTCGCGATGCCGTCCAGCCACTTCTGGTTAGGAACCACGACGTAATCCTGGACCGTCTGGCCCTGCGACAGCTTCTGCCGCCTGCGCAGCGCGGTCGCCGCCGTCTCGATGGCAGGCTCGCCCGACACGGCATTGACCGCGCCGACGTAGATCTTGATCGCGAATCGGTCCATGGGCGAGTCGGTAGAGAACTTGATCCACATGGCCTCCTTTTCTGCTCGCGGATCAGGACGGGGTGTCGCAGTCGGAGAGCGCGGCGGGACTCACGATACATGGGCATGAAGAGCCCGCCTTTCACGGCCATTTCAGGGGGGAGATTGCCCGCATAGTCCTTGACCTGGAACAGCGGGAACTTGCCACAGTCTGGCGGCAGCCCGGAGAGCTGTTTGTTGTCAGGCACCCTGACTGTTCGGTGGAATGAGACGGTGAGCCCTCCCAGGATGACCGTGTCGTCCTCCAGCCTGTTCTCGGGCGGACGCTCCCCAGAATTGGACCTCCTCCTCGACATTCTGGCAGGGTTCTCAGGGGTTTTCTCTTGCGATGTTGACGGGGATGTCTGTTGTTCTAGGGAAGTGTGATCTTGTGTACCCAACAACAATGAGCCGATCTTACTGTTTCACGAGAGTGGCCTGCGGGGTTTGACGAAGCGAGCGCGAGGGAATCCGGCGAGCTTTGCCTCTTTTAGAGAGTAGCACCGTGATCCAATCAGGGGATGAAGTCGAGAACCCGATGGAACACCCGATGGATGAATGGACGAGATGCAGGACTCAGCCGCACTGTGACCCCGCCATCTTCCGGGACTTTTGCAGGGTCAATAAGCTGTGATCGTGTGATCGATGGCTGTGGTTGCCTACCCGCTGCTGACAACCTCATCTGAAGCCAGAGTCGTCGTCTACAGCCTCCTCCGTGTCTCGCGTCAACATGGACCCCTTATCGCTCGCTGCGAGCGTCATCGCCGTCGTGTCCCTGGCAGACCGCATCACTGTCCTCGTGAGGGCATTTCGACAGGCGGGAAAGGCGGCCCCGGCCGAGCTGACGGAGCTGTCAATGGAGATCGCCACGCTTCGTCTCATCCTCCAGCGTCTGCAGGAGACCGATGTCGCCAGTACGAGGGGCAGGAAGCCCGGCGAGACGAACGACCTCCAGGTCACGCTGCAAAATTGCGACGATGCCATCCGCGCCGCGCGGGACAAAGTCAAGAGCGTCGAGAGACTCCTCCGAGGCGGAACGGTCGACAAGGTCGTCTTCGCATTCTCGTCCTCCTCGTTCCGGCAGGACTTTAAGGACCTTCTGGGGAGGTTGGAGCGCAGCAAGACGTCGCTCTTGCTGAGTCTGCAGCTTATCAACATGTGAGTGAGGCCACGGATCGCCAACTCGACTGGCGACTGACCCTTGTAGGGACGGATGGAAAGTTGCCCTGGAGGCGGCATCTCAGGCGACGACCGCCGGGAACAGCCCCTTTACATCCACAGCGACAACCTTGTGCGAAGAGACGGACTCGGAAGACGAAGACAGCGATGGCGACAAGTCCCCGACGCCAGCTGGCGGGCAGTCTTACTTTTCTCAACCGCTCAGCGCGCCATCTGCTGATTCGGGCCCTGCAGGCCCAAGCAGCGAGTTGACGACACATGCCAGCATTGGAGGCTGGCTTGGCAGCTTCAGGCCCAACACTGCTCCCCAGAGGTAGCTGAGCGAGAGATTGCTACTAGGTGCGGTGTCTCTGTCGGAGAGCAAGGCGAAATCATCTCAGCACGCTCAGTGCCAAATCGTCTCCGAGAGGTTCTGGCCATCCATCTGGAGTCCTCGTACCAGCGAGCCCCAGTCAGGGAACCCGTCCTCTCCGATCGCGTCGAATCCGTCGCCTTCGGTGTTTCCCAAGGCATACGGCCATGAGTTCAGCGAGAATCCAAAGTCGCCGTCGCCAGCAGTCGCAGTTGGAGCCGCGCCGCCGTCCTGCCCTGTCGCCGCATCCTCCTTCGTCTGCTTCTTCTCCCGGAGCGCCTTCGCCTTGGCATGGAGCGCCTCCAAGACGAAGCCCTTCGTCCCGACACCCTCTCGCAGGCGGTCCCACATCTGGGACTCGAACACGGCGTTGACAACCTGCCACGCCCTGTCGACGGTCGGGCCCTCCGGCCGCACGCACAGGTGCCACAGAACGTACATCAGGAGATTATATTGAGGATACGCCTTGGCCGCCCACATGAACGGCCGGAGAAGCTCATCGGTGACCCAGCGATAGCCCATTTCGAGCGTCTCGACGGCATCAGTGAGGTCCTCCTCGGTGGCGCAGGCCTCGCGGGTGCCCGGGCAGCGCAGGGACGCCCACTGCTGGCGGGTGACGAGGTCGATCTTCCGCATGACGTACCGCGCGATCCAGATGGTGTGGCGCTGCCGGGGGATGCTGTTGTTACAGTACTTGAGGCGCTCCTCGACGCTGGCCTTCATCTCGTCGATGATCTGCTGGCGCACCTCGTCGGGCGGCAGGGTCGACGAGGCGGCCAGCGCGGCCAGGCGGTGGCTGGCCGTCACAATGTCCGTCTGGCACAGGGAAAGCGTCATGGCCGTGAATCCCTTCCGCGGCGGCGGGAGCTCTGTCATGTCTGGGTACAGGTCGGTGTCCTCCACGTTGAGGGGCAGCTTGGTGTCGGGCGATTCGAAGCAGTTCGTGGTGCTCTGCAGGCCGTAATCCTCTCCTGCCCGGCCGTCGCGGGTCATGAAGTGCCACCAGAGGCGCCGTCGGAGCTCAGATTCGAAGGGAGACAAACCGAGCCGTTCGCCGTTGCAGTGGATGCCGATCGACTGCGCGATACGGATTGCTAGACCGTTAAGAATCCAGATACCTTTGCCACGGTTTTGCACCAGTAGACCTGCCTGATGAGAGGGTTCACGTCAGACGAGGAACGAACTTCAGATACGAGGAGAGATGATTTCTTACCAGGTACACTGCCATGGCATGTAAGCAGGTCAGCGTCGGCTTGTCGAGAAAGTCGGCATGAGCCAGGGCCTGCTCGAACCCCGTCTTCATCTGCGTCAGCCAGGCAGTCCTGTTCCCGCCCATGATGGCAGCAATCTCCTCATCCTCGCGGGAGACCAGCGTGGCGAAGAACACGGCGTAGTTGAGTGCCAGGTCCTCCAGCGGGGCGGCGGCGGGATCCTCGAGCGTGGTGAAGATCTTGACCTCCATGGTCGGGATGTGGCCCATCTTTAGGCCGCAGCAGCAGTCGACGTTCTCGACGTACAAGTTCCACAGGCGGTGCGCTGCTTGTTTCGGCGGGTAGAAGCTTGCTGGCATGTGAGACATGGATGGGGGGGAGAGGATTCCCATGGGATTGAAGGGCGAGGAGAGCGTGGTCTGGGATGGACGCGACTCGGGCGACGTGAAAGCAGATTGGATGTCCCGTTCCTATTTCGCGTGAGCATTACGAGGTGGTGAGGCTTGAGTGGCTATTACCTCTTCAATGACCCTTGATAGCAAGATCTCATTGAAATACTGGCTCGTAGAGCCTCTCTGCAAGAGAACTCCATCTCCATTGACGCTATCAGGTCTCCTCAGCGCGTCCGAATTAGCAGGGCTCACATACGGCGTCGACGCAGATGCGGACGCCGACCCTGGCTTCGAGACAGGGGCGGTCGCTGGTTGTTGAGACCCGGGGCCATTGCCATTCTGAGTAGACACCAGTGACTTCTCCAAATGAGAGATGCGGGATGCCACGTCCGCCATGGTCGTCTTCCGGGGCCGCCGGATTGGCTCCCCAGGCGGCGGGTAGGCACATGGCTTGCCGGCGCGGGAGCATGGTCCGCATGGCTCTCTCTTGTCGCACCGGACTTTCCGGCGATTGCAGAGGAAGCATGACCGGTGACTCCTTCGTGCGACGCCCTCTGTGCTGTGGCCCGAGACTGTTGACTCGGGCTCGGGCTCGGGCTCGGGGTCGGTGTGGGAGGTCATGGCGTCAACAGATTTGTGATTGTAGGGCTGACGCTCGGGGTGATCTTCAGTCCTCCTGTCGGTTCACTGCGATATGAGGAAGCCGTGCAGCGGGATTGCCAAGAGGATGTTTGCAAAGGGATGAGAGCTGGGGATCGTCGGGCGGGTTATAATATGGCCCGAAGCCGAAGCATCCGGGCCAAACAACAGATGACTCAGCGGGATATCCTCCTTCTGGACTAGAACGGAGGCTTAATTATGACGGGATCTCGGCCGAACGCGCCTCGCGATTCGGCTCGGTCCTAGAATGACCGATTTGGTGTCATCCCGCGCCCAATCTGCACACCGGCGCCATCCAGAAGGAGTCCATCTCGCGGCATCCCGGCACATGGCTTTCTCAACGGTGGGCACTTCTGTGCTGACACGGGGTATAATGTGCCCATCATGCCGGGGATTGCGGAATTTAGTCCCAGGATGACTGGACTTTACAATTATTACTCCATCAAATCGGTCTAGTGGTAATCTTGATTCAGGCTTCCTTCGGTCTTCCGCTCGGTGCTGAAAAATCCAGATCTAGTCCGGAGGGTTTTTGTCAAGATTTCTCGGCGTGAGATCTGATAATCGTCTGATACTTAAGAAGTCAGGTTCTTCGCCTTGTCTGACTCGGAATCACCACCCAACAACTCAAGCTTCAACAGTCAAACGACCAGTATCTCCCTGCATGAATCTCAAGCCACCTTACATTCCGCCCATAACTGCCCAGCCAAAGAGCAGCCGCCGCAATGTCAAGCCAACCGCCGCAAGAACCGGCGCTGACCTCGCCCTTGGAAGAGAAGAGCCCCCGAAAAGAATATCCTTCAGACGCCTCAAACTCCCCGGAATCGGACGTTGAACAGGCCAAGTCCGCGCCGCCCATTCCCGGCAGCGATGCTCCTGATGGAGGCACCATGGCCTGGCTCGTCGTACTCGGCGCTTGGTGCACGTCTTTCTGCAGTTTCGGATGGCTGAACAGCATCGGCATCTTCCAGGAGTACTACCAGAACCAGCTCCTCAGCAACTACTCCGCCAGCACGATCTCCTGGATCCCCTCGCTGCAGATCTTCTTCATGTTTGCCATGGGCCCCGTCGTCGGTATGCTCTATGACAAGTACGGCCCGCGGTGGCTTGTCTTCGGCGGAAGCTTGCTCCACGTCTTCGGTATCATGATGACCAGTCTTGGCACCCAGTACTACCAGATCCTCCTCGCCCAGGGCATCTGCTCTGCCATCGGCGTCTCAGCCATCTTCCAGCCGGCCATCGCCACCATCGGCGGCTGGTTCAACAAGAAGCGCGGAGCCGCCTTCGGCATCCTGTCGACCGGCTCCTCCCTCGGCGGCGTCATCTTCCCCATCATGGTGACCCGTCTCATCCACCAGGTCGGCTTCGGCTGGGCAATGCGCATCTGCGCGTTCCTCATCCTCTTCCTCCTCGTCATCGCCAACCTCACCGTCAGGTCCTACCACAAGCCCCAGCCGCACAAGATCACGGCCGCCCAGCTCCGCAAGCCCTTCACCGAGACCGAGTTCGTCCTCCTCGCAATCGGCCTCTTCTGCTTCACCTACGGCCTCTTCGTCCCCATCAACTACATCACCCTCCTGGCCCTGAACTCCGGCATGGACCCCTCCCTGGCCGAGTACCTCATCCCCATCCTCAACGCCGCATCGCTCTTCGGCCGTATGTTCGCCGGCATCATGGGCGACAGGATCGGCAAGTACAACATCTTCGTCGTCGTCTGCTACCTCTCCGGCATCTGGATCCTCGCCCTCCTCATCCCGAGCATCAGCACCGCCTCGCTCGTCGCCTTCGCCGTCCTCTATGGCTTCTGTTCCGGCGCCTACGTCTCCCTCATCGGCCCCCTCATCATGGCCATCTCCCCCATGCCCGAGATCGGGTTTCGCACCGGCATCATCTTCTTCGTCAACTCCATCGCCGGCCTGACCACCAACCCCATCAACGGCGCCATCCTCGACGGCTCAGGCGGCTGGCTCGGCATCAAGATCTTCGCGGGCGTGTTCTGCCTTGTCGGCACGACGTTTACGCTGGCGGCCAGGATCCAGAGGACGGGGTGGAAGCTGTGGGTTGCCTTTTAAGCAGCATTTTAGATGATGGACGGCTTTTCAGGGGCAGCCTGCTGGGCAGGCGATGATTCCGCCCCGACGATGGAAATCTCAGCTTCGGTGCCTCACGACGGCGTTAGGGTAGAAGGCGGGCAGGACTTCCATCAAGACTTTTGTATTTTACGGACCCGGTGGTCGCCCGAGCCCGCCTGTTCGGGTCCACAGGCAGTAATCAGGGCGCCCTCTTCATATCATCTCTTCCTCTTTATTAGCATCCATCTAAATAATCATCGAACGACAGTTTACTGGTCTGGTCTGGCCCTCTCTGAAATAAACAGTCATGGAAATAGCAAGGACGAGGATGTCAACCAAAAGGTTTCCTTTGAGCATATATGTGTAAGCCTCGGCCGATCGACTCTTTCGCGACTTCTGCAACACGAGCCCGTTCGACCTTGGAGCACTTTACCAGCTCTGCTGAGC
Organism: Furcasterigmium furcatum; assembly: GCA_001599815.1. NCBI lineage: Eukaryota > Fungi > Ascomycota > Sordariomycetes > Glomerellales > Plectosphaerellaceae > Furcasterigmium > Furcasterigmium furcatum. The sequence goes on from BCIA01000004.1 coordinate 2,873,787, forward strand.
TCCTCACAGCTGATCTGAGTGACGGTTTTATAACGGCCAACGTTCAAGAATTGAGGTAAAAACACAACACTGACAAAATTCTTAATCTTCCGTCAAGATAATGCCCATTCATGTCTCCACGGTACAAAGCAAATCTCCTTCCGCCAACCTCCCCATGGCGTTACCTCTGCCTCAGTGCCCTGACATACCCGCCCTAAATTCCATCGTACATGCTGCCTACTTGTCACAGGGAAAGGCACGACCGCTCCGCCTGTTGTAGAGGTAGTTCTCGATGGACCCTCTCTCGGTACAAATAGGAAGTCGGAAGAACCCGGGCGCCATGACACTCCGCTCGGAGATGGAATCGATGGTCGAGTCGTCGTCCTGCAGCTCATTGAAGTTGAAATCGGGCTCGTTTCTGCCTCCGGTGTGCCGTTTGGTGGCGAGTGACCTGCAAAATCCAAGTGTTAGCTTGTGGCATTCGGAATCCAAGCACGACGCTGGCAGTGCCCGACAGGTAGAATGACGGGTCCGAGAGTCACTCACCCAAGGACAACTTCATCTCTGGTGATACCGCCCCAGGCACTGGCTTCGCCCGTGAGCTGGCTGGCGCCCCGGGGATTCGGGTACCTTCTGCATCCCGATCCCCCCTGTACGCCGCCAATGCCTGAGCCTTGCCGCCAGCAGTTCTGTTGGGGGTTTGGAGCGGACACGAGGAAGTACCCCCGGTCATTCTGCGTATCGCAGACGAATGAACCGTCTACGTCAGCAACACGACGTCGGACGTGTTCTGCGTTCTTGGCATTTGCGCAAGTCTCCTCCGAGTCAAAGATGCTGTATGAGAATCGAGTCAGCGAACAAACCATGAACACGCACTGAACGCGCGAGGCGTTTATCCGAGGACACCACATACAAAGGGTTCATATCTTCCGACGAGATGCGCCAAGCCACGGTGATCAAGTATCCAAAGAGTGGCTTGATCAGGTCCTGGTCTATCTCGCTGGCCGAGGGCGGCGCCAGTTTGTCGTCAATCAACTTACCATACCCTATCAGCCTCCCAAGCCTCTCAATGTCAGCATCTTCGCCGCTGAACAGTCCTTCGGCGAAGGATTCGAGAGACAGCTTCCAGACATCGATGAGGCTGTTCACCTGCTCCTTCAGTGCCCTCCGCACAAAGTAATTGTTGTTGTCCGCCCTAGCAGAGAAGCTCTTGATGGTGGTGAGGCCGCCCTTCACCATGTCATTGGTGAAGTCCTTGATCGTGCTAAAGTTGTCGCCCCTGGTGCCGTCCCTCACTCCCCAGGGTGCGTTCCTCAGCCACTTGTTCCACATGGGGGCACTGAAGCCTCCCCATCCCAGCATAATTAGGTCAAGGATCTGGGGAAGCGTCAGTCCCGCGGGGGGGACCGGGGCAAATGTGTCGACCAGGCCGTCGATGAGGAGACCTAGCCTGTTTTTGTTCTGTTCGAGGGACGAGTGGACGTTCCAGAGGGTCTAAGTGGTGCCGGACTGTTCAGCATTGCGCAAGCAAACTGGGGTCAGATAATCAGGACTCACATTGCTGATTTGCCTGAAACTCATGAGGATAAAGTAGCCAGCAGGGTAGTTCGTGGAGTGGCATTGTAGCTGACTGCCGCCCATGCAGCCATTGTTCTCAATGAGTCTATGGCAGCTCATCTGTTGGGGGCCGTTGAAGAAGTTGGAGATCTAGAGAGACGGGCTCCGTCAGTCTTCCTCTTGAAAATGTGACCCCACCAAGAAGAGGAACATGTTGAAAGGAGGGTCGAGTCTCACCGAGTGCGGGAAGGGAAGCAATCCCTCGCGCGGGGGGTTGGACTTGTTGTGTCGCCAGCCAGCTATGGCGTCGTCCCACGCAGCTGAGGCCCTCACCTGTGCCCAACGCCAGTCCGTAGCATTAGCGGTATTGATGACGCCTGGCGACTGGCAATGAATTGCTTCCCATTCCAATGCGGGATCGATGGATGGCAGGGCGATAGCACTGCCGCCGTCAAGGGGCCGGAACTCCTGCAAATCGACGGCCCATTCGATGGTACCGCCAAAGTTTCTGCTGCATGCCTTAGACTCCCGAGCCCGCCGGATGGGCTCGTCCATGTAGGCAACCCACTCAAGGTCTGTGGTATGCAACAGGTCAGTGACATTCTCGGGTCCTCTCTGGAGGCAGTCTCTGCCGTCTGGGCCCTCAGTTCTCACCGTCATACACCGCGATCCTGCTCTGCGAGCTAGAATCAACCCACGTCCTCGAATTGGGGTTCTCCTGCAGAATCCTGTCAATCTCGGCCAGGGCAAGATATCCGGGTTCACCAGTACAGGTGCCAGGCTTCGCGGGCGATGCCTTTTCGCCCTGGAACGTGCAGTCGGGCCCGACACACCCAGGGTCAGTCAGCTTGAACGATCGTCCGTAGGTCGCCACGCCAACGAGGATCTTATTCGCGGGCACGCCTGCCTTCGTGATCATGGCGAGTGTTCCCTCGGTCTCTGTATCGTTGATATGCGACCTCAAGCAGTTCCCACCTGGGCAGCCGGGGGTCGCCCAGGCATTTCCAGAGTCCCACTGACCTGTGATAGTAATCATGAGCGACATATCCACATCTCTCAATAAGATAAAAACACCTACCGTGAAGGTCGTACGTCATAAAAACAATGTAGTCAAGCAGCGGCGCCATGCGGTCGATCGGAAAGGCCTTGAGGTACCAGTAGGAGGCAGGGGCGGCAATGGAAAGACTCATGTGGGAGGGCATGATGCGCCGAACCTCCCTGAGGAGCTCCAAGTGGTTGGTACCCTCATCGTGGCAGCCAGGGCGCGCGGGATTCTCAACCTGGCACTCTGGGATGCCCGGAATATCTGTGAAAGAGTTGAAGTTAGCGTTGAGAATGGAATCTGACGACGGGACAGACTCACCAGGGGCACCGGGGTATTCCCAATCAAAATCAATGCCATCCAAGCTATTCGCGACGGCGAAATCAACCACCTTTCGCGCAAACGTAGCTCGGTTCGCGGGGCTGACGGCGAGGGGGAACAGGTGATACGTCGCGGGCTCCGTCGAGAAGGCCCAGCCGCCAAATGCGAGGATCTTCCTCGGCACTCCTGGGCCTCTGATACGGATAAACTTATTCCACTCGGTCATTTGGTTCTGGGGAATGACGACGTCGAAGCTCGGAGAGATCTCGCCAAAGGAGAAGTGGATGTCCGTGTACCCCTGCCAGTGGTTGACAATGTCCCGGACATCCATGCGCAGGCAGTCTCGGCCCATGTTCCATCCTTCGTAGTAGCCGAGTTTCCTGAAGGTCGCCGGGGGCTCAGATTTATTGACAATCTCAGTGCCACAGTTCTGGATACAGCCGTGAGGGTTCCCAGACGTGCCGGGGGCGCCTGTCTCGGACTCCTCCACGGTGCAGAAGTCGTCGGTCTGTCAAGGGACACGTCAGCCAAAGGTCTTGTACTCCGCCTCATCTACCCTCTCCACGCTGTGTCAACGAGTACTTACCAGACCACATTGTCCCCATTTGTTACAGCAGACGTTGAGCCTGCATTTGCCTTCGGTGATTAGTGCCTGGTCACCCTGGCGGCGGGCCGGTTAGGCTTGGGACGAGGGCTCGGGGACTTACGGGCATGGGTTCAGATCGGCCAGATTCTGGTTGCCGCCGGGTGCGGAGGTGCCCGGCTTCTGAGGGCCGCAGACCGCGTTGGAAATCTCGGCCGGGAGGGGGGGCGTCCCGGTGCTGAGACAGATGCGGAGGTCACTGCTCAAGGGATCGCAGCCACTCCAGCCCCAAGTGTTCTTGTTCAGGTCGAAGATGTCGTTGAGCGTCAGGCCGTGCCTAACCGCTATGGCGTTGCAGGAGTCGCCGCCCTGGATGTCGTATGCGAAGCAGCTTCCATCGGAGTTCTCCTTCGGCCGGAGGTCGGGAAGCGAGCCTTCGGTACAGCAGACCCATTGGCCTTCCACCAGGTTGGCGCAGTGGCCGGATTCGCTGTTGTATTTCATGTAGTCGTCACCGTGGATGCCGCATCTGCGGGCGAGTTCCTCGCAGGTGTCGCCCAGGACCACCTGTTGGGTGCGGCAGGTACTGGATTGTCTGGTCACGAGGGTGTTTTGTTCAGGGATTGGATGAACGGAGATCTCAACTCCAGAAACGGTCCTCGCGCCTCCAGTGGCTTCCACGCACTGGGCGTCGTTCCACCTCCGTAGAGCGCCCTGGACCTCACCAAAGTCGCCATCTGTGGCGATGACCACGCCGGCGATGGCGCCTGGGCCGGGGCCAGCCGCTGGTTTTGTCGAGTTGGCGGCGGTGCTGTGACTGATGGAGCATTGCTGGATGAGCATCCTGTCGGGAACACCCTCGCTCTCGATGCTTTCAGACAGGTGGGCGATGAGGCTGTCTGCCGTGCCGGTGTTCTCGACTAGCTTGCCAGCGAAGTATCCCGCGAAGGTGCCGTTAAGGTGACCAAAGAAGGTGGTGGTAGTCTCGCAGCCTTCCTTGCTAGAGGCCCAGTCACTGACCTCGCGGAGCAGGTCGAGGGCGACGCCGGACTGCGCAGCATCACGCGAACCCCATGTCGCAAGCTGGGGTTGAACCGACCAGACCGAGGGAGCCGGGCAAGAAGCATCCGCGTCGTCAGAGTCAGACTCTTTGCGCCTGGCAATCCTTCCGTTGTGGGCTTCCTCGTCTGGGGTGACTTGGCTAATGGCATTCATCATGTTTCGGTCGTCTCCAGCAGTGCATGCCCGGACGCCGACCGCCTCGGAGATGTCGAGGAGTTTTGCCGAGAGAGAAACCTCAAACAGTGTAGGCTCGTTGCAGACAGACAGCCTGGAGACGGAGGGGTACAGGGTCCACTCGGAGGGATCGGTGGTGTCCTGGCAGCTGACGGGACACGGCCTGAGTTCGGAGATGAAGAGGGGGCCGCGGGCAGAGACGGGGCTCGGAGCCACGGCGGCGATGGAGGCAAAGGTTACGGCCGTAGCCGCACGACACCAGCGGGTCATGGTGAACGAAGTTCCAAAGGAGCGTGGAGCGATCGGTTCCTCTGTCTCAAAGAGAGGATGCGGGTGCCGTCATGGCTCGGGGTGAGCTGTAGGAAGGGCCCTTGCACCTTATAAAGGGCCTCACGTTGCTGACGACCCAGATGCTGTCTGGAGGGAGACGCCCTGACCCTTGGTCGCCTCATGCGAGCCGTGATGCAGGGGCAGTCCGTCTCGGGGCAAGACGCGTCGAGAGCGAGAGCGCGTGTTGCTTTGCGGAGGGAGCACGTGCTACCTACCCCGGCGCCCATATCTGACTGACATCAAAGGTTCTGGGCTCTTTAGGTATCTGGGCGTGCTTGTTGTTGTCGGAATAGCCTCACAGAGTGGGAGTTGCATTGAGTGGGAGGATCGCCAAGCCGGGCGAGACTCGAGGGGAGCGACGGAATTATGCACGCAAATGGTCCACAAAATGCCCATGCGGTTCTTGAATGCGCGACATGTTACAATATTGATTGTTGGCGAGATAGCAGTGAGCACTGGGGTGGAGTGCAGTGCAATGCTTTTAACGCTGACACCACGTGGCCTGGGTGTTCGCCATACAAGGCGGGTGGAACTCCGGGACGGCCCCGCTTTCCCCGGAGGGCCCGATTATGGGTCCCGTTGAGGGCGGACCTCCCGGCGCGTCTTCACGCCCAAGTCGGCACCGAATCTTACTGGGATTGAAATTAAGGTCTGTCTCGTATTATAATCACGCACTCAGCCACGAGTCAGAAGTCAGAATCCCTGGAATTGCCAAGAGATAGAGTGCCTAGAACTCCAAAGACCTGGATAATAATGGAATTAGCAACGCCAACAAGGCCGCGGGTCCAATGATTCTCCCACATGTCTCGAGGGCATTCACGCTTCGGTACTCAGCCCATGACTTGACCTGCGAGAGGAGAGTGTTGGCATATGGACATGTACAGTAGCAGTAGGTATCTCATGACCTCGTCCAGGATGGGCATCCATATCTATCGTCCCTCGCTTGGCACTAACACCGACTCGCTTGGTATGGGACGGGGAAAATCACCTGGCCATGCCGCACAAAGCCCACGTGCACTTCGGGAAAGACATTGAGAGTCCATCTCCTAGCCATCCTTCCCCGGAGGTACAAAAGGGGCCCTTCAGTCGGCGCCAATCGGTCTGTTGAATGTTTTTTGCATGACACTTGCCCCTCTTCGCCCGGCACCGGTCTTCGTTCTTCACCCTTCTCCAGCACCAGAAGTGCCGTCATAGTTCACCCGCATCATGCCCCCCCTCACTCACTTGCTGCTCCTGGCGGCAGCTGGCTACGCCGCTAGCCTTCTCGGAGAGACCAACAGCGCCCGCCCGGCCCCTCAGGTGGATGAGAGTAACGCCCACATGGAGCTCATGGGCCCTCGCCCCCTGTATCCGTACGACCCTAACACCTCCATCCACTGCACTTGGTGGTATGACAACCACGATGGTTCCCTCAACTGTGCAGAGGTTCCCAGCTATTGGGGCGTTGACGACGAGACGTACCTGCTCTGGAACCCCGTCCTGAGGGAATCTTGCGACGCATACAAGCCGAGAACCTCCTGGTGTGTCGATGCCCCAGGCCACCCCGTTCCCGGCGGTGAGACCACCACGACGGCCACGACGCCAACAACTGCGACCACAACCACGACAACCACCACCACTCCACCAGTACCCTCTACCACGCAAGGCGGCTCCCCAACCCCCAGCCCGGTCCAGGACGGCATGGTGGATAATTGCAACCGCTTCCACCTCCTCGAATCGGATGAGGATTGCGCCACACTTGCCACTCAATACGGCGTTACCATCGCCCAGCTAATCCAGTGGAACCCGGCTGCTGGCCCCTCATGCCTCAACATGTGGACTGGCTACTACGCCTG